>BMAU01006342.1:0-20000 GCA_019973935.1 Trichonephila clavipes | reverse complement strand
ATTTAGTAAAAGTTGAAATATCTTTGTTTTTATCTCTGACAAAAAACAATAAATAGAACAAACTTTATAATAGCTTAATAGCAATCACAATCATATGTCACACAAGACGGCAGGTCATAGGAACAAAAAAATTACTTTCCTTAGGCAATTAAAAAATGACTGATTTATTTTGGTTATGTAAGAAAGGTTCTTTTTTCTTCAGTGAACCATTAAAGGATAAAGAATTCACCACCAGAGACAAGAACACATTACCTCATGGTCTTCTAACATTACTACTCGTGGTTAAAGAGCCGTGTTCCCCAGCTCCTATTGATTTCCCATTTTTTCATTGCTTGCAAGAAGCATTCCATCATTACTCTGAGCTGACATTACTCAAAGGAAAGAAAAATCTCTCCGACATGTTTTATCATCCTATTCTCAACTTCCACATTCTTCTTATCTTCTGACTAACAGGGAACTTTTTTAAAGAAGTTGATATTATTATTTTGTTTTCTCTTTCCGTGAGTGTTATTTTACTCGCATTGTTACCTCCAGATGGGTAGGTAACTGATTGAATTTTGAGTTTTTCTAGGGTGTCAAGTGGACCGGAGCTGTGGATCCGGTGTTTCAAGCTCCGGATAGAACAAATTGACAACGGAAAAGGGAATTTCTGGATAATCAAACGTCAGTCAAAGCTCTTTAAACTTTCTGATTTTCGGGTTAAATTGATATAAGATTTCGAGTTCACATCGAATTTTATTTGAAATAATTTATCATAATATTTCCCTTTCCCCTTTGAAAAGTAATTCCTTAATTTGGTATCAAAAATATTTTACAGACGTTTTTAATTTAAAAAACAATATTTTCTTCTAAGACTATTCCCGATACTCAAAGTTTAACTTATGCTTCATCTTGCAAAACCTAACCCCTTTCTATTGTTTCTCTTTAATTTTCTTAATGCAATTCTTTTGTTATATATGTGGCAGTATATTATTACCAAATTAAATATTTTGTTATTTCAGGAAACTTGCTTACCACAGTCTAAAAACAAAGTGTTGTTGTGTGTTGCGGCTAATGCCACCTGTCTGACGTAGTCAGATCTAGACCCACGAAATTCATCGTGGCAAAAGGCTAGGAATACGCCTGTCGTTGGCATTGAGCATCACACAGGTGACAGTACGAATTAGCTCTGCGAAATTCCCCCAAGGGACGATAGATGGCGATACCGCCTATCCCCACCTCCACAATTTAGACATGGATCTGAAGGGGAGGGAAATATTCTCCAGTCCCCTGCACTCGTGATTCAGCCCACAAGGCTTTCGAACCCAGTGATTTAACAAGCACGTACTCCGTGTGTACTCGGAGGGTATTTGGTGGCATCAGGCATCGAACCCAGGCCTTCCGGCCTGGAGTCCGATGCTCTAACCACTAGGCTATCCACGGCCTTCTAAAAACAAAGTAAAACGATGAATTTATTGATTGAAGGATTATTAAAGCCTTATTTTCAAGTAACACTTCAAGTAACACTTGGGCTATTGGCAACGGAAATCGCAAATTTGAACCAAGATCAAATGGCAATGATGACATCTGAGAGTTAGAATTCTACTCTCCAAACTTTCGCATCACGCCAACGTAAGAACTTTGAGCCTTTTAAAGTGCAGCAGCCTCTCTAAATGACGAGCCTTAAGTGGCATTAACCCCTTAACGGCCGCATAATTTTGAAGAAAACGGTCATAAAAGTGAAAATTTTTTTATTCAAAATAATTATATAAAACTAAATGTATGTTCAAGATTTTTTTTATTTTTAAATTTTAAGTAATTTTTTAGCTTGAAATACAAAAATTAATTTTTTAAGTAAAGACAACATTTTGGGTTATCATGACTGAAAGTTGGCTCTCCAGCAAAGAGACAAAAATTAAAAAAAATCATGTTTTAAACATTAAAGGAGAATTTTATTAGACCTATGTAATGTAAAAACGCATTAAAATTTATCTCACAAGAAAGATGACTAAAGTATGAGAAATAAAGGTCAATATATCACACACAGACACAGGTAACAGTACAGAACCATCACCAATACTGTCAGGTTCACTAACCGAATTTTCAAAACAATCAGTTATTTCAGAATCACTCTCAGATCTCTTTACACTCAAAGTAAAATCTGATTACCTTCCAAACTAACTCCATATTGGTTTTAATATTAAAAATATATATATATATTTTTTTTTATCACAGAACACAGTCCACATCTATTCACGAAGTGCGGAGCTAAGAAATTGATCTAAGGTTATAAAAACATATTGCTAATATAGATATGTTTGATTGCGCTAACATCTATATTAAAATAAAATAATATCTCTAAAAACGCTACTAACAATCTGGTACTGCCTTCTGATGAGAAATAAACATGATTGCGGACATAAGAAACAGATAGTTTTAATCTTTTTAGTGCATTACTTTTGAACTCTCCAGCCTGAAAATATCACGGGCACGAGGAATAGAGAGGGAAATTTCACCCCGTGATATTGACGGGAGTAAGAAGTAAGGGGTTAAGGCATGAATTTATGACATGACAGAAATAATGCCAAGCATGAGCTCGTGGCCACTCGATTATTGAGGCCACTGAAACGTTTTCCCATCTCTCTGCTGCAACAGCTACTTCCCTATACAGATAGCACTAAGCCGTAAATATCCACACGTGCACTTCTAAAATATTGCGGGGTCTTTTCATCTGACATCACGTGAACAACCAATGGTTGTTTGAAAACCAACGGCTGGATTCCACCTGCAAGCCGAAATCTTGAGTGAAATTCTCGGTGAAGGGACCCCCCCTTCACCCCAAGAGAGTGGAGAGAGAATCAGTGTGAAACACTCGCCAAGAGATGGTGGTGTGTTTTGCCTCTCTTCTCTCACAAATAACATGTTCTGCAGTATTGAAATACTCACTAGTTTGAATAACTTATATCTAAATATAAATAGTGTAATTAATAGCAGTAGACGCGTATAATAAACCAATAATTTAACTTCTTAAGTCTCACGCTACTCATCAATTTTCGCAAACCGTCACACTGCTTGAATGGAATATAATGATGGTGGATATTAAATGGGACGTATAGGTTTAATACTAAACTAGAAATTAAAAACAATTATATCACGAGTTTATATTTACATCGCAATAGGATGAAATACCTTCCAGTATATTAAGAATCCCTTGTTAAATTTTTTGTTTTTTCGTGTTCTTACGAAAACCCGAAGCCTAATTTTATTTTGAAAATGTTTTTCGAGGATAAATGATACATATTGGTGGATTTAATTTTTAAGTTATTCTTTTTCGAAAAAAATTATCAACAGCTCCTATCAGTGTTGTTCAAATTATTCAAATGATGCATTTAAATCCACAACTAAGGAAAAATTATAAAATATTTGATATAAAGAGTTGGCAGGAGAAATAAAAAATATTATCAACCAACTTGTTTCATCATACATAATAAAAAAATGTGTGGTTTTAAAATCTCTATTTTTTAAATTTCTCATAACTTTGTAGCCAAGACCAATATCTTGATATTTCTTAGCTTAATATAATACCGTTGGTTACTATTTCTGGCAACATCCAGTCTAGTCCTGTAGCATAATTAAAGGATTGTATTTCCAAGAGTTTGCTTGTGGGAAGAGAGAACCAAGTTTCATATTTTAGAGAGTTTAACATTCTAACTCTAAAGTGTAATATTACAGTTTTAAGCTTTTACACTTTCCATGCTGCGATTATTAGTATTATTATTCGTAAATTAATCTCGCAAAGCATTTTAGCCCTATTATACGCTTAGCAAAATTGAAATTCAGAATTTACTATACTGAGAAAATATAATACTTAACACAAGATCTTTTTTTAAAAAAATAAATGACTTGTAACTAATGTTTATCTAATTTTTAACAAAATTATAAAATATAAAAAATTCAACATTTGTTTTAAATAGGAATATTTTCAAGTTAAATATAAATAAATCCTTTAGAATGTGAATTCGTGGGCTGTTCAAAATGTTTAGTTAACTAAGGTATTTCTTAAAAACTGAGTTAACTGTGTGTTGAGAAAAATTTGCATGTTAAACTGAAAATTTCAAATGTTTATAACGTCCATGTGAAGGCAGTAAGTAAAGAATTATTTAGATTATTACAATGAAATCTCATGAATTATATAACTGGATGAAATAACAAGGTAATGGAAATTACATAAAACTGTTTTTAGATTGATGATTTGGATATTTTAGGGAAAAAATAGAGATACATAAATGGAACATTTGAATGTGTAGTTACAATTCATGGCTGTGCAAGTGTAAATTACGTATAGTTAAAATGTAATCATCTTTTGCGCAATGGTAATAACGAAGAGCATGCCAATTTACAAGCAAATTATTTATGATCTTTTAACTTGATAATCATCTTGATTGCATTAAATATATAAATGTAATACCTATTACCTACGCATTTTACTGGATATTTCAGGATGTATGATTATGTATTGTTTTTAAGTTACTGATATCTGAGTCTTAGATAAGATTTTGATGGTTTTAAAAATATTCTTATAGCCCTCACTCCTTAATTTAAAAGGACAGGATGTGAATTGCTAAGGAAAATTATATTTATCTTTTGCACCCCATGAGTATTCCCATTCAGAGACAATTTCTGAAAAATCCCTTTTTAGTCGATCTTTACTCGACAAAAGATACATGCCAGCCAAATTTCAAGTCTGCAGATTAAATAGTTTTAAGAGGGGAATTTTTGACTATAACGCTGCCACAAACCCTTTTTTGGAGTCGAATTTCACAAAACCCGTTTTGTATATCTCTACTAAAAAAACATGCTTGTCGAATTTCTAGTTTGTAACAACAAAAAACATGCTTGTCGAATTTCACAAAACCCATTTTAATATCTCTACTAAACAACAACTAAAAAACATGCTTGTCGAATTTCTAGTTTGTAAGTCTAATAGTTTAAAAAATGGGAATTTTTGTCTATAAGGCTGCCACAAACTCTTTACTGGAGTCGAATTTCACAAAATTCATTTTATATATCTCTACTCAACAACAACAAAAAAACATGCTTGTTGAATTTCACAAAACCCATTTTATATGTCTCTACTAAACAACAACAACAAAACATGCTTGTCGAATTTCTGGTTTGTAAGTCTAATAGTTTAAAAGTGGGAATTTTAGGCTATAACACTCCCCTGCTACCCCTTTGAGAGTCTATTTTTGCAACACCCGTTTTAGTACATCTCTGCTCAACGAAAGGTCACGCCCGCCAAATTCCAAGTCTTTTAAATCTATTAGTTCCGGAAATCTCGAGATGGGTGATTGAATGAATCGCTTTTCTCCTACACATTTGAACTATTATTTGAATTTCAGTGGTTTTTAAATATTGATTCTTTTTTCATTTGAAGGATGTCATATAAGTCAAGTAAGCTTCTAAATGCTTAAGAATAAATCATTTTGCTTACTTTCATATCCATACTATTAAGTATTTCCCATAACTATCAATGACAAACAGAAAAAATGTGGAATTCTAATAAGTCTATCTGTAGGAGGATGTATATAAATGGGAATTATGCAAGTACATTGTTAGAATATTCTTCATTTCTAGGTATCTAATACTCAAGACAATCAAGTGACAAAAGAGAAATAGTTATATTATGCATGGGCTAGGGAATTTTTTGAAAAATAAAAACTATGCATCGTGTTTTTGCAATCATTTTCGGTCATTTATTCCTCTGTTATTGGTGTGTATTTGTTTTGTATCCTTTAGTTAAACTTCTGAGTGGACAACAATTAATCTTTGAAACGTAGTCTTATTGTTTGATTTGTAGTTAAAATTTAATTTGTTTATGTGGCCAACAGAAAAAGCAATATAAAAGGAAGCAGAATAAATCGAAAAACTTGTTTGTAATCAAGCAAACTATTAAAAGGAGGAGAATTTTAAGAAAAAATTGTCAATAACTATATGTAAGAAGTTACTGTGTATTTTTATTAGATAATCATTTTAGTTTTAATTTTTTTAAAACGATCGCCTTTTTGAAAATTCAGCTTCATTTTTGTTAAAAATTTGAACTTAATTTGTATATCTGTGGAAATAAAACCAAAACTTTTTTCGAAAATAAGTATTTTCTTACGGTTATTAGAAAGACTTATTTTGCGCTTAAATTTTATACCACTTTCAAAATTCCATTTTATTACTACAGGTAAGTTAAAAACTTACTTAGATATATGTACACACAGTATGCAAGCCATGAGATATTTTGAAACGATTTTTTTTTAAAAAAAACAGTATTAAAGTATGAAATATAATCCTCATTTAAGACTATTGTTCTTGTGTAAAGAGTCAGTTTTAAGAATACTGAAAACAGAGAACAAAGAACTAGTTATTCTCAACTAAAACCTAATTGGTAGAATAGAAATTATTAATTAGAGTAAATCTTTGAATCTACAAAATTGTTGGTAAAACTCATAGGTATAGTTCCAATACATGATCTTTTATTTTAATCCCCCCTTTGAAATCAAATTCGAAAGCTAATATTTCCTCGAAGCATTATTCTTCAAACGTACTCTTTAGATTGGAGATTTAAAAATATATAAGACGTAATAACTTAAAGTATCTAATGAAGGCATTTATATGTTAAAACCTTTAAATACTTTCTATTGTTAATTAGAGCTTTTAAACAACTTATACATTCTTAGTTTTAAAATTTCACGAAATATATTAAGAGCGTAACACATAAAGGCGACATTTAAAATTGCATTTACGTAATTGAACGAGTTGTAGAAGATCTCTATTACAAAGACGGCACAACTAATAAATTTGATGAAAAAATTGGGGATTACAATAAAAAAATGTTACGCAGAAAAAAACAGGAGAGATGTATGCTAGTCTTTAGAAACTCGAGTAATTTATAGTAAAACTGCGAGATATGCGACAGGTTTATTGTCTCCCAACAGCTAATGATTAGAACAAAAACGGTGAAGCGAGGCATATTTTACTTTGGTAAAATTATTGAGAATGTCGGTATTAACTTGATAAATTTCTATTTCTTTTCATCTCTTTCTTTTCACTTTTGAGCTTTATTCGGCGCAATGAAGTAGTAACGAAAAAATAGAAATTAGCTCTTTTGAAACAGTCGAAAAGTCCCTTTATTGATCTGATTCTCGGAAAAGAACATAGCCGAGGAGGAAAAAAGAAGAAAGAAAAGAATGGCGGGGAAGAAAAGAGAAAAAAGAAGAAAGTCGAGGTCAAAAGTATTAAAAAAAGGGGGCACATCAGACATAAGTGAATGTTCGTGTAAGAAGGGAAGGGAGTAGAAAAAAAATCTCAACTTCTGTCTGTGAAAAACACTTTTTATATATATATTTTAAATTCTCTCTTTAATTCTTATCCTTCGCCGGGAAATTTGCATTCTACTTTTGTTGAAAGTCCACAAATCTTTCTCTAATTACTTTAAAGGTTGTCGGTTCGTAATTGCCCCTAGCCTTTTGAACAAAAACCTTTTTGGTACGAGGAAGAGCAGGTTTTTAACTCGACAATGGTTCAGTACAGATGACCGCAGGCTTCTTCAAGCGGCAGGGTACAGAAGAAATAGGCGTGTTGGAGGGAAGACTTGTGCCGAAGTAAACGCAAGATGATGTAGAATGTGTGAAAGTGAAAAGGAAAGCTGAAGTTGCTCTAACAATAAAGAGAAAAAAGAGCATTTCGAGAAAAATCTTGGAATTTTTCCCTGTTTCTTTGCTACCCAAAAAAAGACCTTTACAGTAAAAAAAAATAAGTCATTCAAATTGCTAACTGATTTCCCCCAAGCGAAGCAACTCCGTATAGAGCAGGTATAAAAATTGTTTTTTAACGTAAAATTTGACTTTCTTTTTCTTATCACAATGCTTTGAAAGCAATTTTTATAGAGAATCAGTAAAACCCACTAACAATTTACATCTAATGAATTGTTCTTTAAAATCTGCTGAAAGGAATTCCTTAGGGCACCTTCATTAAATAATGTAATATCTGCTTTCAGTTTCATTGATGGCAATGCGAAACAGACTGACTATACTGAAATGCGTCTCTTCTATTATATGCTTGAAAAACTCAGTGCATTTGTACATGCCAAATTTATCCTTTTATCGATTTTTTTATGTATTAGATGGAATTGCTTTAATTTCTAATACAATTTTGGGTACCATTATTTCTTTTCCTACATGTACGGTTATTTTCATACTTTTAACTGCAAATAGTTACCTTAAAAAAGATAAAGGTGTATTAGGATTTTAAACATAATTTAATGCATGTTTATATATATAAAAAAATTGGAGTACATAAGGTTCATCAATAAATAATAGTTTGTCATAATCGTTTTAACGCTTGATTTTAAAGTGAAAATATGTAGGAGCCTTTATTGTTTCTTCACATGTGAACATCGTATAGAACCAGTGGTGCACACGAAGTGGTCGCCGGGTCCGACCCCCCACCCTCATAGCCCTTGAATTTTTTTCGACTGATTATAATCCTTTGTGTAGCTTATAAAATTTAATTAAGTATTCGTTATTAATAATTTATTTTATTATTTAATGCTAATTATTTATTCAATAATTTATTTATTACTAATTTTTGTTCCCGACAATCAACAAAATCAAAAGGACATGTTTGATGGCGCATTGTGGTATGAAATGAAATAGTGGACTTTTAACCCTGGACTCCCCCACCCCCTTGAAAAATCCCTGTATGCGCCACTGTACAGAGCAGTAGTTCCAAACCAGCGGTCCATGATTACAAAAGGGTATTTGGAAATAGTTCAGGGGGTTCTATAAACTTCGATGAGATAATTAAAATTATATATAGTTACTTTTATTTTCAATTGGAAATATAATTTGTTCTTTTTCCCCTTCACTTAGAAATATATGCTATTCACTCTATTACCACAGTCCACAAAAAACCACATACTTCCACCATATGTCCACTACAACCACAAAAAGTACAATAGCATCCATTCATCCTTTAACAAGTTCAGTAGATAAGTATAGGGGGTATGTTTCGTATTAATAACTTTTTTATTTGTACTTTATCAAGAATGAAAATGTTTGGTATTACATCGTATGTATTGTGGGCTTAAAATATTGCTACCCTCATCAGTATTTTGTAATCACGGCAGTTCGCAACTCTTACCTAGATTGTATCTCTAGACATGGAACAGAGGATACAGAGTATCATATGACATAAATTCCAGTGTAAAAACACTGTTGTAATCCATTTATTTAGTTGGCCATTTATTCAGTTACCAACCGTTCAAGTGGACATTTTTATTTTTCTTATGTAACTATTTTGTATATAATCTAAAACAATTTCCTAATTTCACAACTGCTTGTTAACAATAAAAATACTATTCTGTGAAAAGAATCCACGCCTTCTTTGCCTTAACAAATCATAGAAAGAAAAAAAATTTAACAGTAACACAGAAAAAGAAATTAATTTTTAAAATATCCATATAAATTGTTAAGTGTTCCGAGAATATTCCTAAATGCAATTACAGATATTAACTAAATATTTTGAAGAATAAATTTATTTTCATTGTAGGAATTTTAATTTTTTTTCTTTCCGCTACAAATTTCACTAAACGTTACTATTAAAGCATGCATTTCTTTTTCACTGAATGTTTTCTAGTTCTCATTCTTGAACTAAGTAAAATAAGAAATCGATACTAGATTCTCTACAATATATATTTGAAAATCTATAAATATTCACTTCAAATTATGATTCTGTACGAATTAATATGGTATACTGAGATAAAATAAAGCTAATTATTAGCATTAGATTATTATGGGGTTATATATTAGCAGAAGAAAGATTTTTCCCATACACTTAATACTGTCTTATTTACTCATACATCGCATGATTTTTATGTTTTTACTTACATTGTAAGATTCCTTCTTCGCATAAGTAAAAAGAGATTCACAAGAGAATTTCACTTAAAATAAATTTTTAATGGCCAGCTTTTCAATTCGTTTCTGCAATGTAATGTATTTCCAAAAGCCATCCAAAACAAAATTTTCGTTATTAATATTATCATCGTTTATTTAAATTTTCGAAAGTAAAAATAATACAGAATAAGAGGCTCAAAACAAAAGTAAAAACATTGTTTTTCGTAGCTCCGAATAACTTTAATGATGAAAATGTAATACCAATTGCAATAGGAATAAAAGTAATAATTCTTATTGATTCAAAATATGATTTGACAAGGTATAATGGGTGATTGGTGCATTTTTATCATCGTGAATGAATAATACAATATACTTTAAACAGTTAACTAAAATAGTAAACTTTATGTAAAAATAAATATTTAACATGAAAATAATTTGTAATGTTTTCTACTTTTAATAACTATCGATATATTTCGACCAAATATTTGTTAAGCAAACATGGAGTAATAAAAAGAAAAATCAAGTGGAATTCCGGACTTACTGCAAATTAGAAACTAAATCTTTACAGATAAAAAATTATGTTTTGCATTCTACAAAAGCTTTTTTTTTTTTTTTTTTTTTTTACTGGACTTTCAACTCATTGTCCTTAGACCAATAGTAAAGTAATTGAGATATATCTCACTCTATTATTTTTATCATCCTATTTAGATTCCGGAAAGCAGCTACGGTAACTGGATGGTCATGTTCGTGGCCGCCATTGTCGAATCGGGAATTCGAAACCTTGTGACGAGTTCTATCCGCGGGCCTTTTACTGATCCTCTTGGACAAACTATAATTTAACTGGGATTTTAGTTTAAAAACCGCTTTTCGAGAGATGACTTGGTTTTAAGCTAATATAAAGGGTATTTAAACCCTGACATTGGGTGCATTAGACTAATCGTGGAATCACGAAAAGTTAATAACAGAAACCGATTTGTGACTCGGAAGTCGGCCGTGTTGAAGTTACTAGTAATATTCATCTTAGCATCCACTCAGAGCGGAGGAAGGAATCTAGATGTTTATTTGTCCCAAGTCGTTACAGTTCAAGGAGAAGTTATCAAGTAAACTACAAGTGGCTCATGAGATTATTCATTTTGAATAATCTTATAAATTAGATTAGAGTAAGATTGCTTCCAAAGTTAATGAATAAGTTTTAAATTGCTCATTAAGTGTTAAATCTAAAATAAAAGTAATTATTTTTAAAACCATGTCTGCTTCTTTTTCCGATCTCTCTTACACATTCAACTTCAAGGCTGTGACAATCTAAAGCAGGGATGGCGAACCTTTATGGATAAACGTGTCATTTTTCTGAAGAAATATTTAATGAGGCATAGACGTGCTGTGTGTGTCAAATAATTTTGACTTTTAGTCATTGGAAAAATAATAAGACTAAATACACACTAACAACACACACACAAAACTCTTTATTTAATATGAAAAAATACATTTTGCACTGTAATTCAAATAAAAGTAACATTAGTGTGACTTCTGTTGTTGCAGATTAGATGACAGATATCTTATATTAGGATTGTAAAATGTTACTTTTTGCAAAATGCATACCAAATTGGAGTCCTGTGCCAAATGGTTTCTAAGTGAGTCTTAAATGTTATGTGTGATGGGAGGCTAGGGCAGATTATTCACCAGACCTCAAAATTTCAAAGTCAGTTTTTTTGGAATTCTCACTGGAAGGTGGAATTTTTTCGGGGTCACTAGACCCATAAATTGCGGGTGCGTCAACAAATTTCCCGCCCTGAAAAGTGCAATGAACCTTGTGCGTAACTCTGCTCTGGTTCTGGACCAATCAGAGGCAAATAAGTAGACAAGGCAAATAGTCCGCTCTAGGATTTTCGGGTGAAAAGTCGTCAAATAAAACGGGACGCACCCCGATTTGGAGACATTGAGAGACACACAGAGCAATCAACAGACACCTTCTAGTTTTAAAGGACTGGTTTTCCAAATGGAAAATTGCCCTTAATGTGGCAAAAACGGAAGCAGTCTTCTTTACTAGAAAAACACGATTAAACTATCCAGACATTTACTTACACAACGAAAGAATCCCTTGGTCTCAGAGCACCAAATATCTTGGTGTTACGTTGGATAAAAAACTCACTTTCAAACAACATATTACACGCATACGTGAGAACTTTATCAAGAAAGCTCACACGTTCTCCCACCTAATTAGCAGAAGATCTAAATTAAGTAGATCAAATAAATTGCTTATTTATTCTTCACTTCTAAGACCAGTCATTACCTATGCCTCTCCAGTGTGGAGTTTTGCAGCTAAAACACACATCCAAAAATTAGAAGTATTACAAAACAAAACCCTGAGACAGATTCTCAAAGCCGATTGGTACATGAGAAACTCTAGTCTCAGGAATGCCATTAACTACAAAACAATTAAAAACTTCATGAGAAAAATAGCAAAAACATTCTTTACAAAAATAGATAACTCAGATAATATCTCGATCCAAAAGATCGAGAAATACACTCCAACGAGACGCACACACAGACCTAGAAACATATTAATTAATTAAAACCTAAATTTTTATTTCTCATTTTTATTTTTATTCTTAAAAACACCACTTATTTCTGTAAATTCATTCAACAGCACTCATTTCATGAACACAAAATCCACAAACACTCAACTACCAATCGGAGAGCCCCATTGCCCGGTACGGACACTGGAAGCCTCGATCCCGTACACGACGACGGTACCCTCACCGGGACCGAAGTCACCACATTAACGCAACAACGAATCAGAAAGCTCCTTCTCACGCAACACGGGAGGGAGTAATCATTCTCTTCTCACACTCAACACAAACACGAAAGCTGCCTCCCCATTGGACAGGCAATCAGCCATCCTGAGGTCCCTATTGGCCAAAAAATTATCTATAATGTAATCCTCAATACTTCAGCATTTGTAACTTATAAATTTTTATACTGATTCTTAAATTTAAATTTTTCTGTCTTTAATTATTCTTATCATTAAATTTTTTAAACTTCTTAATTATCTACTTAAATCTCTAAAATAAAAAAGGGCAATGTTTTTAAGGTATCATGTCACAATATTTTTTCCAGACAAGAGATCAAAGCCCCAAAAGGGCTAAGTGCTCTAGATATATAGGGTTGAGTTAATATTAACGTCGCACTGTTCTACACGACTTTTGGCGACGGACCACGCAATTTTGAACCATGGTCAAGTGACGTGGACGACACCTGAGAACTACCACACCACACCAACGGGAGGACGTTTCAGCTCTCGACAGATTTAACGTGCATCGCTGCCCTACACGGCGGGTCTTTAGTGGTACATCGAACTCATGACATGCCTGCCATGGTTGGATACCTTAACCACTGGGCTACCGCAGCCCCCTCTAGATATATAACCCAGCTAGACTGAGCAGATCCCAGACCTTGAGAATCAAACCTCCGCGGGACTCGGGCGTCAACCATGTCCATTCTCCTACCCCCACTTCATCTCTCTCAAGCTAAGTTAAATTTTAATCTTGTTGTGAAGTAAATTTATAGATACTTAAATAAATTTAATAATTGTGTTAAAACTATACGATCAGTGTATAATTTATTGTGAGATGAGTTTCATTAATTTATTATTTAGTTTTTAACTTAAGGCATGATGCGATGTTAAATTAAGAAACTGGGTTTTAAAGAAATAGAGTGGCCGCGGTATTGGTATAGGTATCGGATCGTGGCTTGCCTGGTCACGAGTTTCCCAGTACCGCTAAAGACCCGCCGTGTAGGGCAGCGATGCACGTTAAATCTGTCGAGAGCTGAAACGTCCTCCCGTTGGTGTGGTGGTGTGGTAGTTAGGAGAGGGGGTGCCAGCTCAGGTGTCGTCCACGTCAACCATGGTTCAAAAATTACGTGGTCCGTCGCCAAAAGCCCTCGTGTAGCTGAACAGTGCGACGTTAATATTAAATCAAATCATTAAAGAAATAGAATTTAAACGAAGATCAAATTAGCGTCGCATCAGTTATTCAGACCTAAAAATAATCAGCAGGTATACGTAGATGAAAATATGGTCAAAATAGTATGATACATCTTCTTTAAACAGTTGAATGTGTATGGGATCGAATTCCATGTTTAAAAAATTTCGTTACTAACATTTTTAAGTATATTGCTTGTTAGTTTTCCTGTTTCATTTAATTTCACCTTTTACCCTGTTTCAATAATTTTTTTGGCTCTATATTGAACTAAACTGGAAATCAATCACACACACACAGTAGTATTTCAAATTCTTCGATTTTTAACCAATCGAATTGGAGCAGAGAGGTTCAGTTTATCAAATGAAGTTACATGTTATTGTGTGTTTTTTATTCTGGGAACATATATAAAATTCAAGTGAAGAAGAACAACAGAAAGCATACAATACAACAGAAGAATTTGCACATTTTTTACAGATGATCCCAGCATATAACAAGAAGGAGTGCGCTGCTTTGCCTTCGAGACGGGAATCCATTACAGGTGAAAGACCGACTTCTTTCCCGAAGAAGAATGTCTTACTCAGGATTCGAACCCGAACCCACTCTGTTAAAAGCCGAGGGTCAGAGACACCATACTGGTTGGGCGATAATGAAGTTACGTCAGAGTGCATAATAAACTGGCTTATTTCTGATAATTCTTTGAACTGAGAAATTCTCGCTGAAAAGGTAAACCATTTTGATCGGTCACGCACCCAAAATATTGTATCGCGTGCCATTGGTTCGCCATCCCTGATCTAGAGTCTCTGAAGACCCGGCATAAAGAAGAGCTGATGGGGTTTAAATCCATCGCAACTCACAGTCCTCCCCTTGGTGTGGTGTGAAAGTTTGGAGAAAGGGTAGTTAGCTCAAATGTAATCCTCGTCACTTCACAGTGGCTCAAAATTACGAGATTCACTACAAAAATCCCTCGTGTTTCTTCAGAACGCGACGTAAATTAAAGCTAATCAATAAATTTCAGAGAAAGATTGTAGAGAGAGATTGTATATATATATAACACAAAATTTCAATTTACTTTAATTTTAAATCAATATTGGAATAAACGAAATTGAAAATACTTGAACCAAAATTTCTGATTCTTAAAAAGTCGCAATACGTGTTAAAAATCTATTAATACTGAAAACTCATGCTGATATAAAGGAAGCCTTGTTTCACATCATATCAGAAAGAGTTCATTCAAATAAATTATTTGAATCTTTAATTTCTTACGTAGATGTTAGCCTGATGTATATAATTCAAAGAACATAGTATTTCTCTTGAAAAATTAACTGAATCATCCCGCGTTTTAAAATTTCACGTTACTGTACATTTTTTTTGTTTTACTTTTGCCATTAAATATAGTGAAAAGTAATAACAACCCGATAGGCTTGTTTATTAAAATGAAAAAGTAAAATAAAGTAAATATTTTGCTCCTTTTTCAAACTTTAAAAAGTTCTAACTTCTACTTTTACGCAATTTTTTGAACTAGATGTCTTTTAAGTTTAATTAAGTACCTTAGTTATCAATTTTAAGCAGGTTTATTTTCACACAATATAGGTAGTCTAAATAAAGCTTTAAATCATTTGATGAATCTATAAATCGACAGGGCGTTTTTAAACTGGCATTCAAATCGCCATTTGGAATATTAACTCAAAAAATAAAAAAACTTATTTAAGCCACATTTTCCAAAATAACACTACGTAAGGCATATTTTTAAATTTATTGCTCGCATAAGGTGAGGAAGAAAAATATATGCATAAGATTACTTTAAAAAACGAGAGTTGTTCGAAAATTCGCTCCTGTGAGGCTGCATTTTAAGTATACGAGATTCTATGAAGAAACGTGACGAGAAAATTCTCTACCCGCTTTATTTTAATCTGATAAGAAATCGCTATCTATTTCTTCCTTTTGTTTCGGAGAGGATTTAACAAAAGACATTTTCATCCTAATGTTTGCGCTCATTTTTCTTTTACACTAGACTCAGAAAAATAATGAGGGTGGATTAAGGTATGAGTTTCTTGTAGTAATCATCTCTTCCTGTACTTTAAGGCAAAAGAAAAATCTGCTGTATATAACTGTAATACATATATGATTAACAAGAATGTATTTTTAATTTATACACATAAATATCTGAAACGTCAAATTACTGCTCGTTCTTACAAAAAATATGTACGTAAATTAACTAGGAATAAAAAATAAATTTAAAATAATAAGTTAACTATGAAAATCATAATTTGGGGGGAATTATGAGCATGATCTAAGTACAGGTATTTATATTTAAAAATAATTTTTTAAAAATTCCATTCTAAAAAATTATTTGAAAATTTATTTTTAAGCTGTTAAGTTTACACTACATTTTTCTCCTTATATAAATTCGGTAAAATATACACCGGTCGTGCACAGGGGACTGATACTCGTTAAATCTGTCGATCTCAAAGCCCTCAGGAGCCTAGTGGTCAAGGTCACGGAGTCGTGGCCGGCGTGTCATGAGTTCGAGCCTTGTACCGCTGGAGACCCACCGAGTAGAGGAGACTAACGCATGATGGATATGTCAAGGCTCTAACGTCCTCCAGTTGGTATAGTGTGGAAGTTAAGAGATGGGGTGCCAGCTCAGGTGTCGTCTACGTCACTTGACCGAGGCTGAAAATTACGATGTCTGTCCCCTGTAGCTCTCGTGTTGCTTTTATAATGCTACGATAATATAACATTTAATAATTCGACAAGATATACAAATAATTCACTATCAATATAAGCCGAATAAGAACAGAAATAAGGAATTTAAAAAAATTTTAAATCACAATTTCTACTTAGATCAACAAAGAAAATTTTATTTCAGCTACTTTTTGTTAAATAGTTCCAATTAATATAAATATGTTTATACATATGACAGAATCACAACATTAAGTGATAATTAATTTTATTAATTATCATTAAAGTATCGTATTGTCATCCAAAACAACTGAGTATATAAAATTTCAGTTCAACTGAATGCTTTAAAACGTGAGAAAAATCCTTTTCAAGTTCTGACACAAGTCGCTTAATTGGTCGCCAAAAATGATGCCAACATGGCTGTATTTGTAATTCTTCAAATAATTAGTTTTAATCAACTAATTTTTATTAATTATAGCTAAATTATTGTATTGTCATCCAAAATAAACATTTATGTAAAATTTCAGCGCAATTGAGTGCTTTAAATGTATTTTATTAACGATTGAAAATTCCACCAAGATAAATAAATAAAAAAAATAGAGAGAGAGGGAGGTGTAAGCTAATGGTGGGAATTGAAAAAGGATTTGAAATCAAAGTAAGCATGAACTGAGCTGTTCAATATCGATAAACACTTGTGAGAGAGAGCGAAACTGAGAGCAACATTAATTTCACACTGTAAAGCAACACGAGAGCTATTGACGACAGATCGTGTAATTTTGTACCACGGTCGAGTGACGAGAACAACACTTGAGCCGGTACTACTTTCCCTTTCCTCAGATTCATACCTCAACAATGGGAGGGCATTGAGCTTCAAGAGATTCAGCATGCACCAACCCATTTACACGATAGGTCTTCTTTGGAACTGGGGTTCGAAACCACGACTTGATACTGCTGGCCATAAACCCGTGACCTTAACCATTCGATAACCGTGGTTATGAATTATTAGAATGACTTAAATACATGTATTTACACTTAGGAAGAATTTTCTAAATAGATTCTAAAAATTTATTCTACTTTCTATTTTTGTTAAGGTGTTAATTGTATACTTTTTTTCTTTTAGAGTCAATAAAATACACAGATAATTTCTTATCAATACACAGAAAAAGAACCAAAAACAGATCTAAAACTAAATCAAGCGGGATTTTAGTTCCTATAAGCAAAACGTACGTAAAGTAAACCGAAAAAATTTTTTTTTAATTTTCTTTTTTTTTTTAATTGGGGAGGGGGTACGAATGCCCATTGCGCAAATTATACACAAATCTCTCTCTTTGTTCTTACTCACCGATTGAATTGTAAAACTGAAATTTTTATTATGTAATTCTATTCATTTGTTCTTTTTTTTCGTAAAATTCGTTCTTGGCCCTCCTTTTCAGTAAAATTGATCATTGAAGCTGCATCATCCAACCCTTCATTGATAAAGTCCCCAGATTTTGATAAACCTGCAGTTTCCTAGAAAGTTGAGTATTTGGTTTCGTTGATTGTTAATAAGCTTTCGTATGAGACAAACGCCTTTCTTCACGCAGCGATTGCATTCTAGGCTATGGTCTCGATATTTTTCTGTGAGATCTCACAATTATGTACTTTTATAACCGTATTGGCAACGTTGTATGAAATGAAGCAAATAGTTGCGAATTCAGCGCGTACGAAACATACGAAATCGGGGTTTCCGACAAGGTGAATTATCTTAAACGTTGGCATTGTTGCAATAGTACGTAACAAATTTATTGCAGCATCACAAAAAACGTTTGTATAAAGAGAGAGAATTCGTTCTTAAAAATGAAGAAATTAAGCTATTAACTTCGTAACAAAATGATACACTTTTAATTTATAAACTTTGTATTAAATGAATTCCATGCATGATATTTTAGTAAACTCTTTCAACTCTTCTTTTTTTTCAGTGGGGCTGCCCTTTAGCAACTTCGCCTTTGTAGACAAACCAAGTCTCCAAATGGGAATGTCATTTCATGGTGGCACCATCTAGTGGCGGCTCTCGCTACCAGATTTGGACACTTGAATTTTTATTTCAAGCTCCCGTTGGATGCTAAATATTTCCGTGATTTTAATTTTGCTGAAAGTACCAGAACCAAATTGATACTCAAGGGATCTTTTACATTCCACATAATTAAAGGTCACGTGTGCCTACGATTTTCGCATTTAGAAAAGTTATCGACTACAGCTGTGTCGAACCCGCAACCTTAGGATTACGAAGCAGGAACGCTATTGCTATGCCACCGGAACCAACTCGCGTAGGTTTTTAATGGACTTTTTCTGAAAAACAATAACTAGCTAAACCTCTCAAGATATTCCTAAGTGATGTAACACAGTAAAGTGGACGAAATCTAAATCACCCTCTGAAATACAGGGATTCATTAAAAATCTCAAAAACAAACCTCCTGGTATTGATCTCATCACAAATCGTATCCTTAAAAATCTTCCCACTAAATTTATCATTTTCATTGCTTTGCTGTTCAAATATGCTTTTGGAAAATTGCTACTTCCCTAAAAGTTGGAGGATGGCCGTGATGGTGATCCCCCATTCTAAACTCCACCTGATGACTCTAATCCTCAAAATTATAGTCCAATCTCACTTACTTAGTAGCTTGAGTAAAGCATACGAATTCGTGATTTTGAACCGCCTAAAAAAACAACACTGCTTAGCCAGGAATATTATTATTCCAGAATAGCATGGCTTTGTAACTAAGTGCTCTACAGTAACCCAGTTACTTAGAGTTACTGAATTGGTTCACACAGGCTTCCAAAATCATCAGGCCACGGGTATGCTATTTGTGGACATAGCCAAAGCCTTTTGACAAAAATTTGGCATGATGGCTTAATATCCAAGATGATGAGACTGGATTTTCGGACAAAATCCTAAAATTATTCACACTCATACCTAAACTCGAGAGAGTTTAGAGTTAGAGTCGAAAACTGCCTCTCCAGCCCCTCGTCCAGTAAAAAGTGGAATTCCTCAAGGAAGTTTGCTTGACCAAGACTTTTTAACCTATATATTAACGACATTCCGAAGGCTGACAATGTCCATTTAGCTATGTATGCAGATGACACTGTTATCATTAGTCAACACAAAATTATTGAAAGATTACAAAATTACATAACAAAGCTTCAGCCCTCCTCGTTGCTTGAAAATCAAAGTTCATGCATCAAAAAGCGCAAGCCTCCTTTACGAAACAAAGGTGCATAGGAAACATACCCAATATCTATGTTTTTGACAACCCGTCCCCTGGTCACTGAATTTAAGTACTCTAGGGTTCATTCTCGACGCAAAATTGAACTTCTCCCCACATTCGTGCTGCACTTCAAAGCGGCAGGAATGAGCCAAACGCTCATTTGCTTA
>BMAU01006341.1:0-19517 GCA_019973935.1 Trichonephila clavipes | reverse complement strand
CAGCTGCCTGCACCTGGCAACAGGTCGAACGAGGGACGGTATAGAGAAAAGGATCTGGCAACGACGGAGGGGGAAAAAGGTCGGAACGGGAGAGAAGAGGGAGTGACGGAAAAAGCCGGGCTGGTGAAAAGTAGACACGGCTGAACGATGTATCGTAATCCTGTAACATCGTAATATATTCTTGATTTTAAGAAATGTCCCATAGAAGGTATGGAATAAACAGTGGGACCAAATCCTGTCTGCAATTATTTTCTTGTCACAATTCGAACACGGTCGGAAAGAACTCACGAGTTTACACTGGTGTCAGAAGTGCGGTGCAATGGAGCAGAAGTTAAATGAATAATATATTCCAAATTGATCGGTGTTCGTACTACATAATTGTGAACAAGGTTCTAGTGGACATTCGGTTTGAAAGGAAATTTTTAACAAGGAAATAGAACCCTGTAGTGTATCTTCAAGTTGATGACCACGTGCATCCCGGGAAATGCCCTGCAGCAGTTTCAGTGAAAAAAACAAGACCTTCTTCATATGGAGTTTTTACCATCACCTGCCGAGTTGGGATATGAACGAACAGATGTCGTATTTTTCTTCATTTTCTGATGAATGGAGCCGTGATCTGAAAAGTGTTCAAGTACTGAAACAGCTTTCATGTCGAGGTAGGTGGCTATTGTTCCCTAAGTTAAAATATTGTGTGAATATTTAAAAAGAGTAATGGGATGCAGTCATATTTAATTTGTTTTTTAAAAATAAAATAGAAAAAGCAGATATATCTGAAAAAAAAAAATTTCATTGGTTTATTGCAATATTCTATGTTGTTGGATTATTGTGTAGATGAAATAAGAAAATTGTGTACTTATTTTTACCTGGAAATGATAGGGTATCATTTTAAATGTTGTAAAATATGGTATTTAGAGTTCTAGTGTTAAACTATAATTTCTTTTTATCATCATTCTTTACTGTTTTGAAGTTGTCTCAAAAATTAAAATCTGGGTATAGAAAGTGTTTTGCATAACAATTCAGTTTGCAGAATTTAGAAAAAAAAAGAATTAGATTAATTTATCTTGAAATAATGGTTGCGAAAAATGTATGTTTGAGTGGGTGAAAAATATCCATTAAAAAAATGTGTATATGTATTTCAAGTAGGACTTCCTGTTAAAATGTTGTAAATAAGAGATTTTGTAGGTTATTTATGACTCAGAATATGGCACGTTTTTTTAATATTAAATGATTGTTTTTCATTTTAAGCAAAAGTTTTGCAATTTGTCAGTTAGTTGATAGTTTAATGCAATCTGAGGTTATTTCCTTTGCTCGTAATTTAGGATGTATATGTATATTGGTTTTTTGTTTCCTGCATAAGATTCTTCTTTTAATTAAAAAAAGAAACTAAGAGTAGATTTATGATTTGAGAAATAATTCTATGGTAATGTAGCTAAAGTATGTTGTTAATTGTGTTTTTTTATTTTGGAAAAGGTTCTGCGTTCTGATTAGTAACAAATAACTGTATCTCATATAAGTTTTATTGTAAACATATTTCGTATTGTGTTTCTGGAATTTGAGTACTCTTAGAAAAAACGAGTAAAATTTTTCTTGCTTGTTAAATATATAGTACTAGGTCATTTAAGTGTTTGTAGTTAAATTTGTCAGAAGGTAATTTGGAATTAGGTTTAACTTGATTTAAAATGGCATTTCTCATTAGAAGTAAGAAAATTGACTTAATTCAATTAGCGCGGGACTTAGATGAGCCACCTGATCCGTCTATGTCTAAAATTGTTTTAAGGAATTTAATAATCTCTAGTAAATATTACAAGGAGGAAGAGGCAAAAGAGTTATTGGAAGTTATTACAGCCGAAAGATTAGAGACAGAACAGCAGCAAAAACTAGAACAAGAACAATTATCAATTGAAAAATTACGCTTGGAAATGGAATTATCTAGGATCGCTAATCAGAGTGCTACTCAAAATAATGGTCAAACCTCACGTGTAAAATCTTTAGATGAAATAGTTAAAATGGTTAGGCTCTTAACTGTAAAGGTACCCAATAAATCAGACGGGTGGAAATATTTCTTTCTAGTCTTGAAAAGGCTTTCGCTAGTGAAATGGTTAGCGACGAGTTAAAACCGAAGGTTTTGTTATGCATGTTAGGAGACAAAGTGTCAAACTTATTAGTTAACCTAGGCGAAGAAGAATTAAAAGATTACGAAACTTTAAAACAGGTTGTGCTCAAGGAGTATGAACTCTCACCAAAAATATGTTTAGAAAATTTTAGAAAGGCCAAACGTAACTCTGACGAAACTTTCTCTCCCAGTTCGCGTGCCGTTTAACATCGATGTGGTTATACTACTGTAAGTTAAGAGGTGCGAATGATTTTGAGTCAGTTAATCAACTGATCGTAGCAGATAAAATGTTTGAAATGTTGGATTCTGAGACGGCGACCCATATTGGTGTGCTCCAAGGGGAAGAATGGTACAATCCCAGGGACTTGGGCAAACAATGTGATATATTTTATGCTTCCAAAGGGAAATTCTACGATGAACCTGAGAGAGCTGAATGGAATGATAGTGAAAGGAGAAGTTTTAATGGTAGTTGGGGTAGACAGCCATTTGGGGAGAAAAAGTCAGATAATTTTTTCTTCTAGGAAAAACTTTGATAAAGGTCAAGTAACTGAAATAAAAAATTCGCTTGTTTCACCTGCGGATCAGATAAACATTTTAAGCGGGATTGTCCGAAAAACAAAGAGGTAGATAATAAAAGACTTAATGAGAATAAGGTGTCAACAGAAGGGACGGAATTGGTAGATGGGACGGTAGCTGCTAGAGTTGATGTGCTAGGTAAAGTCATTCCTAGACGGGCTATTGAAGACAAATTAAGTAAATTAGTGAAAACATCTATCAGTGTAGATTGGAAATTAGTTCATGCTTTAGTGGATTCTGGTACGGAAATTACTGTTATCAAGAAAGACTTAGTTCCTAGAATATCGGTTGAAGGAGCTTCCACGATTTATTTGAAAGGTATTTTCGGTCCAGCGGTTAAATGTCCTTTAGTATATGTTCCAATTGGTCTTGCTACCGGTGGCCAGGTTAATGTGGTGCACCAGCAAGTGTTATGTGCTTTGGCAGAAGTTTTGGTAGAAGACGTGTTGCTTCCACCAGATGTTTTGGATATGTTGGGAGGAGCCCAGAGTGAAGAGAATTCACTGGCTCAAAGCTCTCAGGACCTGAGGGTTGACTCAGGAAATGTAGATGAAACCGAGGTTTCGTCGGGTATTCTGCCAGAGAAAGCACAGGAGCACATTGAGGATTCTCAAAGGAATATTACTTCATGTCGGAATGAAGTGGGAACATTGGGTACTAAGGATGAGGAGGTGACCGCTGAGATGGATAAAGGAATCATGGTGGCTGATAGTTTTCGTTCCGAACAGGAGTGTTGTGCCGAGTTAGCATTGGTTTGGAAGTATGCTAAGGAAGGCAAAGGAAACTACTATGAAGTAGATGGATATCTATTTCGTAGGGATAAAATACTTGGGGAGTGTATTGGGCAGCTGGTAATTCCGAAGTGCAGAAGAACTGAGGTGTTGAAACTAGCGCATACTTCCGTGTTCAGTAGTCACATGGGTCCCAAGAAGACGCTTGAACGAATAAAGTATTCTTTCTTTTGGGAGGGTCTGAGGGCCGATGTGAAGAAATTTTGTGAGTCATGTAAAGAATGTCAGCTCACTCGATCGGTTAGGATTAAAGACCGATCATCCAGTACACCTGTGGCAAGGCCCGAATTGCCATTTGAGGTGGGGAATATGGATCTGATAGGTCCAATTGATCCGCCAAGCTTAAAGGGACATAAATATATTTTACGTCTGGTTGATCAGCACACTAGGTGGGGCGAGGCTGTGCCGTTGACTAGTCTCAGTGCGAAGGTAACCTGTGAAGCTTGGTTAAACATATTTTCGAGAACCGAGATTTATCTTTTGTCGAAAAGGGAAGGTTTTGTAGAAAAGAATAGCGCAGCATCGTGGGTCACGGTACTGGATTTGTGGAAGTGGTATTTCTGTCGTTCTCTCACGAAGAATTATGCCGCATGCTTTATGTCGTTTGGAATTTGCATGACTAAAAAGTGAGGTTTAAGATTGAATACACTTCTTATGGATGTAATTTAACGGCTCAGGTTTTAAGAATGTTAGAGCAGTTTGTTATATCTCGAATAGTCGATATAGACCTTCTGATGCAAATTTGGAAAAATCGTGTAAAGCGAATTAACTTTGTATTAGGATGGGTTGGGTCGGAGATCATACTGGCCAAAGGCAAATTAGAGCCGTAGGAAAGTTTACTGTGTACTTAATATAGATTTAGTGAACTCATTGAGCATTCATTCATGAGTTAATGAAATAAACATTGTCTAGATTAAGATAAAAACTGTAATGTATATATTTAGTGTTGTTTTTTTTTGTATAATGTGTTTTCCATGTATCTGTTTGCAATCCCATTACAGTTTAGATCTTTCTGGGAACATAGTCACTTATTTCAATTGGGTGAACTATTCATATTATTTCATGTGTTTATATTAAGGAACTTTCACTAGAACAATCATCAAGACTTTTGACTGTTGCAATTATTGTGTGTTCTGTTTGTGGATTTTCTGTGTCACGGTTTTGTGAATTTTCTGTTCCTGGTGTCTGATATGGTAAAATCAGCCACAAAGGGGGTAAATTTTACTCTTAGGTGGGGCGTGTATGGAGCAGCTGCCTGCACCTGGCAACAGGTCGAACGAGGGACGATATAGAGAAAAGGATCTGGCAACGACGGAGGGAAAAAGGTCGGAACGGGAGAGAAGAGGGAGTGACGGAAAAAGCCGGGCTGGTGAAAAGTAGACACGCTGAACGATGTATCGTAATCCTGTAACATCGTAATATATTCTTGATTTTAAGAAATGTCCCATAGAAGGTATGGAATAAACAGTGGGACCAAATCCTGTCTGCAATTATTTTCTTGTCACAATTCGAACACGGTCGGAAAAGAACTCACGAGTTTACATTCATATTTTAACATTCAAACGAAAAAATATTTTTATTATTGATGACAATTTGGCAGATATTATGTGTTATGGATACATATAATAATTCGCGTTAATTTTCTCTTGAGGGTTTTAACCCATAATGGTTTTAAGACCACGTGATAATTGATTCTTAGTTTATCCACCTAACGGGATATAACCATAATCTTATGTCTCCCAAAATAAAAAAAAAAGTTCAGTGCTTTTAATTTAAGGATGATGCAATCTAACATTACTCGAATATCTAGAACAACCAGAATGACCTGTACCAGAAATCATGTGACATTAACAACCTCCAATTAATTATCAGTATAAACAGACTAGATTTCTGGAAAGAGCAAATACTGCTTTTGTGAATCCTGATCATGTAAACCATGCGAGTTAATGTCTTGTCTTATGTGTTCCTACTTGTTTCATGTTTGAACAGGGACATTTTAAGGCATGGGCCAACCGGGCCCTGAGCCTCACCCTCAGCGGGGGCCTCGCTTCGTTCTTGACTCTGTCTAGATAAGATCACGATCCTCTCTGATAAATTTAATGGTCTCCGAAAAACAGGGAATTTCAAACTGCATGTCATATTGGCAAAAAGTGGTAAGATTGCATTATTGTGTAATGACCATTGTTTACATCTAGGCCTGGGCCTAATACCATAAACAATTATTCAACTCATGCCGCCTATCCAGTAAAGTGGTTAGTGACACTGACTGCTGAAAACGTAGGGCCTGGATTTGAATTCCGGAGAAGGCATGGATGTTTGTAAATACATAGTGCCTTTGCGGCATGGGGTACTATAAAGCGCTGTTGAGCAGCCAGTACTCTAGTGATTTTGGGTGAAGGGGAAAAGAGGCCGGAGACCTCTGACCTCCCCCGGGGTTTTCTCCCTCTAAATTGGGATGGAACCGAGCTAAATCTTATTGTCAACTGTATGGTGCTCAAAGCTAAACCTAACGACAAGCGTACTTCTAGCTTTTGCCAAGGTGAATTTCGTGGGCCTAGATCTGAAGTTATTGTCAGATAGGGTGGCATATGTAAAAACATTATCATTCAACTGATTTAGTCAAAATGTGACCATCGGTTAAGACTGTTTGTGCCTAGGCTTTTGAGATTGTGAGTTATCTATATTTTTTTTTCTTCAAATTAGTGTCTGAACGAGAATTTGGCAATATATGCTATATACTGTCGACTTTTTTTTAAGATCTCAGGCAGGAGCTGCTTTGCATAGGGACCCAATGCCTCAAAAAGTTTTAATATTTCTCTGAGCTTTAAATAGTCATAAGACGTCTATTTGTTTGAGTATTTTTTTAAAATTTTTTTATATAGAACGAAATACGTATGGTTTTAAGGTATCTGACTACATTCAGAACCGTGGTTTTAAAAAAAAAAGCGAATAAATGGATAATTTTCACGATATTTAGTGTCAATAAGATTAGAATACGTGCATAAAATTGTTTTAAGGACATTTTGACAAAAAAAAAATTATTTATGTATAATATTTTGGCAAAAAATTAACTTAGAATAATTTTTTTTCCAAAATGTTCTCCTTTTGTGAAAAATGGTTCTATTATAATAATATTTTGCCTGTATAGAGCTCACACCTCTCTACCGAGGCTCAACTAGAAATTTTGAAAATTTCACATTTTCAGAGTTACCACCAATTGAAATAATTATTGGCATTTTTTTCTTAACATTGCTCCCCTCCGTTGTCGTAAAATATGAATAAACCCAAATCTAAATTATATGTTTCAAAAATTCTAGTTGAGCCTCTGTACAGAGGTCTGGGCTATATAGAGGCAAAATATTATTACATAGAAGCATTTTTCACAAAAGGAGAACATTTGGAAAAAAAGATTATTCTAAGTTAATTTTTTGCCAAAATATTGTATTTAAATACAAATTTTCGTCATTTAAAACAATTTTATGCATATATTCTTATCTAAGTGACACTAAATATCATGAAAATTATCCATTTATGCTCTTTTGAAAGTCATGGTTCCGAACGTAGTCGGATACCTTAAAATAGTGTATTACCTCATTAAGGTATCCGACTAAGTTCGGAACCGTGATTTTGCAAAAGCTTATAAATGGGTAATATTTATGATAATTAGTGTCATTTATATTCAAAAACGCATATAAAAGATTAAAGTATTTAAGTAAGATAGACGTATTTAAGAAATTATTAACAATAAAATTTTATATAAGTATAATATTTTGACAAAAAATGAACATAGAATGAACAATTTTCAAAACATTAGTTTTTAATAAAAAAAAATGCTTCTATTATATAATAATATTTTGTCTGTGTATATATAATACCACTGCACAGAGGTTGAACTAGAATTTTTGAATTACATAACTTAGAAGTGGATTTATCCATATTTTACTACAACAGAGGGGAGAAATTTAAAAAAAACAACCGTCCGTAGTTATTCAATTGGTGGTAAGTATAAAAATAATGTGAATTTTTCAGAAATTGTAGTTCAAACTCTCTGGAGAATACTTTTATATAAGCATAATATTGTTATTATAGAAACATTTTTTATAAAAGATCATTTTGAAAAAGGGTTATTCTGAGTTAATTTTTTGCCAAAATATTGTATTCAAATAATTTTTTGTTTGCCATAATGTCCTTAAAACAATTTTGTACATGTATTCTCATCTAATTGACACTAAATATCATGAAAAATATTTATTTATTATTTTTTTTTAAATAACGGTTCCGAACGTTGCCGGATACCTTAATCCATTCAACGACTGTAATGTGTAGCATTTACATTATGTGAAATAACTCAGATTTTCTGGTGAAACATTTGTATAAAATTTTTTTGATAACTGCCCAAATATTCTGTTTTTATTTATTTAGTTCAGTGACAAAAAATATATAAATAAAATAAAATGGGAACCTTCTAGACTTTGTTGTAAGTCCGGAACTTTTTTTTTATAAGAGTTAGTACCTCCGGGACACAAGGGAGTGTTTTTACCCCCTCCAAAAGACTATTTCGTTTTTTGAACACTCCATGTTCTTTAAAATTGTTTCGAGATTTCAGTCACTTAAAAGAAGGGGGGGGAGAGAATGTTTAAAATGCAAAGGTGACATTCTGTAAGTAAAAAGTTTATAAGTCTCGTTTTTTTGTAAGAAGTTTTTCTAATATAAGTAATGGTGGGAAAAAGAATGCCCTTTAGTAAACAAACACAGTGAAGGAAATGGAAACGAAAAGCTTATGTCAATAACTCGGAACATCTTATTTATTTATTCTATTTTTTAATCTTTGTTGCGAAAAGACGATTGTGAAGAAGATAGTTCGAAATTTAATACCTTACGAAACCTTCGTTTTTTTTTTTGTTACTTCAATCAATTCTGAATTTCTTTGCAGGTAAAATAAAAAGTAAACACCAAAAAAAGAGGGAACAAATACATTAGATTGAATTAAAACCACAACTGCATTTGCTCTTGCATCATGCAAAGAATTAAATAAAAATTCACGAAGAAAAAGTTATTCTTTTTACAAATACTTTTTACAAATTTCAACTTCCCCTTTAAACATTTTGATATTTCAATAACTATTTGTATTTTTTTATGAATTATAAATTTGTGTTTAGACATATAAGAAAAAGAAACAAAGATTAATATTATATGATAAAACACCTTCAATAAATTACTTTAAAATTTGATGCATAACACTAACATAATGATAAAAGATGGAACTAAACTCGTTCGTGTTTTAAGACTTACAATCAATAAATTAAAATTCTAAGAAATACCAAATAGTAGAAAGCAATAAATTTTTAAAAACTTCATATCAATTTAGATAAGTACGTTAAAAATAAAACCCAAATTAAGAAAGGTAATAAATTAAATCAAACAATTTAAATAAAATAATTTAATTTTAAGCAGATAATTGTAAGCCTTTAGATTTTTAAACATCAAGTATATAGCATCAAGAGTTTCGTGAAATCGATGCCAAGTTATGAGTACTGAATCTGCATGAAAAGTAAAGGTAATATTTTCTTCGCAAAGAAAACTGCCACATAAAAGATTTGGCGATGTTAGAACTTAAGTTCTTACTTTGCAGCTGTTTGAGTTTGTCTTTTTGTGTGTGTGTGTGTGTAAGGGGGGGTAACTTTAAATATAATCCAGCATTTCTCAAACTGTGGGATGAGCCACCCCTTGGGGCGTGATAACTTTGTGAGAGGGGCGCGAGCATATCGAAAATTCGAAAACAAAAGATTATTTAAATGAAAATTATTAATTTACTGAAATTAACAAACATACTGCATTCTAAAATAATCTATATATATAAAAATGTTGTGTTGGTTTGTGTATGCGCGCATAACTCAAAACGTTCTGCATGGATTAATCTGAAATATTGACACAATATTGCATTTGTCTCTGGTAAGGATCTTATGTACTTTTTATTTCGAAATTCTCTCTAAATGTTTTTAAATTTAATTTTTAAGTGATTTTTGGTGTTATGACGTCATATGACGTCACAATTCGCTCTGAATGCGAAAATTTAAACTTTACGCTTAGATTTTTCGAAATTATTGTATAACTCTTCTATGGTTATGTTTATGCATTGTCACATTTATCTATTTATTGTCCTTTGATATGTAATTGGGATTATTTTTCGAATAAATCTTTTTTTAAAAATTATTCTTTCAAGAATTCAAATTTTGTTTTGTAGGTTTGGCAACAGTCGGATAGCATTATCGCGGGTTGTTTACAACTTTGATTAAATTCTACATCGTGTTTTTTCTGTAATTTTAAGCTAAATGTATTTCTCTTTATTAAGCGAAAATGAAACTAACATAATTGACTTCTGTACGCTACTTATTTGTCTACCAAATAGTTTCCGTCAACCATTTACCTGAAATAAACAGACGTAGCCAAATGCCGCGATATAACACACATTCAATGTTTGGAAACAATATTTTTTTCCCACTTGGAGATATTTTAATGTGACGAAATTAATCGACGGAGTTTTAAAAGGAATGTTTTTTTCTTTTTTTTTTAGACAACTTTTTAAACTTTATTTGATTCTTACGTATTATCGCAACAATCGCCAACTTTAATGATAACTCGCAAAGTTGGCCATTCCATCTTCGCAGATGTTGTACGCTCGGAATTGGCAATCGTGCTTCGTTTTATACAATATCGCTAATAGGTTGCGATAATACGTAAAGCCTTTCATTTGATGTTAGTATTGAAATACAAATGTTAAAACTAAGATTTTCTGATTTTGAATCATCAAAATATTGCACCTTATTTTGTTTTTCATTGCTTTATAAGATTATTACCTTCTTAAACACATTCCATTAGTAATTTGTTAAAAAAATACTGGAAGTTATTATGGTTTGTTTTTGTCAGGGATGTAGAGCTACCGCTGTATCAATGATGCAGGAGCCCCAACGAATGTTATTACAATTCCACTTACATGGTGCTCATATCTGAAAAAGGGCCACAAAGGAATTCGGATACAAGGCCCACTGAGAGCTGTTTTGTAATTTCATATGTTTTTCTTTAAACCTTCACTTTAACTGCAGTCAAACGGCTTGAATACATAAAATTGTATTGCGGAAACTCGAACTTAGGTCATCATACTGGCCAAGCAAACACAGTGCGAGGGATAAATGCTGATTAAATTAGAGTAAGCATCAGTGAATGAGCAAAACAGACAGAGGGCTCAAATACATGTTGAGGATGCAGTTTGTCATAAGATAGTAATTATTTTTCAAATTTTACTTTCGCATTGATAAAGATAGTTTAGCTCTTTTTATGTCAATTACTGTTCGTATTGTATATCATTTTTCAATTTATTTTTAAGCACAGTATATTTACTTTGGATAATTTTTATATATAAAATACTAAATTTAATTCTGTACACTATGTATGTGTTTACGAGTAGTATACCGATTAAAATCTTCCACCTACCGTAAAATCCGGTTTATAACGCGCACTTTGAACAAAAAAATAAGATCGAAATTTACAGGTGTGAGTTATACGCTGGGTATAAAAATGAGGGCTTTAAAAATTAAAAAAATAAATGAGCATAAAAAAAAAGTTAAACTTCTAAATATTTCGAAATACTATTTATTTAAAAGACATGACATTCTTATTGAACTTAAAAGGTGGTAGTTCTAAAAGTATACTATTTTTGCAATTGCTTAGATAAACACCTTGAATAAATCGCTTCTAAACATAACAGCATTGCATTTGTACATTTCAGGTTTCTTCGTAAAAAGGATGCACATTATATAGCGAATATACCTAAAATTTAAAAAATTGAACCTTGAAAGTATGGGTGTGCGTTATATGCTTGACTTTACGCTATTTTATCTTTCTCCATTGAATCTAAATTAATGTATAATTTTTTATGGTACTTATATTTTTTCTTTAGTCGGCCATTTACCTAAAATCAAAAGACATCGCCAAATACTGCAATATGCATTCAATAATGGAAGAACATTCTATGCCTGTTTGTGCATAATAATACTTTTTGCACTTGGTAGTGAATTTTTCACGAAATAGTTATTGTAGTTTTTAATAGTTGGGGCAATAACATTAGACTCACGAAATATCTATTTTGTGTAATTTCAAAATTTTATTTGGTGTTACTGTGAAATATAAATGGAAAAATTAAGATTTTCTGATGTATATTTTGTGTTTGTTTTGATATTTATGTATTATCGCAACCATATTGGCAACATTAGCACTTAATTGCCAATTCACCGTGTATGATGCGAACAAAATCGGGGTAGATATAGTTGCAACAATACCTAAGAACCTTTGTTTGCAACTGTTTTTGGTGATTTTATCAAAATGATAATTTGTTGTTAATAATTGGTTTTTGATAGCTTTTTATCATTTAAGTTTGTTATAGCTAGCTAGCTGTACCCAATCATGTTTTCCTGTGGATCAGTCTGGTTAAAAAAAAGAAGGAAAAGAGAAAGCACACATTTCTAATATCTTTAACTGTTTGCACTTGAGGTATGATTTTTTTTATTAAAAAATGTGGAAATATACATTAACAAAACTTTACTAAACAGATTTATTTCATTTGTAATTTATTAACAGAATACTCCCAAGTTATTATGGTTTTTTTGTCATGGTATGAATCTAAAATTATTTGCATTGTCTCCATAGAAGAGGTGCCAAGTTTGAAAAAAAAATTAAATGACTCTTCTTGAGGTGAAAGGGTTAATTTTACAATGCTTATGAGTAGACTTTTTCTGTTGCTTCATTGTCTGTATATATACAGAAATTGTCTGCTGTGCCTGCTTTTGAGCAGTAGTTGCCATTTTTCAACACTTCATGAACCACTTAATGTATAACTTTATTATTAGCGTTTCACTAATAGGATTGACATCTATGTGGTGGGTGTACTATAGCTATATTTACATCTTTATTTAATCTTCTATGCCCTGAAAATAAGAGGTAAAATCTAGGAGAGCCCACACCCTTGGCGACAAACCAAAAAAGGCGCCAAGCCAGAACAAGATGGTGCCAAGCGAAAGCGACAATGGTGGCAAGGAAATATAACGGGATAAGGTGGATGTGCATAATGAAAATATATGTAAGCAATACAGAAATTAAACATTTGAGATAAAAAATATAAAAACAGCACTTACTTTCTTACTACTGATCTTTTCCGAGTGGAGGGGACAGCGTAACAACAGATTTTAAAAAAGTCTTAAAGGTCTCATCGCTAAGCGAATGATCGTGTGAACGCCGCCATATTTATTCTGCAAGGTAATGGTCGAACATACATTCGGCGTGGCTGGCACGATTTCGAAGAAAGCGTTTTATTGCCGACCATGTTACATCATGCTGATCATTCCATTTAGGACATTCATAACTCAAAGCAATCAATCCTTCCTTCATACACCATTCAATCAATTCTTTCTTACCTTTTGCATTCAACAAAGTAAAAAATTCTAAAGTAGATTCCCTCACGCACGCAACCAGCCCGGAGACCAACAACAAAATGAAATTTGAAATGCGCGCCCACAAAATATGAAAATGCTAGAAATAGTTAGGGTTGTCGTATGTAGTGTTTAAAAGTAGGGTTACCAAGATGGCGCAGTTATCGCCAACCAAAGTAATTCGCGCCTAGGGTGTGGACTCTTCGAGGAGTGAACCAAATAAGCTTCATGAAAAGCAACAATCAACAAACTGAAGTGTTTTGCCTACAATTTTCCAAAAAATGGTCGAGGTTACCAAAAATCACTAACCTCAGGAATTACGTTTTTTTGTTTAGTTATTTCAGTAACTAAAAACTTTTAGTAAAGAATAATTTGTGTTCCGTAATATGTTGTTTTGTTGTTCATCTTTTTTTAAACTGAATCTTCATAAAAGTATAAATAATTTCCCAATTTTTCTGCATACCATCCAAAATTTTTCACGCATCACCAATTCGTGACTGCTGCTCTGTAACACACATCAGTAATTATGTACTAGCATCAGCGTAACAAAATTGGTGCCATGTATATTGTACCTTAATATCTAAACAATAAAGATTCTAACATTTTTTTTATGAAAAAAGAAATGGAGGGAAAATATTGCGATTTGCATGGCGGTAATTTGGCTGTTGTGATGCTAATATTTAAGTACACCAATAACAAATAATTGTCCATGTGAAAAGTTGTCTGTGTCTAGATATAAGCCACTCTGTTTTTAAGATAGGCCCTTAACTTTTTTTGTTGATAACAATTGCTAATACTAATCGAATTGTGAATTGCAAAAATACTCCCATCATTATCAACACTTTGTCGTAGTTTTCTGCTGCAAAATCCGTGTTTATATTGGAATTTTACTGGCGTATTCGATTAAAAATACCTTCAGCCTCTCATTGCGTTGAATTTCAGCCGTGTCAATTGATGCACGTTTAAAGTTAAATATTTCATTAGCATTTTTTATTTTTTTTTCTTTTTTTTTTTCATGTTTTGACATTTTATATGTTTTTGTTTTAATTTTCTTTTTAAATTTTTAAAAATTTTATATGCTTTGTTTGAATTTTTTTTTTTTTAAGTGCTTCACTAGGTAAAAATAATGACTTGCGGAAATCAAACTTAGGTTGTCATACTTTCAAGGCAAAAGTACTACAAGGAGTGTAATTGCACATCAAACTGAGAAAGAATGGATATCAGCAAACGAGAAAAAAGCAGACAAAGAATGTCACAAACACAGGCTGAGGGCGCAGCAAAGCAACATGCAGCCAGACTTGAGGAAACTCATTTGCGAGCACATCATTCGTGTTTTACAACATCAGAAAGATATTAACCAAAAAAACAGCACATCTCACGGCAAACATGACTTTGTGGTGAGCAATCACACAATAACAGTAGACTTGCATTCCGGTACAACCCACAGTGGAAGATTCTAGGTTCAGGCAGCATGTTCTCATTTACACAATGATGGAAGTGTATCCTTATTGCAATGTTCTGGAATTTAAGGAGAAACCAAAGGAATGTTTTGTACCACTGAAAAATTAAACTGCCTCAACTCAGAGAACAGAGCCATTACAAATTTTGCTTGCTAGATATACTGCGGAATCGAAACATTTCCTATATGACATCAGGAAATACAATTCATGTTTCCAAGTGACATTGTTTGGATAAATGTGCATTTGTGAACACACCTCTGATTTAATAAAAATATCCATAAGCATTGTAAAACTAACCCAATTCCCTCAATGAATCCAGAGTGGAGCCATTTAAAATTTATCTTCAAACTTGAGATTGCCACTTTAAAGACAATGTAAATAAATTTAGTTTCATAACATGACACAAGGACAAAAATTAGCTGTAATAACTTCAAACATTTGGTTAACAAATTATAAATATCAGTTTAGGAAAGTTTTTTCGTATATATATTTATACATTTTTTTTTTTATAAAAGATCATACGTGCAATGCAAATTATTTTACATACTGAAAATATGTCCTTTCTGTTAAACAAGACTGGGCCACAGCAACGCGTGGCAGGGTACAGCTAGTAAAAATATAAAATATTAATTTTCACTCATAAAGAGTGTTTTTTTTTTCAGGTATAGAAGTTTAAGTTGGCATTACTTTCCAAGATGGCGACCGATTTAACAGCCGTCAAGTGATTTATTCTCAGTTTGGTTTGGCAATTCATCAAACCGATCATCAAGCAAGGCGTAGATTCGTCGAAGGGGCCCAAAACGAGATTGCCGTTGTTCCCGATTTTCATAAGCGAATTTTGTTTAGCGATGAAGCGCACTTCTGGTTGAAGGGCTAAGTCAACAAATAAAACTGCCGCATTTGGAGTGAAGCTAATCCACAAGTGTATGTCGAAACACCGTTACATCCAGAAAAACTGACTGTTTGGTGCGCTTTATGGGCTGGTGGAATCATTGGTCCGTACTTCTTCAAAAACTATGAAGGCCACAACGTTAGTCAATGGTGATCGGTATAGAGCCATGATTACTAACTTTTCATTCCTGAATTGAAAACTCATGATGTCCAGGAGCTGTGGTTCCAACAAGACGGCGCAACATGTCACACAACTCGTGCCACAATCGATTTATTGAAAGACACGTTTGGTGACCGCCTAATTCACGTTATGGACCTGTAAATTGGCCTCCAAGATCTTGCGATTTAACACCGCTAGACTATTTTTGTGGGGCTATGTAAAGTCATTGGTCTATGTGGATAAGCCACAAACGCTTGACCATTTGGAAGACGACATTCACCGTGATATTGCCGACATACGGCCACAAATGTTGGAAAAAGTCATCGAAAACCACCGTTTTCCACGTGGGGGCGCATGTGATGTATTGGGTGGAAGGAATGAAAATGAATAAATAAATAAAAACTTCTCTGAAATAAGTAAATCCTTCGCAAACACTGTCAATGTCCTTTCATTACAATCCAAAACCTTTGGAATAATTTTATGGACAGCAGTGCACATAGAAGATCGTACTTAGGAAAGACGTATATATACGTCCGGGCAGTAGCGCACACAAAAATTTTTCAAGGGAGGGGGTCGAAAGTCCATCATTTTGCTATCCTGCTCCAATACTCCGCCCAACATATTCTTTTTATTTTGTAGATTTTCGAACAAAAGCAGAACAAAATTAATTATTTAATAAATAATTAGCATTAATTAATAAAATTAATTTTAATAACAAATATATAATTAAATTTTACGTAGCATATCGGAGCTATGGAAGGTGTCTGGACTCCTAGGACGCTTTCCTTGTGCGCGCCTATGCGTCCGGGGTATTAACGTTTTGGCTGAGTAAGACTTTTATATACGCAGGTGGCACTTAAGAGGCTAAAGTCGTATTATAGCTTCAGCGTCATTAAATTCAATACATTGTTATTGTATGGAGGGGAACCGCGATGAAAATTATGATTAATTATTGGGTCGCAAATATTGAAAGTTTGAAAAGTAGTAATCTAACCTAATATTTAGGTGACTAGATATATAAATTTAGCCTAACTCCCATTACGAGTAATATGTTTCTATGTACCGTGCACATACCTGTGTTATGCGGGTTACATTTTAAAAAATACGCAGACGAAAGTGCCGGAGGTAATCTCTATGGTAAAAATTAAAATGTGTTGATCTGTGAGGGACTCCTAACTCCTCAACTCCACCCTTGTGTAAGCTATTGGTATCTCTGCATAACAAAGAACAACAAAAAAGAAAATTTACGTTCAACAGTTTTACCTCGTTCCACTTGCCATTGTGTGACAGATCCTAAAAGAAGGCTGGACATGATTTTCACTAAGTGCCAAACTTCCTTTCGATTGGGGAAGAGAGAGAGCGCGCGCGCGCTTTCTTTTAAATGAGTAACGACTGGAAGAGAAACAGGTTTTTCGAATGGCGCCTTTTCGTTGCTTCTGATTGGCTGACATTGTTTGCATCTGATTGTCCCGTGAACTTTAAGTGTAAAAGTCATTTGGCTTGAGATTGGGAGGAGCATAAAAACCATCCTTTTACACCTTTTTTCCGTAAAATTTTTCAGTTTTGTGTTCAAAATGAAAATTAGTTGTTTTCAGCGTAATTACAATGTAAAGTTTTCCTCTCTGGTAATTTTGGCCTTAATATTTCTTGTACTTAGTGTTGCATTCTGGATAGTCAGCAATGTATATAGATGTTTTCGATATTCTCTATACTAAATTTATTTATTCAGAGACAATGTTCGATTTTTTTTTTTTTTCTGAATGAGCTTGAGATGAAATTATCTTCTTAGGGCAAATATTTATATTTTAAACATGTTGATGTAAGCTGCCAAAAATTGAGAGGAATGACATTTACATCCCTCTTAAAAACAAGTTTTCTCTACGTTTGAACAACAATTAATTCCTTTACAGAAATTAGTTATACAAGTCTTCATTAATTCAAAATATCCTTACTAAAAATTTGTAATTAAAATTTTTGTTTCAACATTTGAAGTGTACGGATGTTTAATTTTTAAACCATTTTCCCTAAAATTTTAACGGTAAAATGAAAAATAAATTCTAAATTCCTTAATCACTTTTACTTGAAACTAATATCAAGTTATTTCTAATTAGCACATCTAAACATGGATTTCTCAAGATATCTACTGACATTGCTTTAATTATGACTTTCAAAAATGAAGTTAATGATTTGCGATTTGTTGGTTGAATATAGAATTTTCAATCATTATTAAAATAACTTAGAAACAAATGTAAACATTATAGGAAGCACTTGAGTTTTATTTTAAGCAGTAAGCTTTATTTTTAGCAATTGTTTCTAGAAAGAAGTTTCTAGATTTTGCTTTGAATTGTACGTACTACAAGAATTCCAGGACATGAAGAGATAATTAAGTGCTTGAAAAGAGAGAAGATTTTACCTAGAATTAATACCGTATATAAAATCAAGTACACACACATACGGTATAACAAAAGTAGTTATTTCATCACATTGATGAAGGGTTAAATTAAGTTCAAATTTATAAGAAATAATTACAATAAAATAAATTATGTTATGGTTGTTGTTACTAATGCCACCTGATCGGCAAAGGCCAGATCAAGGCCCATGAAATTCATCATGGCAAAGGGCTAAGTGACGCCTGTCGTTAGCCGTAGCTTTGAGCACCATACAGGTGACAGAACGATTTAGCTCAGTTTCACCCCAATTTTGAGGAAGGACACCCTGGGCGTGGTCAGGTGCCTCTCGCCTCTTTTCCCCTTCCACCAACCTCACGAGAGGAGTTGCGGCTCGACGACTATTTTAAGTACCCCCATGAAAAGACAGTTTCTCTTTAGAGAAAGAATCACACTTTTGGGTACCACACACCATATATGAAGGACCTACAGTGTTAATGAACTGTGAAGCAGCCCTTCGTTGGCGAGAACGGATGATTTTTGGTGAAAGACGCCAGTTGTTCTTCTTCGCTTTACAAGTGACGTTGCTTACCACTCTCCTTCCCCTTCCCATTTTGTGGCCGCGGTAGCCGAGTGGTATAAGTATCGGACCGTGGCTTGCTTTGTCACGGGTTCGAATCCTGTACCACTAAAGACCCGCCGTGTAGGGCAGCGATGCACGTTAAATATGTCGAGAGCTGAAACGTCCTCCGCGTTGGTGTGGTGTGGTAGTTAGGAGAGGGGGTGCCAGCTCAGATGTCGTCCACGTCACTTGACCATGGTTCAGAATTACGTGGTCCGTCGCCAAAAGCCCTCGTGTAGCTGAACAGTGCGACGTTAATAATCAATCAATCAATCCCTTCCCATTTTGGGAAAAATGTAAATTATCAATGAATGAGGTTTTTCAATTTAAATTTCTATTGTAATTTCAAGCCTGACTCCGTGGTGAAATAAAAATTTGAAACTAAGTTTTAAAACAAATAAAATTTGTGACTAAATTTTAAAACAAAGTTAAAAAATTAACTTAGTGTTTCTGTTCAATCGCGTTGTATGTGAAGTGTTTTTATATATATATATTGTGATTTTTTATGAATTTGCACCATCTGTCACTTGATAATAGTTAAGAATTTAAAAAAATTTAATTTGCACTTTTAATGCATATAATTCTTAACTCGAGGTCGCACAAGTTTTTGTTTGACGAAGTCGGAAGTACAAAATACATTGAGGAATTCTACTTTGGCGCCGCAGCGTAGCTTCTTAGTTGGCTAGCTGTCTACTACCTTTTTCCCCATGGCATCCCAGGTGAAAAGACGCACTAAATACTGTCTCCCCTCAAAGTATGCTATACATAGGTCCTACTATGTCAGCTACGAAGTCCATTCATTTGTTTTATTTAACATAGTCTTGTTACATGTGTGGAAAAAAGATGATACGCAATCGTAAGGGGGAAATGCCAGGAATTATGTATTATGCATCAGAGTGACATGTCGGCTTATGACCCATTGATATGACTTTCGACATGTGGTGGCAATACATGTGGGTCCTTGTTCTGAAAGAACTAATTTTTAGGACAGAGTCTGAGAATTCACTGAGCAAAACTATATTCTTCCCAATTCGA
>BMAU01006340.1:0-24510 GCA_019973935.1 Trichonephila clavipes | reverse complement strand
TATGTGCATGCGGGCATGCACATCTATAATCCTTCTGTATCCATTTTCATGTGCGTTTTTACCCTGTTTTAATATTTTTAACAAACGTGTGGCGCAGTTTAGCCAAAATCGGCTCTTGCGCCAATAAACCTCCCACAATCACTCCGCACTCACTCATTCACATTCAGAATATAGTTTTCGCGAAGCTCAAAAATGTCATCTGATTTTTCGCACAGGATTTAAATGTAATAATTTAGACATATGCGAATCAATAATTAAATCTTTTCTACCAAATCTCTCTTTAATTATGTTTAATGCGATTGTATAGTTAATTGCACTTAAAGTTAAACCTCTAATTGCTATTTCAAGCTTCATCAATTAAGTAAGATTTTAAATAATTAAATTTCTCAACGTCACTTAAATTTGAGTTATTGTGTATTGCTGCTTCGAATTGGGCAAATAAATCACTAAATTTTAAAATATTTCCGTCAAATTGTGGGATTTGCAGTTGAGGGAGTTTTAAACTTGAAAATTGTTGTTCGCTTCTAGAACTTGTAATAGGTGTGTTTCTCGACTCAGTTTCTCTTTTGTTTAATATTTCATTGGCACGCACTTTACAAGTTATTATTGAATCACGGTATTCTTGTTGTTTTTCTATTTCCTTTTCTAGGTCATCCATATTAGTAAGAATCTTGATATCTTTGTCAACATTCTCAAGTTGTTTTTCTTTATCAATTTTGCTAAAAGTTCTTCTATTAAATCGCATGATGCGTTCTCCTTCTCAATTTCAATTTTAATTGAGTTCGATAATTCTGTTGCCGCCCTTCTGACAGGTGTTCGAATATTTAAGAACTTCGATATCCATTTCGTATAAATTAAATTTTCAACTTCAAATACTGTTCGCAAGATTTCAACTACACTAACAGTTCGCAATAATTTATCTAAAGGCTGGTCCCGGGTTTCGGCACCAAAATAATGTTCAAATTCAAACTTCTAAATAATTATTCAAATTCGTAATTCAAAATTCAATTCGGATTCGTGCATTAAAAATGAATAAATTGCTCTACCTGTCCAGAAGGAGAAGCGAGAGACGCACAAAAACACCCCAGTTGGATGGAGGACAAAAACGTTTTTATTTACAAAACAGGAACGCTATTTACACTAGAAGCAAGCGACTACAGCGCCGCTAAACAGGAATTACAACAGTTATATGCAATAAAAAAACGTGCTTTTTTTTTTTAGAACATTTAGGTAAAAAAAATTGACATCTTAAGGGGATTAACATATATGAATCTTGAAACTTAAATTATTAAGGGCGTATCCTTGAAAGAATAATACTTTTAGGTAATCGGTTTCTAAGTAGCACACATAAATGTGTCTCCCATATAAAAGCAATGATAACATTGTGCGTGTTTATAATAATCACATCAGAGCTGAGAAGTTTGCTTTTATTGACAAAAGAATGCTTGGTCTTACATTTCAGGGGTTACTTTCGAAGCGATTGCGAATCTCAGACCAGATATATATTTTCCCTTTTTAATGTCTTCCTATCAATAATTAGTGGCTGCTGTAACATACTGATCAAAGTAACGGATTTGTGGCCGCCGTGGTTCGAACCCCGGCTGAAGACCCGCCGTGCAGAAGGGGCTGATGCACGTTAACTATGTCGAGGTTTAAACGACCCCCGTTGGTGTGGTGTGGAAGTTGGGAGAGGGGTGCTAGGTAGGTGTCGTCTTCGCACTGAGCACTTGTCCTTTGCCAAAAGCCCTCAGAGTAGCTGAACAGCGACGTTAATATTCATTCACTCTAGCAATAATTAGATTAGCATCATTTCTATCTTTTTAAGATTGGTTTCTTTAAAAAGTACCAAATAATCGTCTAATATCTAAAGCTTGTCTAATCCAGCTACGTTGATTAAATACTAATCCTCAATAACTTAAGGCTGACTTTTATTGCTAAAGACAGTAAATAATAAAATAATTTTTTTTGTGTTTGCAAATTAAATAAAAGCTTTAATAATAAAGTTCTACTGTCAAAAATTCTGAAAAATAACAAAAAATATTTTTTATAGAAAGATGATGAGGGAAGTATAGTATTATGTGAACATATACACTGCTGTTTGTAAAAAATGCAACACCATGAAGGAATCACCAGAGTTAAAAGAACTTTGCATTAAATATCAACTATGGAATATTACGTAAAAGAGTAAAGTTTCAGAGCCACCACACATGTTCCGAACTGATGCTGAAAGCGTATAAATAGAGGGCTGTAATGGGACGTTGAAAATAGTTAATGATTATTTGTTAGTGGCGAACGTTTGTTGAGACCTAGGTATGCCTCCATGACGAAATAAGGAGAAATTCCAACAACTTAAGGAGTTTGAACGGGGGAGGATTATCGGAATCCGAGAAGAAGGAATTTACTATCACACAATAGGAGCTGGTGGGCAGCGGAACAGTTCCACAGTTAAACGAGTTTGGAAGCAGTGGACCGACGAGCACCGATCAACTCGAAAAACTGGTAGGGATATCAGCAGATTATCAGCGCGGTGGTCGATCGACACCCCGCATGGCGGTGAATGACCTAAACTTCCTCCAGGCAGTATGCAGTACGTTGGTCTGGCACAAAGAGGTGGCTGGTGGTAGCCCAGTGGTTAGGGAGGTAATCGAACCATAGGCATGTCATGAGAGTTCTTGATCCCAGTACCACTAAAGACCCGTGTGGGCAGCGATGCACGTTAAATCTGTCGAGAGCTGAAACGTCCTCCCGTTGGTGTGGTGTGGTAGTTAGAGAGGGTGCCAGCTCTTCAGGTGGGCCGTCCATGTCGGCTCGCGACCTGATGGTCTAAAATTACGTGGTCCGTCGCTAAAAGCCCTCGTGTAGCTGAACAGTGCGACGTTAATATTAACTAACTAACTAACTAAGCTGCTACAGGTGTACTAATGTCGGCTTCGTCAATTCGTCGACGTCTGCTGCACCGTGGATTGCGTGCAAGGAGGGTGACTTTTACAGGATCCCCCTCACGGCAAATCATTGACGGTTGCGTCTACATGGGCTCATGAGCTAGAGCCTGGCAAGCTGATTGTTACCAAGTTGTCTTTTCAGATTAGACCACGCTTCAATTTGTGGAACCATGAGGGCCGCATTCGTGTTAGATAGGTACTTCCGTGAAGTGCTACGGTCGGAAGTGGTCTTCTTCCTTTAATGCATCCCTGAAGGATAATGCACACTCACATGTTGGATAGATTGTTCGAGACCAGTTCAGCCCAACACATGCAACTTTCCTTGGCCTGTTTATTCACCGTATATGTCAACTATTGAACACATGTGGGATTTGGTCGGTTGGCGTCTCGCCCGTGATCCGCGTCCCGCAGCTTCAAAAGTCGGTCCCTTGCTGTGCATATAAGCAATATAGAATTCACTTCCACAAGCAGACATTCAAAATCTTTTGACTCCATGCCACATCCATATAGCAGCACTCATTGTAGCACGTGGTGGCTACACTAAATACTGCTTTCGACATATTGTTCTTTTGCTTTGAAAAATTTCGTCGTTTATTTGTACTAATACAAGTCGTTTATGCTTTAAATTTCACTAATTCTATGATTCCTTCATGGTGTTGCATCTTTTACAAACTGCAGTTTATATTTGGCTTTAAATATTTACACAAATGTATGTGACTCATTTCTTAATATTCATATGAGGTATATATATATTTTTAATCAATCAGAACAGTTTCTCAGTTCGAGGAAATAAGACCCTCACACAAGATGAGCTAAGAAAAACAATAAAGTTAATATTCTACCGGGGAGAGTTAGACACTGTGTGTATGAAGACTTAAATATTTCTTTATTTGCACATCACTTATAAATTTCTTAATAATATACTAAATTTAATTTTAACAGTAATTTAATAATTTTAATATCATAATTAAAAAATTTACACGACAGACAGAAGTGAAATCACAATATAATCGCTTTTTCTGACTGCATCTAAGAAATTCATTTCTTATACAAAACTAGAAAATGTATCCAGACCTATTTTTAACAACACTGCAAAAGAAAACTGAAAATTAACATATACTCGTTAAACAAATAGAATTGATAGAACAAAAACAAAAGAACTTAAAATTCTTCCGCCAAAAATAAAAGCAATATCTCACGTCTTCTTATAATAATCTTAGAGGCATTGTTCGAAAGCCATTTAAATAGTCTTCCTTCTCCAACAAAAGGAGCCAATAGTATTTACAAGAGAATCCTAAAACTAACATTGGCGTTATTTTGGAAATTACTTCTTAACTTTGATGCCTTTTTAAAAATTCATTTATTACTCACAATGTTCATATTATCTTCTCAAGCATCACTCCAGAGCACCTCATGAGAAGTGGGTAAGATCTTTGTTTCTCGCATTATCGCCTGATTTTGAAACGCAAATGGTGCATTTACCAGAAAGAATGATAGAAGATAATGCGTACCATTAGCGAATGGAGAATGTTAACGTTAAGATCATTTTGCAGCTCACGAAATGCTGTTAGTGAGGTTTCTCCGAAGATCGTTACTTGCTAGTTTTACTCACAGCATCTTGTTTAAGTTCAAGTCTGTTTGTTCTTGAGGATTCAAGGAAATGAGGCGGATATAAAAGGGGAATAAGGCAAAAGAAAAATTGACTAATGGTATCATTAAGAAAATTAAGGCAGGGGAAAGGCTTATGCTAGATATAACCAATAAGAAGGTAATACGTATTCTACTGCTTTTATCTTTATTGTTATAAAGCAGGAAATAATCTCATAATCTATTTTACAAAGAAATGTATTTCATTTCATTGTCGATGAGTTCTTCAGATTAAAAATACAGTGAACATCAACACGAAAACAGAGGGGACTGAAATATTTTTCATGTTAAACTATATGGCAAAATAAATAAAAAATAAAACAAGTAAATAAATAAAAAAATAAAACAAACAAATAAAATAAAAATAAGCATACATTTAACAAAATTAAGTTTATTTGTCATTTTATTTTAAATAGATATGTATATGCATGTATTTGATAAAAATTTTATACAAATTTTTCGTAATTTGCTCTCTTTTTCAATTTCTACTATTAGCCCACACTCTATATATTTATTTATTTAACTTGGTGGAGTTTTCAATCGCTAATAAAATACATTTTAAAGCGCTCAAATGAGCTGAAATTTTATATACATGATTATTTTGGATGACAATACAGTAATTTAATTATAATTAATAAAAATTAATTGTTAAAAACTAATTATTTAAAGAATTACTAATACAGCCACGTTTGACATCATTTTTGGCGACTTAGAGACCATTTTGGCGACTTGTGTCAAAAGGTTTTCTTCACGTTTGATAGCATTTAGTTGAATTGAAATTTTATATACACGTTTGTTTTGGATGACAATACGATACTTTAAAGTGATTATTAATAAAAGTTAATTACCACTTAATGTTGTGATTCTTAAGTTATATGTTTTTGCATTTTTCTTAATTGTAACTATTTTTAATAAAAGTAGCTAAAATAAAAAAAAAAATTTCTTTGTTGATCTAAGTAGGAATTGACCTCAAAAATTTTTTTTTAAATATTTGTTTAAGTTCTTGTGTAAAAAGTAGAGTTACCAATACCAAAACCTTTACATATTTCAGTTTTCGTCTTCTGTTTTTGATTAATAGCCCTTAGCAGCTTCATCTTTATTTTAAGCCAAATAGCAGTTTGTTTCCCCCTGAGCTCTTTGGCATTGTGCTCGCAAAAAAAAAAAAATATTCTTCTAAAACAAAAAACAAACAAAATGCGTAACTAAAAACTCACTGTTTTTTACTTAGACTGCGATGTACTCTATCGCTGAATTCCAAAAGCCAACTGGTGAGAGATGAGATGTTTTTGTGTGGCGTTTGTAGGGATGGAGGATGAAAGTAGCTTAAAGAGAGATAAACAACTGGCTCGTGTCATAGGCTGTTCCGAGGGTATTTCAAGGTCAAATTAGCCTCCTATCTACTAAACTGGTGAAACTTCCTCTCTCTTTTCATTTCACCCCCCCCACTCTTAAATCTAGTCTGCAAAGCTGATGTTTTCCGTATTTTGTACATTTCCAGAAGGGTGGTCTTTTCGTGTTAGAGAGTGATTTTCGTTTCGTGTTAAGAGCAAAAAAAAAAATGCATGAAAATACATAGTAGTTTGTCGGGATTGTTGTATTATTTTGTATTAACCGATATTTCGTTTAAGCGTTTTCACGTTAAGCGTATTTCACTGTATTTATAAAGATTCTAAATATGTGATACGTAATAGAATTTTTTAAAACTTGTGAAACACACATGTATAACATAGTAACACTTCTTTTGATAATGAAAAAAATAAATTATAAGCATTAACTTTCATAACCTAATACCGCATTTTAACTCTGAATTTCTCATTAAATCAAAAATATCGGCATAGAAATGAATTTATGTTATTAATATAGTGTTGTGTTTATAATTATTAAATATTATTTTAAAAGATGATTTATTTATTATTTTAATATTTTAGTAATTTTGAAACATCATTTAAAAAAATGATGATATAATCTGATGCTAAAGGGGAGAAACTCGATTTTGATCATATAACATCGGAGCCGAATTAAGACTCTTAGAGACCCTAAGCAAGTAAATGATTTTTTGTATCACATGTATATATTAACAATCATAAATCTCTAAGATATAAATGGTTGTTGTCTCGCTTCACCCAACATCGTTCAACCGATCACTATGAAAATTGGCGTGCAGATGTACTTTTTGTGGAGAAGGTTTTAGTGCTATCCTCTTTCTTGCAGCTTCTAAATGTCAGGTGACGCTACAACATATCAACTTCTGCACCGTTCAATCAATTGCTAAAATGCCAACTTGGCTCTATCGCCAACATCTCGCTATGCTTCCATTGAATCACCATTATAATGTAAGGAACGGCGTTGCTAGCGAATATTACAATTTTAACATGAAATAAATACAACAGAAAAAGTAATATTAATCTATTACACATCCAGATAAAAATTATTTGCACACTATTTTAAGCGTTCATAACACAAAATGTGTAACAATCAGTGACGCAACACAAGGTGGATGTCCTGGGGTCCAGACACCCCACAGAGCCCTGATTTTATTTTCGATTGGTTATAATTCTATGTATATATTACGTAAAATTTAATTATGTTTTTTGTTTTTAATAATTAATTTTATCAATTAATGCTAATTATTTATTCAATTCTTAATTTTGTATTGTTTTTGATCCAGAAAATCGACAAAATCAAAGAATATGTCGGGCGACGTATCAGGAGCATGATACCAAAATGGTGGACTTTCAACCCTGGACCCCACCTCCCCTTGAAAATTTTTTGTGTGCGCTACTGGTAACAATGTGGTACTTTTGCTGAGCAAAAAAATCAGATTAGGGAAGGTGTTATCAAAAATCGACCCACAAGAGCGTTACGGGGTGCTATAAATAAAAAAGGTCCTTTTTATCAGCTATTAGATATCTACAGATTTAAAATTTAACAAATATGATTTTTGTTCAGTTAAGATATGTAAAAAAGCTTTTTTAAAAAAATTTAATATGTAATTCAAGTGAAATTAACTCATTAAAAAAACTTCTTTATCCTTCAATCTCTATTGTTTAATTTTTTCAATTCACCCGTGCGAAGAATGGGAAAACCAGCTAGTCATATATAAGTTTTACTTATTGAATTTTTTCGAATGAAACACATATTTTTGCTCGAAATGTAATTTAATATAATAAAAAATTGCTTAAACACACACATAACTGTGCTGAAGAGCAATTGAATCTGGAATACAATATATGGGTTATTGCTATGCAAATGGAAGGTAAGCCCTTCAGCATGTAACGACTTAAAGGATGGTGAATTGAAATTGGTAACACCGTAAAATCCGGCGTATAATGCGCACCCATGCTTAAAAACTGCAATTTTTAATTTTAAGATATATTCTCGCCGTATAACGCGCACACTCCTTTTTTACGAAGAAACTAGAAATGTACGTATGCTTTGAAGTCATTTATTCGAGGTATTATTGCAAGCTATTGAAAAGATAGTACAGTGGGAGATCGGTTAACGAACAGATCGGTTAACGAACAAATCGGTTAACGAACACTTTCACGAAAGATTTTGTGTTCAGATAACGAATACATATTAGGAGGTGATCAGGGATACATCCCTGAAATTATGGATGAAATTTTGACAACTGCTAGAGATCTGGAATTGGAGGTGAACGAGGATGACAAAGAGTTCATAATGGGACATGAAGAGGAACTGACGACAGAAGAACTCCAAGAAATTTTGAATGAGGAACACCAAGAAACACAGCGAAATGTGTCTCCTTCTGAACAAGAGGAAGACTAAAGACGACCAATGCCGACATGTGCCATTAAAGATCTTTTGAAAAGTGGGCGGATGTCAGAGCAATGGTCTTAGAATGGCACTCAAACCAAGCTGATGTCAGTAGAGGTTGGGGATCTTTACAACAACAATGCTATTAATTACTTCCAAAAAGAGAGAAAAGCAATCGACACTGGACATGTTCTTCAACGCCCCATAAGCAAAAAATGAAAAGGACTAATTAATATGCAAGACTATATGTATGTATTATTTTTTAAAAAACTTACTAAGAAAAATTGTACATTTTTTAAAATTTAATTTTTAGGGTCTCCAGAACGAATTAATTGATTTCACATAGAAGTCTATGGTGAATCGATGATCGGTTAGCAAACAATTCGGATAGCGAACATAGTCTTGGAATGGATTATGTTCGTTAACCGATCACCCACTATACTTCTAGAAATAAAACCCTTTAAATTCATAAGAAATGTCATTTTTTTAAAAATAACAGCATTTTGATGTATGTAGAAGTCTAATTTTTTTTCTATCCTCATCTTTTTTCATTTTTCAAACTCCCATTTTTATACCCGGCGTATAACGCGCTCCCGTAAATTTCGATCTTATTTTTTGTGTTAAAAGTGCGCGTTATACGCCGGATTTTGCGGTAATCGATTGCAATATGGGTAAGATGAAAGGTCTGAGCACATTTGATCGTGAGTAAATTGTCGGGGTAGGACGGAGGACATCCTTGATGTACCCATATCGGTCAGAACCATTATGCATTGATTGATTGCAAGTGGCCTGCCCTCACCGCGTCCTTTAGGAAGACTACCATTCATTAAACCCACGTCACAGAGGACTTCGTCAGCAATGGTACCTGACTAGAGCGACGTGGATGATAGAATAGCACAAAGTTGTGTTCTTAGACGTGCTTGTTTTGATTTGTTCTAAGTTAGCCACCTGAGTTATGTAACCCTAGTTTCAGTTTTATATTGGTTATTACAAAAATTTAAGAAAAAAATTCTTGAGAGTTATCATTAAAAAAAAGAATTGTAAAAGCTTTTTTTAACTTTCTCAAATAATTAATGACGTTCAAATTAATCTTAAATTGTGTTACAGCAGTCCAAGTATTTATTTTTACTTTTATGTTTACATTTTTCAAAAATTTCTAATGCGCTGCGGATTAGTGTTTTAGTCGCCCCACCTAGTATGGTGGTCATGACACTCGTCTTGTAATCGAGTGTTTTCAGGTTCGAATCCCGAGTAAGGCTTGGATGCATTTTCGGGAAAAGAAATCGGACTTTTCGCCTGAAGTGGATTTCCGTATCGAAAGGAAAGCAGCGTACCTCTTATGTTCTTTTTGAGATAATCATTTGTAATAAAAAAAATTGTATCCTTCTGTGATTGTGTTATATGTTTCTGTTCATCTATATCATGTCTTTCGTATGTATCCCATTAATAAACACACGACAACAACTTTGGTGCTTTACCTTTGCAGACCTAGTACATTCTCCCGGAAGCTGGTATCTCTTTTTTTAGAGCGGCTCTATATAGAGAATACCAATCACCGCAGTAATTTTGACGCCCAGTTTCCTCCCCAGAGGGAGGCACCTGAGCTCTGACGATGCGAACCTGTAGTAGATTTAATTTTGCCAAGAGCATCCAAGTCAAAAAAGACACTAGGGATCTTTTACATTTCGTATAATCATACAGCATGGCCGTTATCGATTTTCTGCATCATGAAAATCTACCGACTTATATATGCTTACATTTACTCTTCGAATTCAGTCCTTATTTAGTAAAATAAAAATTACTCTTTATTTATTTTAAATAATCAGTTTAATCTATTTATAATTTTTTTAAGTAAATTAAGGGCTTCATTTTTTCTATTATGTATTGTAGGATAAAGAAAATTAGTTTATAATGTAATATACTCACTGTTATAGTTAAATACAATTTAGAAATTTATGTTAAAAACACTTAAAGCTGAAGTGTGAGATATTTAGCTTATTTTAAGATGAGCTTTGATTTGAAACATGATTTTAAATAGAAATGGTCATTTTTAGAGTCAATTTTTGAGTAGAAATTTGAGTTTAATACATTATATTATATCTAAATAAAAATTTATGCTCACAATTTTTATCACACATACCAGGTTTTTAAAAACTTGAACCTTAAACTTTTATACCTGTTTGTTATTGACTGTCTTTGTAATTATGTTATTTCAAGATTTATAATTATTTAATTCTGAGATCGAGAGGAAGATTTTATTTTAATACATTTACACATTCTAAATATTTTAATACGAAAAGTAAAGTCTTACATATTTTCAACACGACGCGCGCGTAATACCTTTTTCAATTTCTCTCAGAAAAAATGTTGCTTCGATAAACACAAGTTTTAGATACCATGTTTTAAAAACGATACGCCTCAGATCCTACTTTCTAAAGTATTGTTTCCATTAAAAGTCCTTCTAGAACTGAAACATGGGTTATTGCAAACTTCAAAAAACGCCGATAAAATTTATATGCTTAATGTAATATTCTAGCTGTAGTGATATACATCTCACATGCCGGTTTTCCCTACTGCATTCCACTAGAAATATGCGACATAAAAATATTTCTTCTAAAATTCCATGTCATAGTTTCATAGGTTCCAGTGGCTGTAATATTTTCCTTGGTGCAAAGACTGAGAAGGCTATAATTTTTTAGGTTCATGGTCCCCCAGAACCAGCATTGTATGTGCAATTTTATGGCAAACTGCAAATGATATATAAGACAGGTACTTTTGCATAGTTTCGTATAGATAAAATTTGGGTAGCTTAAACAGAAATACGAGGCTGTAAGGATTGATATTAACATTAATGTCAAGGATTGTGTAGGAAAAAAAATAACCCTGCTTGAGTGTGTATGTATACATTTGGAAGAATGTAACGTGGATTATGTTCTAATTTTCATTTAATTCATATTTTTAAAAGAAATTTTACGTAGACGTTTTATGTTATTCGAAAAGTTTCAGTGTGTTGTTCTTAAAAAAGACAAGGAAAACTATATGAATGATGTTTTTAAAATTTGTTTTTGGGTTTAATTTAATTTTTAAATTATAATACTGATTTTATAATGAAAGGTAAATTTATCGACATTTGTTATAAAATTATTTTAAGCTTTAAAATTGTTAGAAGACAAACAATTCAACCTCCTGAGTTTTAATTTCCAGCAAAATTATTTATATATTTTTCTGCAACAAATAAAAATTTGAAAAATAGAAATTTTGGATATGACCCAAAAACCAAAATTATGATTTTTGGCACTTTTACTGCGTTATTTTCGAGACATTAAAATATAAATCAGAAAATAGCTACAGCGTGAAAGTTTTTAATAATAACATTTTCAAATACAGAGGGCTGGGTGGCGTGGTTAGTTTGTCGCTGGCCTTCTGCACCCAAAGATTGCAGGTTCGATCCCGGCCCAAGTCGGTGGATTTTCATAATGCAGAAAGTCAACAGCAGACATATGGTATGATTATACGGCATGTAAAAATCCCTGAGTGTTTGTTTGTCTTGGGTTCTTTTGGCAAAATTAAGTCCTGTACGGGTTTGCGTCATCAGAGCTCAGGTACCTCCCTCAGGGAGGAAACTAGTGTAAAAATTACCTACGGCAATTGGTACCCGCCTATATGGTGCCGCAGTAAAAAAGATATACCTGTTTCTGAGAATGTACTAGGTCTGCAATGGTAAAACATTAATCAGCTGCCCATTAGAAATAAAAGAAAAAACATTTTCGAATACAAGCTGTACAATATGTATAATTTAAACTTTTTTAGGACAGTATTTTTACAGAATTCTTTGAATTTAATGCTTTTTATAAAGACTTGATTAAATAGTAAATTTTATTTTAACCAGAATTACTTTTGTCTTAAGTTAATTTTCCAAAACATTCAGGAAGTTGGTACGTCACACACACACAAATACATGAATTTTTTTAGTTTAACATCTGAAAATGAAAACAAAAGTTGGTTGCAGTCTTATTTTAAATTTTTAATTTTTTAGAATATTAAAGAACTTATAAAGTAAAAAATGCACCTTTATAATTTGAAATAAGAATTTTTCATGTTTTTTAAAAATGCATGACGCAGTTCTAAATGCCGTGTCTTAAAAATACATATCTAAAACTCATTTTGAAATTTTTTTTTTTTTTTCTGTTTAGAAAGGAGTCAGCGTTTTACTGTTTTAAAAACATTAATTGGAAACAGAAAAAAGTTTCGTAAATTACGCGACAACAGTGAAACACTAATGGGATTTAAATAGGGCAACTTTTAATAGCCTATTTAAATGCAATTCAGAAAAAATATGCAAAAATTGCTTGAAGAAACAAGAATAAAGTAAATTAGTTTAATCTTGAAAGCCTTTTAATCTGCACTTTTTTGAAGATAAGCTTTAAAAACAAAGGAGGAAAAAAAAAAAATGAAAATATGTGTTTTAAAAATGTAACAAGTGTTTTTAAGCTCTTTTCCCGTTACGCGTAAATTTTCTGAAAAATTAATATTTAATAGCTTATGTAAATATGTACACATGAAAGAAATGAAAGTGTTTAATCGTGTTTAGGTACAACATAGTAAAAATGATTTCTTTCAAAAAATAAGTAAATAAGTTCTACATTTAAATTACAAAATATCAAATTCAGATAGAGGATAAAAATCGAGATTCTGCTCTGAAAACAAGTAACATAATTTTTTAAAGTCAATTCCTACTTAGATCAACAAAGAAAAATTTTATTTTAGCTACTTTTTATTAAATAGTTGCAATTAATATAAATATGTATATACATATGATACAATCACAACATTAAGTAGTAACTAATTTTTATTAATTATCATTAAAGTATCGTATTGTCATCAAAACAATCATGTATATAAAATTTCAGTTCAACTGACTGCTTTAAAAACGTGAGAAAAAAACCTTTTCAAGTTTTGACACAAGTCGCCAAAAGGTCGGTAAGTCGCCAACGTGGCTGTATTTGTAATTCTTGAAATAATTACTTTCAATCAATTAATTTTTATTAATTCTAATTAAATTATTGTATTTTCATCCAAAATAATCATGTATAAAAAAATTTCAGCTCAACTGAGTGATTTAAAATGTATTTTATTAACGATTAAAAATTCCATCAAGACAAACAAACAAATAAATAAATATATAGAAAACGTGAGTTAATAGTAGGAATTGAAAAATATAATGTAACTTTCATAAATATTTATTTTTAAATTTATCATATAATACTGCATTTTAAAATTGCAGCAAAAATAGCTGCTTGGACTCAAGAGCCAGGCTGTGGGCGAATTGCCAAAAATAACTTGTTTTCTCTGTATTGACTTTAGATTCTGTATCGCGTGCTTATTTTTTTAATTGTAATTCTTTTTTCTCGCGTGCTTTTATTATTATTAATTGTATTATTTTTTATAAAAGTTAACTGTGATTATAGTTACATGGAAAGTAAAGATAGTTACATGGAAAGGAACTTTCCATGGCTGTATATGTCGCAGTGAAATGATTAAATTGTAGCTTTCATCATATTCCTAAGGAGATAATCAATTCACGCAAAATGTTAAAATAAGAACTCTATAAGGTGAGTTCCCCCTAAGAAAGTAAGTGATTTGATCAAATCCCTAACCTATTTTAGTGAAATGATGAAATAATGTTGCCAAGAATTTAAAAAGTGCTTATTTAGCGAATATACTGCATTATTAAAAAAGTAGAGTAACTAAATAATCATTAACTACAACAATCATTAATTAATTACAATAATCATTGAATTACAAATTATTTATCCGAAATTAATTAACAAATTAATTAGATAATAAAGCTGGTTTTTTTTTTTTTAAAAAAGGATATTTTGTAGTAGAATTTCAAACACTTTTTTAAAAATTATACATTAATGTAGTACTTCAGAAATATCCTGCTTTATCTGTATCACCTTTTTAGTTATTTCCCTTTTTAAAATATCTTTTTTTTTTCATAATCAAAAAGCTTTTTTATCTATAAAGAGGGCGTGGTCGAATTCCTTAATTTATTTCTTTACATTTTACAATTGAAGTTTTATCCAGTTTCTAATTTTCAGGAATACAAAAATAATATATCAAATGAAAGATAATAATTCAAAAAATAACTAATAGATAAAAATAAAACTAAAAAAATGATATTTAGGTCATTTTGTTTTGGTGCGTTACGTCAGAAGCCCGGCACTGTCTGGCACGGACAAGGAGGGTGGCGGAAAGAAAAGAAAGTTAACAAGCGAAAACAGAGCTCTACAAATGCTGACATGTTCATTTCATCATTTTACTACAACAGTTCGGGGATTTGATCAAATCACTTACTTACATCAGGGAAATGACCGTCAAGAGACTTTATTTTTTAGCATTTTGCGGGAATTGATCATCCCCATTAGAGATTTGATGAAAGCCCTAATTTCATCATTTTCCTGCGACCTATATATGAGCTAAAGAAATATTCTGTTCATGGAATAAAGTTTTGAGTAGTGACTAGCGAAATTTATCATTTCATTTAAGTTTAATCTACGCGGCAGTATAACCACCCAAATATTTATGCAAATGAACTAATCAAAATATTGACAGAAAGTTAGAATGATATTAAAAAGACGAGTTTCTGATTAATTGCTTCTGAATATACGGTAAAAAAGGTGAATTGACGATAAACGTAGGTTGATAATAGGAACTTGGATGCATGGAGAAAGTATTGGCAAAACCATTGTGTTTGTAAAATGCTCACTTGCAGCTGATGAGAAAAAGTATGAAAACTGGGATGTCAGGCAAAAAACTGGGTCTGAACGGCAAAGTTGTGGTCATAATAATATCCTTTAAGACCTAACTCCATGTGGTCATACCGTAATATCCCTTAAGCCGCTCAATCGTGCGGCTTAGATATTCTTGTACGTTTTTGCTTCTGGAATAGTCGTATGTAAGAAAATCGCTAATCTAACCATTGAGCCGGTTTGGTAGAAAGTATTAAGTGTTACTTTTCATCAACAAACGATGGTTGTGGTCCATGTTTAATTATCAGCTGTAAATCTAGCTTTGTTTTCAAATACAACGAAAACAAGTCTTCTTTTTATCTGTTGTAAAAAAGATAATAATTAATTCATTTCTAATTTCTTGAATACAAATTTTTTTTTTTAATGATTAAATAATTGTAAAATGAAAAAATATTAACTATACTCTAATAATGTGGCTTGTGGGACTCCTGGGATTTACTTGAGTCACTGCGGCTGTAAAGGAAAGTACTTACCGTACGAATTTTGTTTGTTGTTTCAATAATTTTGATCAAAGCCTACATAAAATGAAATATATAGTTATATAATTAATACAAATTTTCTTGGGGGGTCATCATGGATGAGTCCATTTTTTTTCTTTCTCTCTTTTTGCAATTAATTTTTCTTTTTCATACATTTGTTGAGAAGTGTGGCATTTTTATCCTCTCCAAAGTTATCTGCATTCATCCTCCCCCAAAAAAAAAAACAAAAACTGGGTTTTCCAGTGGTAGTTAGTACAGTGTGGTTTAAATATATATATATATATATATATATATATATATATATATATATATATACACTAGAGGACCCGACAGACGTTGTCCTGTACACACATCCTAAATTCAAAAATTCAAAATTTTTATGAATAAGCTTTTAACAATCTGGACCGTTTTGAGTAAAATTGAGTAAAATTTCAAACACTAATACACCTGAATGGGAGAATCTAATTAACACACGATTTATTTAAATAAAACAATAACACGAAGTGATAAAAATATTTTCCTGAAATGATCACTGCACCAACTGTCGGGACCAACTTGAATTATAATAAAGATTTTTGAATATTCGATACTGCGATCGTAGCGCAGTCTGAAGGATCCAATGTAAAACATTCCAAGATCAACAATTTATAAATAAAAAATTAAATAAATAAACATTTCTAAACCGAATTATAAATCTAAACCATTCTCGGGTGCACTGGAACAGACAAAAACTTTCATCAAAATCGGTCCAGCCGTTTTAGGAGGAGTTCAGTTACATACACGCACAGAAGAATTACATAAAATATAAAGATTATTTGAAAAGATATTAATTAAAAACGCTAAAGCGGGAATCGCGTCAGCATTTTCGTAACAATAAAGACCGGGTTTGGTCAGTTTGGCTGAAAATCAATTTTCGACGCCAACTTACGTCTTTTTCAATTCCTACTATTAGCTCACGATCTCTATACATATTTTTTCTGTGTGTTTGTTTATTTATTTATCTTGGTGGAATTTCAATCGTTAGTAAAATACATTTTAGAAAGCGCTCAATTGAGCTGAAATGTAATGTACATGATTATTTTGGATGACAATACAACTTCAATTATAATTAATAAAAATTAATTGATTAAACTAATTATTTGAAAAGTTACAAATACAGCCACGTTGGCGACTTAGCGACCCTTTTGGCGACTGATGTCAAAATTTGAAAAGGTTTTTTTCTCACGTGATAAAGCATTCATTTGAAAGGAAATTTTATATACACAATTGTTTTGGATGACAATACGATACTTTAATGATAATTGTTAAAAATTAATTACCACTTAATGTTGTGATTCTGTCATATGTATAACATATTTATATTAATTGCAACTATTTAATAAAAAGTAGCTAAAATAAATTTTTCTTTAATCTAAGTAGGAATTGATATAAATTTATTTTTTTATATTACTTGTTTATAACAATAGCGTTGTTACAACAATGCAGGTAAATGTTGAGTTGTATTTTTTGAATGTTTTTAATTAATATCTTTTAACTAATTACCATATCGAACCGAATTCTGAATCTAACCATTCTCGAATTTACTTGAACCCACACATTTTCATCGAAATCGGTCCAGCCGTTTAGGAGGAGTTTAGTGACAAACACACGCACAGAAGATTTATATAATATATATATATATATATATATATATATATATATATATATATATATATATATATATATATATATATATATATATATATATATATATATATATATATATATATATATATATGTATGTAGGATTTTACCTTTTGAAACATTTTGTTAAAAGGGTGAGTCATATCCTTTTCAGAGGACCATTAATCTCAATTTATTTATTACTGCATTCCGAAGCAGTGCCGTCTAGTGAGCTTTCGTAGCTCCGGCTTGAATAATTTTTCGGCAGAGGCCTACTAACAGCCGCTTGTTCAACACGTCACGTCTTTAGCGCATTTCGCGCCTGGCGCGGTACCACCAGTCCTAACGTCCAAGAATGATAAAGGTAATCCATTTCTCCGTCTTCTAAAGGTATAACTCAACTTTTAATTAACCTAATTCCTGCATGTCTTTCTGTTTGTAAATATCCCCTTTGTAAAAATTTCCCTTTAACTTTAAATAAATTCTTTTACTTAAATGAAGTATCTGTGTTTAAATGACTTTGATTCAATTAATTCATTACTCACCCTTAAATACTTACCCCTAGACAACCCACTCGCCAATATAAAAATCCCGCCTTCTGAAGAGTCTGATTTTGATTCGAAGATTTATTCGACTCCCACAGAAATAATTGGGGGATCGCTTGGGATTTGATTCGAAAAATCTTCTCTAAATAAATAAGTTGATAAAACTTCTAACCCTCTTCTTCTTTAAAAAACCATTTTTGGCTGCACGCCAAAAATTACAAACGGATTCGAATCGAAAATGCGCGGGTTGCCTCTCATAACATACTAACATTTAGGTGAATAAAAACGATTCCCGGAGTCACAAGTCACAACTTACAACTCAAGATCTTGCAACTTCGCCGAAAACACGTTATTTTCTGATGCGTACAACTCCATTTCAAGTCCAGTGTCAATTTCAAGATTATCAGTAAACACGTTGTCCAGTGAATCAGGTACTGTAAATTTGTTCGTTCTTCAAAAAATAAAAGGGAATCTTCAGAAAAGAATACGTGAGCCACTGTTAATTTACTTATAAAAAATTTGTTGTAGTCGATTTCATGAAGTAATTTATACTTTTAAATATCATGTATGTTTTTCTGAAATACTATTTTTCTATTTGTGTATAGAAATCGTATCAACTAAAATTTTCACAAGTATATCTTTTAAAATATTAAGAAAAGTTGTACATAATATTCAAGTTTTTATTTGTCTCATTTAATAAGGAATTGAATTGCATTTCAAGTGTATATGAAAGTTTTCATTTCTTTGGTTACGTCATAGTCCTTGAACTAAGAGATTAATGTCTTACATTCCTAAACATTTGGCTGTTTCGATGCAATCGTAATTTCGATGACTCATATAGTGTAACATTTCTCTGCAGCCGTTTAGTAATTAATTATTTTTTACGAGTATTCCAGAAATATATTTTGAAAGAATATGCTCTGTTTTTTAGAATTGATGAAAGATCATATATAATCTTATTTTTAATGGTGTATTTTATCATTCAATATATAAAGATTTTTGAGTTCATTTTGACAGAATTATTATGCTTTCTATTGAAACATGTGTTTATCCTTAGAATGTGCTGAAGAGATACTAAAAAGATTTTATTTTTTTATTTATGCAATAAAAAAAAATATATATGAGATTTTTCTTAAGTGACTAACTTCTAATTGTTTGCTTTTTTCAGCAAAAAAAACTTTATATATTCCTAAATTCTTTTCCATATCACAATAAATTTAATCACAGTTCCTAAACAAGATTTATATTAATTTATTTTTTTCTTTCAAATTTTTTGCATTTATTATAACGAAATGAGATAACTGATATATCAAATGGTTTAAAATAAAAAAAAAAAAGGTTTTGTTTTTAGTTGAAATTAATAATTTGACTATTTTAAATTAAGCATTGCGTATTTTAGCTCGCACTGTTGTCTTTACACGTTACTGGTTTAAAAAATATTTCTAAATGAACAAAATTTGAATATGTATTTTGATGCAATATCATTTTAATTTAAAATTTTTTGTAAATGCAAACGAGAATTGCCAATAGCAACATCATTGCTTTTGTTTGAACGCGTGACAATTTTGTTTATTCCTGGTTACTATCTAAACTTAAATTTTAATTTTAAAATGGCGTATCTTCGCAAAGGTCGACGCGAAGATTTATTTGTCTGTAGCCACGGAATTAAATTTAAAATTCGATAAATCGATGACCATCGCCACACTCAAAGATCTGATCATTGGTAGTGAAAATTATGACGAAGAACTGACCAAAAATATACATTCAACGATTGTTGAGGATCGCAAAGCCAGAGAAGAAAATTTACGCATTGAAGAGCAAAAAATACGCTTCGAACAAATGAGATTAGGATGAGCAAAAAAACGCAAAGATGAATTTGGAGTTGGAAAAGTTAAGAATCCAAGCACAATCAAGTTAGGCATGATACCTCCAAAGAAAGTGATACTAAATTTCTCGTCAAAGAAGTTTCAAAGTTTATATACATCGTTTTGATTTGAAAAAGAAGACATCAGTCTTTATCTAAAATTATTTGAACGTCAAGCGCAGAGATTGAATATTGATAAAAACTGGGTTTCTCATCTGTTAGGCTTGTTACCGACGGAAGTATCTCACATCATAGCGAGAGAGCCTGACGATAAAGCCAATCCCTTACGAACACGTTAAAGATTTACTGCTGAAACGTTTTAAACTAACTCCAGAAAAGTTTCGACAACTATTTGTCACTCACCAAAAAAGCACCTGAAAGAACATGGATTGATTTTTACCATGAGTTAAACACCTACTTCAACGGATGGATAGATGTATTGAAGATAGATACTTTCAGCAAGTTATCAGATCTAATCATAACAGATCAACTCAAACGAAAAACTTCTTTTGAATTTAAAGAATATTATCTTGATGAATGGGCAAATATGAACTCTGCCCAGTTAACAGAAAAACTAGAAGAATTCGAAGACTTTAAAGGGACTCTGAACAGAAATCGAGCGGTCCATTTGTGAAAAATGAAACAAAGTCAAATTCACCGCCATAAAGAATCGCAGGTATGAACACACAGGGAAAATTCGAGTATAACAGAAAAGATAAGAAGCTTCCAAGCGTCAACGAATTACAACAAACATTACGGAGCCCCTGTTACCAAGTACGAAGATCTGTTCAAAGGTATCAAGATAGCGCGTAGAAAGCAAATTACAAAAAATTACGAGAAACACTCAAAATCACAATGCTTCCAAGCGCATATGCTCAGACGAACTATTCAAAATCGCAGAAATTCAAAAGAACTCTCAAAAGAAACTTGCACACTCATCGTTGGGAAGGTTTACGTACTAAAGAGATATTTTTTGGAAAGTGAAAATCACGGCGCTCATAGACAGTGGTAGTACCGTAAGTATGCTACGAGAAAACACGAGCAGAAGAAAAAAGGATCCAACAAAATTATCGAAGAACAAGATGCTTCTCACGGGTATTGGTGAAGCAAAAGTGACAACTATCGGTTCCTTTGAACATGAGTTCAAAAATAGATGATGAAAATTACTCGTTAACTGGCATGTTGTACCGGCTGATAAATTAAAAATTCGAAGCAGTTATTGGATCAGATTCTTTTGGAACGCAGACGTCGATAAGTTTTTACTAACGTAGGGAGTAAATTTAACAAATATGAGAATCATGCAGCTTAGGCAGATATACAAATCTCAAAAGGATATGAATCTACGTCATGTTGAAAATCGTCAAATCAAGAAGGAACTTGAAAAGTTAATTCAAGACTACAAGCTAGACGGCATCTATCGACGTCACAATGAGAATTTTTTAAAGACGAAGAACCAGTCTTCGTCAACCCCTCGTCGACTAGCTTTCACAGAAAGACAAGAAGTAAACAAACAGATAGAAGAATGGCTCAACGAAGGCATTATACGTCCGAGTTCTTCAAATATGCAAGTCCAATCCCTAATGGTAAAAGAGAAAGATGGATCTTCGAGAATGTGCATTGACTTTAAATTGAATCCAAGAAGTTGTGAAAGATAGAATTTCGAGTACCTCTCATCGAAGATGTTTTAGACACTTTGCAAGAAGCAAAGATTATATTCTACATTAGATTTACGCAATGGTTTCTTTCACGTCGATGTTGACGAAGATTACAGAAAGTATACATCCTTTATCGTCCCAGACGGACAATTTGAATTCAACAAAGGAGTTCCTTTCGGACTAAGCACAAGTCCAGGAGTTTTCCAACGCCTACAAAGTATCAAGTATATTTGAGATTCTTACTCGGAAAAAGAAATTGTAATCAGTTATTTAGATGATCTCGTCATTCCAGCAAAAAACGAACAGGGAAGGTCTAGAAAAGCTTAAAAAAGGATTTTCGATGTCCAAAAAATACGGTTAGAAATTAAGTTCAAGAAGTGCCAATTCTTAAAAAGAAATTGAGTTTCTAGGCTCATTGTAGAAAGCGGAACTATCAAACGAGATCTCCCACGAAGACACTAGCTGTCTGAAATTTTCCACAACCAACAATAAAACAAGTACAAAAGTTTTCTTGGTTTAACTGGGTATTTCCCGCAAGTACATCAAAGATTATTGAAAGATAGCTAAACCACTTAGCGATTTAACAAAAGGAAAAACCTTTTGTTTTCGGGACTCAACAAAAGAAGCATTTGAAAATTGAAGAAAAATCATGTCCAAAGGCCAAATCTTTTGCACCTTTACAAGTATGGAAGAAAAACAGAACTGCATACAGACGCTTGTAAACAAGGGGGCGCAATTTTGTTACAAGAAGCCGAAGATGGAAGTTACATCCCGTTTACTATGTCGAAAAGACAAATACAGCAGAAGAAAAGTATGACAGCTACTTTGAACTAGAGGTACTAGCAATTATCAACGCATTAAAGAAGTTTCGTGTTTATCTTTTAGGACAACACTTTAAAATAGTAACTGACTGTTCAGCATTTTCAGAAGACTATGCAAAAAAGGATCTAATTACTCGTAAAAACCAGATGGGCGCTTCAATTAGAAGAATTCGATTATGAAATAGAGCACAGAGCTGGAAGTTGTATGAAGCATGTGATGCTCTTAGCCGATATCCCGTAATGATGGTGCAAGTGCAATGATACATTAACAAAGCTTAAAAAAGCACAAGAGGAAGATGACAACAACATCCAAACATTGAAATCACTTCAAGAGAAGCAAGAATCACAAGAATTTTTGGAGCGAAACGGTATACTCTACAAGTACTTAAATGGTCGAGAATGTAAACCCATCTCTTTGAAGCAATGCAAGCTGAATTAATTAAATTGATTCACGAAAATGGTCATTTACCTCAGTAGGAAAACAGAAGAAATTGTGAAACAGGAATTTTTTAATTCCAAATTTAACCAACGTCGTTAAAAAGTAATAGTCAATTGTGTTCCAGTATCTTAGCTAATAAGAAAACTGGCAAAAGAAGGAAGTTTTTGAATCCCATTTCTATGAAAGCATTCCCTCTAGTACGTACCATGTTGACTTCATTGGTCCTTTACCCTCCACAAACAAAAGTTATACATTTTCACCGTAGTAGACGCATTTTACCATTACTTGGCTATATGCCGTCAAAACTGTGTCTGCTGAAAGTGCCATGCCTGAAAACTAAAACAACAGCAGAAAATAACTGTAATCCCATCAGAATAATCTCTGATAGAGAGGTTCCATACGTTCACTTCAAAATTATTCAACGACTACTGTGATCAAGAGAACATTCAACATCTACAAATAGCAACAGGTGTTCGTCGAGGAACAGACAAGTTGAACGAATTCATCGAACTTAATTCAATTCTCACCAAACTATCATTAGACGACTCAATCAAATTTAAAAGCAAATGTTTTTTATTAAAGAGATTGCCAAGAAATTAAATAGTACCATAAAGTTACGCAGCACAAAATGGGACACCATTCGAACTCCAGCTGGTAATAACTCAAAGCAATAAAAGAAGATCTAATCAGAAGACTTACTTCTAGAAAAAAAATGGCGAAAGAATTAATAGAACAACGATAAGAAACTAAAAAGAACATCACCCTGCAGTCTGAAAATAGGAAGATTTATAACAGAAGAAGAAAAGAAAAGCTTCGTTATAAAGAGAGTAGATTTAGTGAAGATTCAAAAAGAACTCATCGAGCTGGACTGAAACTAAGACCAAAGTTCTTAGGCCCTTACAAAGTAACAAAAGTTAATTCTAAGGATAGGTATGAAGTGGAAAAGGTTGGTCAGCACGAAGGACCGAACTCAACCGCCACCTCAGCTGATTTGATGAAACATTTTTATGCTTAATTGAATTTTTTTTATTTATTATTTTTAATTTTTCTCATATTATAACCCTCTTGAGAAATTAATAGATGTACTATGGAAACACTCGTTTCCATTAATCATTTTATATTCACTTGTAACATTTATTATATTTTCGTATTATTCTTTATCTTTCTATTGATGCGAAGGATTTTTTTTATGGTTTAGTTAATTGTAGATCACAACATAGAATATTTTGTTTTTATATGCTTTATTTTAGGTCCGGAATTGTGAATATTAGGTATACATCTTTTCATCTGTAATATTTTATTTTATTATCTTTAAGAATCGTATTATTTTCTTTATTGCATCCACATTCCAATAATTCTCAAATTTATAGTTGTAACAAAAAATAGTTTGTATTTAAAGTACTTTAGCTCTCAACATTTTGTAAGAGCTGAGAGACCAGCTCTGTCAGGAGAGGAGTGATTTTGTAGGATTTTCCCTTTGAAACATTTTGTTGAAAGGTTGAGTCATATCCTTTTCAGAGGACCATCAATCTCAATTTTATTTATTACTGCATTCCGAAGCAGCGCCGTCTAGTGAGCTTTCGTAACTCCGGCTTGAATAATTTTTCGGCAGAGGCCTGCTAACAACCGCTTGTTCAACACGTCACGTCTTTAGCGCATTTTCGCGCCCTGCGTGGTACCACCAGTCATAACGTCCAAGAATGAGAAAGGTAATTTCCCCGTCTTCTAAAGGTATAACTCAACTTTCAATTAACCTAATTCCTGCATGTCTTTCTCTTTGTAAATATCCCCTTTTTGTAAATATTTTCCCTTTAACTTTAAATAAATTCTTTTTACTTAAATGAAGTATCTGTGTTTTTTTTTT
>BMAU01006338.1:0-10000 GCA_019973935.1 Trichonephila clavipes | reverse complement strand
ACTTATATGTATATGAAATAAATTTGTATAATATATCAAAAACAAGAAATAATAGATAATGAAAATAACAAGAAATAACGTAATAAATATAAAAGCTAAACATGAAGATCGAATTTATAGAAAAATACAAAAAAAAAAAGGAACTACAAAAAATAACCTAGCGAGTCAGAAAGCAATTTCGGACTTAGGACCGAATAAGTGGGGTTAAACTAGTTTGAAGGCGGCAACCTTCCTTCTTTGCAACTCGGTAAAAAAACCCAAATAAAATAAACAAAAATTCAAAATATTCAAACTCACAGAGAGTATGATAAAACCACTGACTACTACTTTTCAACAAACTCTCCCGAACTCTTAATGCAGAAAAATCCCAAAAGAATTACGTAAGAAAAGTAGAAAAATAGAAAAATCCTAAAACAATAATTGCACAAGAAAAGTATTTTTCAAATATATATATGTAGTTGAAATTAAAAAATAATACAATAAGACGAAAGTATAAACTTGGGTTTTTTATTGTTAAAAAAGCTTTTACAAGCTCAATCATTTCAGTTATGTATAAAATAAAAATGAGTAACTTGAATCGTTTAAATCAAAATAATTATTAAACGCTCAGTACTAACTTATGAGGCTTTTGAATTACTACTTTTTTTATACCAAGTCATCTATATTAGGATTAGCTCTCGTCGTTGCTAACAAAATTAGATTATTATAGGTGCACATTAGCTATTTTTAAGTGATATTTATTTTATTATGCTCATAGCAGAAAATGGTTATTTACTGTTATCTTTTCAAAAATTTTTTTAAGCTTTCAGTAATTCTTCGCGTGCCACTATTACAACTCCGCCGTGCCACCGGTTGGCCACCCGCGACGCAAACAAACAAGAGTTGAGTTGTAAGCAATCAGTATGCGTAATTTATTATTACTTATTTGCAAATCGCCCAAGAGCCCATATCAAAACAAAAGTACCTAAATTTTCATATTTTTTTAAAGATAATTTTGCAAACTGAGACAAGTACTACTGTTTGTTTGAAAGCGTATATTATTAAGATTATTTAATCACACAATATTTATTTTTAACCTATTCGTGATCTACCCAAAGAGGTACTTTTGTGTTTTCGGTTCGGTAATCGCCCCCTCTCAATGTTTTGGTCCACTGCGTATATTCAGAATACGAAATTATATGAGTTCCACATATTTTACAAAGCACCATAAATCAACGCGAACATTTAATCTAACAGTTGTGTGCATTTATATATTTTCTTATTCCAGATTCAATGTCTGAAGTATTTGAACCCGAGATAGTAATATCTTGTAGTGGAAGTTGTCTCCAAAAGTTGTACATAGATTTATGTAACCTGATTGTGGAATCTCGCAGTCCTATCTTCAATGACCGAGGTTATGGAGATGGAATCCATTGCCCTCCTCTCCTGGGGCAAAGTCAACACATTTGTGATTTTTCAAAATATGAGGTAAAATATTTTAAATAAAGGAACGTTTCTTTTGTAAATATATGCTTAATAGCTGTTGAGAGAGACCGTCTGTTTCGCTAAACATTTCATGGTGTTGGATGTTTTTAAGTTATTCAACTTAACATATTGTTCTTAAGTTATTGATATACAAGTCTTACCAGCAAGCTTTCATGTTTTGAAAGCTTTCTTATAGCTCTTGCCTCTTTATTTTAGTAGGACCCAAATTTCTAAAACTGTTTTTTACGGACCCTGAACTACTCTTCAGAGTTGATTTTCGCAAGAGTGGCGCAGCTTGACCATAGTTGGCCCTTGCGCCATTAAATTTTACAGTCACTCACAGTCACTCCTCAATACCTAGCGTTCTTGGCTGATCTCTACGCTACCAAAAAAAAAATGCTCACCAAATTTCGTCTGTTGTTTTAATAGTTTAAAAACGGGATTTTTTTAAAATCCAAAACGATTCCGTAATGTCTCCCCATAACCTCCTTGACTTCCGTTAGATTCGTTCTTAGGTGATCTCTACTCAACAAAATAAACATGCTTACTAAACTTTAAGTCTATGGTCTAATAGTGGAAAAAAGGGAACTTATATGTAGGTTTTAACCCCCTAGGCATTCGATTTCAGTAAGACTTGTTCGAAGCGGATGTGTTCTGAACAAATAAACCGTGCTTGCCAAATTTCAAGTCTATGAGTCTGAAACTTCAAACACGGGATTTTTTTTTTATTGCTCTCTTCCATAAAACCCTTTGAGCATCGATTTCCAGGAAACCCGTTCTTTGCAGATCTCTTCTCAACGAAAGGAACTTTCTTACCTAATTTCGTGTCTGCAGTTCACAAAAAATTCAGAAACGGGAATGTTTATCTATAATGCCTCCTAACCTCTCGCAATGGCCCTTGGGTTTTTCGTAAAACCCCGTTCTTATCAGATTTCTACGCAACAAAAGAACAAATTTCATTGCCTGACAGTTTGGGAAATTCTTGAAGAGTGAATGAGTTTGCCGCTTTTCTCCTTTATATATATATCAAATCCATAATAATATATACAAATAGTTATAAACCAAAATATAACTTGTCAAAACAGTAATAAATATTAGCCTCAATAGCATGGCCTTGGGAACTAAGATTGCTGGTTTAAACATGCGTTTTGGCCAGCCAGCCTTCACCTGTAATTTCCTATACACTGGGCCATAGGGAAAGGAAGAAATATTATAGCTATATAATTATTACTAAATAAAATACACTAATATTAATCAATAATATATAACGATAAAATTTAATAGGCTACTTACTAGTATAGAGTTCAAATCGTTGTAATAAAAACTAGATGATAAAATTTACCTCGTAATCACAACATCTACTATAGTTAATGTTTCCCACCAATGCAAAGGAAGTATTAGCAGTATCGCATACAAATAAATATAGTAAATTAAAATAAAAGTTACTCTATAAATAGATATTTAAAAACCTTAAATATTGATGTAAAATTTAATACTTAACATACACATTGATACTAATATGAAATAAAATATTATTAATTTTTATTAAACATGTAACGCCACCTTTTGCGTAACTGTGCAATTAATTAAAAAAAACTCTTAATGCAAATATTATTACATTTTGTCATTTCACTGAAAACCATTACAAATATAATTGTAAACAAAATTGAGTATCCATGTTCAATACAATGACTAATAAAGTTATTGACATTTTAAAATTTATCGCTAACTAATATATTATTACAATACTTCGATTTATTCAAACGAATGGTTCTATTTAAGCATTGACTTTTTGATACGCGAAGTTAGTTGAAAGTAGTTGAGAGCTAGTTAACGCGCGCGAGTAATTTCTGATTGTCAAATATTGATAATAGAAGGTTTAGTCACATGATTAGATATTAATAATAACGACCGGAGATCGTACAACTAATAACAGAATTACAGGGAATTAGACCGTAGACATCGAAAGTGTTCTAAGAGTAAGTGAATTAGATTTTACTCAAAAATTAAGTATCCTTTTTGCCGTGTGATTGCTCTTAGTAGTGGCAGTGGCGCACACAAGGGCGCCTGGGGGTCCGGACCCCCCACCCCACCACCAAAGCCCTTGATTTTTTTTCCGATTGATTATAATTCTAAGTATACAGTACGTAAAATTTAATTAATTTATTGTTATTAATGATTAATTTTATTAATGAATGCTAATTATTGATTCAAAAATTAGTTTTTTTACTGTGTTCCCGAAATTCGACACAATCAAAAGGAGCATGATAAAGAAGGGTGAACTTTCGACCGCGCCCCCGAAAATTCCTGTTCCCGCGCTACTGAGTAGTGGTATGCATTTCCTGCGGTGTTAGGAATTAAGGTAGAGAAATAATGAAGTAGAGCTGTGATTATATGACTGATATTTACTCTTAACACCCTAACACCAATAACCGCGATGCGGTTATTACAATATAAATTAGCCAAACTATTACTAGCAGGGCCACCTAGGGGCAAACCTTTAATTTGTTTATACATTGAACCATTAAAAATAATGTAATGTTCTTTTAATACTAAATCTATGAGAGTTTTAAATTTGTGGAAATTAATAGTAAGATTACATAATTACTGTGATTTTTTAAAATTGCCTTAATAATATCATTGATATCTATGGAATTGAATAGAACTTCAAAATCAAAACTATAAACTGAATAAATATTTTTATTTCCAATGAAATATCTATAATTTCTATACTATTTTTAATTATAGCTTTATTATTTTGCTTGTTAAAGTTTTGTAGAATATTATGTGGCATTTTACCTGCAGTAGTGATATGCTTTAAAACCATTTGTTACAGTGCTAAATTTAATGGGATTATTATGGAATTTAGGTGCTAAAAATATATAAGGAGATTTATATATATATAATCTTTAGAATGCAAGTATCCAATTTTTTATATATTGCAATAATACGATTACTAATTTTTCTATGTATCAAGTCGAATTTTTTAAAAGATTCATGTTCATAAAGTGTTCATTTAGCATACTATTATAAAAATATATTTACAAATTATAACATAATTAGCTGGCACTCTTTTTGTCAATGTAAACAATAGTAAAATTCTTTTGTAAATCATTAACCATTTGTTTTAACTTTTTATAAGCAAATTCCGAGTTAGATTGGTAATTGAATTTCATGATGTCGTTTACTATATTGTACTTAAATTCATCAAATGCCTCTATAGGCAAACCATATTTAATTGTAGATTTTTGTTACAAAATTCTTTATTAATTTCTTTTTTAACAGTATTGTTGTTATTAGAAATATTTAATTCAAAACTAGTGCCTTTATTCAGGATATCTTTTAAAATTTTGTCTTTGATTATATTTAAGTTACCTATAACTATGTGCTGATGATATAACCATCAGTAAATTCATGATAGTGTTTGCATTTATAATCATCTATGTAATGAAAATGGGAAGTATATTATTTTAATTAAAGATAAGCATGCCCATCATTTCATTAAGTATATAATCATTTGAAAAGCTGAACCTAATTCTTATAGAATATATTTATATTTTTCTTTCTTAGTGCCAAAAACACCAAAGATTAATTCATCATTTATTTCGAGCTGTATCAAGTAATGTTTTTGAAATTGAAGTGATTGTTCTTCCTGATTGCTGTTCAGATTTAAAGTTGAAAGAAAGAATCCAAAAAGGAGAGTATGTCTTGCTGGAAAGATGGTCTATGAAATGTTCCTATAGGTAGGGAAAAGAAAAATTTATAAGCAATTTTTGAAATATCTTGCTTTATAATATTCAGACTAATATTTTTTTAATGGGATTCTTAACCGTGGAAAATCAAATTCAACACAAGGTATTTAATTTCGTTTGAAAATTGCTTTGCTTGCTGCATAAAAATAAAGGCATTTTTTTTTAAGTTTTTGAAAGAATAAAAAATATTTCAAAGCTTTTTAAACATTGATTTATGTAATATAAGTTTCACTTCTACGTTTAATCTCACCCCCCCCCCCTTCTTCATAATGTAGCGTTAGCATTTTTGAATTCAGTATAATGGCTGATTCAGGATTATTTATATTTCTCCATAAAAAAAATCTTATTTCGTCCATACAAATTTTTCTGAATAATTTAATTAGACCGAACTTTTACATTGAACATTATTACATAGCTTATCAAACTAATCTAAATGCAATTGTTCTCATATTTTCCATGGGGGAACTAATAAACCAAGACAAAGCCGTGGTGTCTACTTCAAGAAATTAACAAATACTTTTACGTTTTGGGCGTAAAACGTATGCTTTTCATTACTCCTAAATCTTTCATTTTTACGGATTTTTGTAAAATTTCGTTCATCTATAACCACCTGTTTTTTCCCTTATAATTCTTATTTATCATTTTGAATTCACAAATAGAAAGTAAGTAGATGAAAACCGTAGAACTCGTCATTAAATTAAAAAAAAATAATGAAGTTTGTCCTTTCTTTTGCATATCGCATTTCGCTAACTATTCGCGTTTCTAACTCATTCTTGTGCACAGTTTCCGTTAAGCAAAGCATAATTATTTTTCTTGATCTGTAGTAACTTTCTGTGAAACTCAACTCATTGTGTGTGTTGCACGTGTTAGTATTTCTTACGCTTTATATTACCAAATTTACGGTGTCTAACAATGGCAAAATTTAGACTTATAAAACATTCAAACGTATAAAGAATATTATAAAAATGAATTAGATTGTACTAAAGCATTTCAAAAGGGGGGGATATGCATTTTGTGACATATGTCAAACTGACATACGTTTAAATGCATTCGCGAATGAAAAATATTATTGCTCAAAAATTGGATCGTTTTTCGAGGACGATAACCTGTCAAATGTAATCAGAGTTGGAATACAGTTTACACCTCTTTTCTTGTAAAATATAATGTTCCTTCAATTGCAACCGATCATACCAGTCAACTTCTTCGAAAAATATTTCCGAAGTCTGACATTACGGAGCAGTACGAATGTGCAGGACTAATGCATCTGCTGTGATTAGAGCACTAGCTTCTAATTAGAAGGAGCATATGATTAGCTCGGTGGCGTACACAGACCTTTCTTATGGAGGGGGTTACATTCTAAAAAACACAAACAAAAGCGTCCAGGGGTAAATCTCTATGGTAAAAATTATAAATCTGGTCTGAGGTGGGTGACCCCCGTTTTTTTATATACGGAAATGGATTAATTCGATGAAATAGGGTCCTTTTGCAGTAGCATCTGATGGAAGTATTGGTGCGAACTACAAATTGTATCTAATTGTGGTCTCATAGATCCTGCAAAATGTCTTATTCAACAAGGCATTTTTGCAATTCAAAATTTGATTGTGCATTCCATTAGATAAATTTTAAAAAAAAACGGGAAATTTATATCAAATAATTCTGCAAAAGTACCTGGGGGGGGAGAGAGAGAGAATAGAGTTATTACCTATTTAAAGAAAAAAATAAGAATTTATGTATGGATTGCTCGTGTCCTTTAATTATTTGGTATCGGGAAAAGGTGTTGCTTTTTTTTAATCTTTAAAAGTTGATGAGTTACACAGAGATATATTATATCTGTAAAGCTTTCACGTTTTGCACAATAAAGAAATCTCAATTTTGAAACCATTTATGTATTCAATGGTTATTGCTTAGTAATAATATCTTGCATAAGTAAATTTGATCATTAACTCATACATGTGAAATTTTTTTAATAAATGTAATCTAAAAATTGATTAATAATTCTGTTTTTTTTTTAAATATAAAAGCATATATAATATATTGTGAAGTCATTACTGTTTCTTGCATATTATTGAATATATGCCTTCAAAGTTGTTATTTTTGTAAATCAAGTTGACACAGTAGTAGCTTTCTTTGAGGAAATCTTTTACAAAAATATCTTTATTGTGAAATTTTCGTTACATTTTTAAAAAACTATTTGTATATCATGCTTTGTTTTATAAATTTTAAATTGTTGTTATCCTTTTCTAAGAAATTTGCTTGAAATGCGTGTTTTTTTAAAAAAAAATTTGATCGTTTATAAATTTTACAGATATTTCAATGTCTTTGACGAAACCTTTAGATTATCAAACACTGGTGCGTAGTTACTGCCATATTAATGATACAGGGCTACTGTGCTGTAAAGGAGCCCCAACATGTGTAACTGAAGATAGAGAAATTTTATCAATTGTTTAATTAACAAAGTTTAAAATTTACATTTACAAATGTTGCGTTACGTTTTGTGTCGCTACAAGTTTTTTCCCCATGAATTCTACGTTTGTTCCCACGATTAGAAACCTTTAAAAGCAGGTATAGTTTTACTCAAAATAATGATAAGGCAAAGGGTGGTATAGACTCAGAGATGTCTAAAAAAGTTCCTATTCAAAGTGGTTCATTAGGAAAAGATCGCGTTTTAAATGAAATACAGATAACATTTAGAATGTGAAAAATCCATTCCAAGTAATCTGCTTGTAAATGACAACATCCCACCCTCTGTTGGTTGATTGACTGTAGATAAATGTCGTAGTAAGGAACTACAGGAGCTGGATTGGCCCTTATTTGTAAGTTTTCCCAGAGGTAGTCTAATAAAAGAAAATAATAAGTTTTGTTTATGTTCTTTTTCATTTGTATAACATCAAAAAGACTAAATGTGTGTTCATAATGAGCAGCGATTCGAAAGCTGTTTCCCCTTTCTAAGAAAACGTATGACCATAAGCGCTATAAGTCCTATGTCACTCTCCGCCCAGTATAATAGCTACTCTATGGTGTGCAATTCTATGTCCAAAATGTGATGCTTTCCATAAGTAGTCATTATAAAAGCCTGCCTATGTCTGTGGGAAATTTTAATTTTATTTTAATCTGTACATGCCATAGATTACGTTACAATTTTTGGCGCGGTGAACTGTTGAAAATAAGAGACCCCAATGTTGCTTTTAAATGCAAAATTAAGAAAATCAAAATATTGCAAAGAAATTTCCAAAAATTTCATCTTTTTTTTTTTTTCTATATTCAACAACTCTGACTCATAGGATAAATAGGATACATCCGATTTTATTTTTTCACTATTGATGCATTACATGAAACACTGTGTAAAAGCATGCAAAATAGTATATATTATATTTGTACAATAAAAAAATAGTAACATTCCGCTTTCTTTTAAATTCACAGCAGCATGTTAATTGGGCTATTTCTTATAATAATTGGCATCAAGGAAATGCAATTGAAAAAAAAATCAACAGTAAATTTACTTTCTGGCGAAATGTATTGCTTCATGTAATTAATGTTATAATTATTTTAATGCCATGTAATTTACCTTTAAGAGGCCATGATTCAAAATCCGGAAGTTTTTTATATCAGCTGTGCACTTACTATATAATTATGATCCTATTTTAAAGGAACTTCTTTTGAAGCCAAATGTCCAAATAAATTATTTAAGTACATTATACAAAATGAGAATTAATTTGCTTGAAACCAAAGAAAAAATATTTCTAGGGAAATTTTAAAAAATTACAGTTTCTAGAAATTATTATGGATACAAAACAAGATCTTTCAAAAATTGGTTAGCTTCTTGTTTTTTGATATATCATGATAAAAAAAAATGATACAGCTAAAGATATTAGAATCTATGCACTACCTAAGGCTTAAAACTGAAATTCTAAGTGAAATCGAAAACCATTGATTTGATTTATCAGTATAAAATACAGGGTCTTATATTGTAGTAAATGTTGTGTCAGGAGTATATGGAAGGGGTTACAAACCCTTATAAAAGAGCATGTGCCAAATGCTAATTATGTTCATTATGAAACACGTTAAATTTAATTTGAAATGATGCTACGGAAAACACATTCCCAAAGTGATACAATTCTTTTATTTCGAAAAAATATGTACTTTTTTTTTTGCCAATAGCATAAAATAGTTGGCGTTAATAAATGTTGTAAGACTGATGATTCTCCCGAAAAAAAAATTACCCTTAAAAAGTATGCCTTATCAGATAGTCATAGAAAAATGAAGCTTTATTCGCTATTTGAAAAAATTACTCAATAATAATGAAAGCTTAATGTAAACTAAATTTCAACGAAAAAAAGACGACCATGATGAATATAAAAGTATCATTATTTTATTAAGAGCTATGATTTTGTAGTGTTGGTAACCGTTTTTTTTCTTGCTTATTTGAAATCATAGACCCATTTCTAAAGCTTGACAAAAAATTAACCTACAAAAAGTTGGTATTTTGTTGAATAATCTTCTGAACACAGACTTTTAGCAATAAGAAATCAATTTTTTCAGCTGTTTGCTGAACGAGTACAGAAGACCTTGCAAAGGAATGGAAGTGTATTTAACACCTGTTTTCAAAAATAAAAGACGTGAGAAAACAAAACTTTAAAATTTTTTTTTTTTTTTTAATGATTTATCAGAAGTTAAGAGAATTTCTTAGCAATCTTATTCTTTTCTTAATCTTTTTCAAAGTCAATGGGTATTATTGCTCTTTAGATGTGTTAATACCTCAAATCTGACAATATTTCAGAGTTTCG
>BMAU01006337.1:0-15967 GCA_019973935.1 Trichonephila clavipes | reverse complement strand
TACGTAGCTGCTACTGGGTAGACGTCATAGTCACATGATTACCACATTGATGGAACAGTTCTTTCCATCCAATGGATTCATGCGTTTTACAGTTACCAACGTTTGCTGTTTGAGGGAATTTAATTTTTAAAAACTGGCATTTGTTAACAAAAATAACATATGTAGAAAATTACAAAAAATACAAAAAATATATAAAAAGCCCTTGGTTTAATAAATTAACAAGTTAAATAGTTTTTTTGAAGAATTTTAACATTTTAACCCTATTTACTTGAAATTATATCTAAATACCATGGTGCAATGCTCCCGCCGCAGATGGCCCCGGCTCTGTTATCTTCAAGTTTTATTATACCTAGATATTACAACGGCTTATTTATTCCAAGGCAGATTGGGAAATGATCGATAAGAGGAATAGCGAAAGCCTGACTCGTCAGAAAATCATTTAATCCGATTAATATATCTAGTGAATTCGTTTATAATGAAAATATAAACCCGTGGAAAGGATCTTAACGCAGATTCAGAACGTGGAATCAATAATTTATATGATGCTTAAGGTAAGATAAGAACATATAAATAGAGAAGTGAAAATGTTGATTATTAATGAGCCACGTGGTACACATAAATAGATTAAATTTCGCGAAACAACGAATATCACACACACACACATATATTATAAATTATTTCAATAATCTTATTTTGGGATCAAGTATGTAAAATCTAGCTTTTGCTGATAATTATACTTAAAAATAAACTGTGCAAATAAAGTTAATAACTATTTCTTACAATAAAAAAAAGGCTATTGCTTGAAAGAATATACATAATATTACAAAATTTTAAAGTAAAAACGAACTGTTTTGTGTCAAACTACACACTTTACAAATGTCTGTTTTACCGTTACTCTCTTACGTATTATAACTTCGAATAATTTCTCCAAACGAAGGTGACCTCTCCAATTCTAAAAAGTGTCACCAAATATTATCATTATTATAATTACTTAGTTCGTTCAAGCGTGAGCAATAATAGTTTCCATTATTGGCTGCATATTGCAGTATTTGGTGACGTCTTTTGATCTAATGATATTAGTCAACGGTATAACATGTAAATCCCGTTTTATACAACTATAAAGTCGAAAATAGCAATAATTCTTAAAAATTTTTGTATGAGTAATTGAAATTTGCTCAGTTTTTCTCAGAAAGATTATAAATTAAAATTACTTCGCTCAACTGAATCTAACTTTTTAAACGTTCTATTTTACAATAGAATTGCGCATCCATGATTTCCTACAAGTGTATTTTATGTTGTTTTCTATCTAAACAAATTCAAAAGCGACATAACGAAAATATTTTTATTCTTTATTAAAGAGAAAAGCATAACGGAGTTCACTGGATGAAATTTTTACATTAGCAAGAAAACAGGTTCCAGACTTATTATTTAAACAACTATGTAGGATCGGTTTTTCTACTAGTTTTAAATTCTTTGAAAAAAGCCTTTTCGAAGATTTAACAAAAAGCCAATTCTGTGCTCATTCAATTGGATACTAGAATTCATTATGTTTAACATTCTTAGAAATCTCTCTAACAGGTGATTTATTCTCCGTATTGCAAGAAAATCGTTTGGAACCTTTTTCTACAATAGATAAAATGCTAAAGAAGAACGATGAATGGAAAGGAAATGCTTATCTGACAAATAAAAGAAGTCACTACTGTTCTGCTCCCATCAGGAAATTTTATGAAGAAATACACATTTAAATGTAAAAATTAAGCTTTTGAAGATCAAAATTTTTAAAAGAAATTAACTATTTTTTCTGTCAGAATTTGGAGTCTGCGCTAAGGTTTAATCGAATTACAATTATTACCAGCATTTTCTAAGAAATATATTCCTCAAAATTTTCAAAAACACCTAAAAATGTTCTAACGGAATTCTAATTGAATAGAAATCTCCCATGGGAAATATTTACCATAATTCAGCATTAAAAATGAATTGTGTTTAACAATTGATTGACATGACTAATGTAATTAAATTTTTTAAAAAAATCAAGTCAACAAAATTTTTATATATACACACACAGTCAGAGCATTATTTAATGAAGTCGCTCAGTTCCGAAAAAAAAGTAGGACAATTTCATTGCTCTATGACAATTAGGCACCTGATAAAACCAGTTCAAGTTCATTTATCATCTTAAAATGGGCTAAAAGAGAGAACAATTCTAAAAAAATGTCTGAATAATTTTTTAAAATTGGGAGAGAAAATTTATTCAAAGAAAAACAGTTCATTAAGGTATCCGGCAACACGTTCGTAACCATGATTTTAAAAAAAGCGCATAAATAGATAGTGTTCATGAAATTTAGTGTTCCTTAGATTAGAATACATGTATAAAATTGTTTTAAAGGACATTATGATAAAAAATTATTTAAAATACAATATTTTGCAAAAAATAACTTAGAATAACCTATTTTCAAAACGTTCTAATTTTATAAAAAAAATGTTTCTATAATAATAATATTTCCCTTATATAAAGTAAAGACTTCTCTATACAGTCTAAAGTAGGAATTTTGAAAAATTTACATTATTTTCAGGCTTTCCATCGATAGAAATAATTATTGGCGTTTTTTTCTTAAAATTTCTCCCCTGTCTTGTAGTAAAATATGGATATATAAATCCACTTCTAAGTTATATAATTCAAAAATTCTAGTTCAGCCTCTGTACAGAGGTCTGAGCTATATACAGACAAAACATTATTATAATACAAGCATTTTTCATAAAAGGAGACTGCTTTGAAAATGGGTCATTCGATGTTTTTTTTTGTCAAAATTTTGTACTTAATAGTTTTTTTGTTGTACTAATATTCTTAAAACTATTTTGTTTACGTTTTTTTTTATCTAAGTGACACTAAACATCGTAAATATTAACCATTTATACGCTTTTAAAAAATCGTGGTTCTGAACGTAGTCGGATATCTTAATAAAATAAATAAAAATGTACTTCGCTATTTGGAGGTTATTTTAGGTAGAGAATAGTAAAATGTTCTCGGTTCAAGGAAAAAGTTCGCAAAATAGAGACATTCCTAAAATAGAGGTTCATTATATGGAGGTTCGACTGTATGTATGTTTAATCTTCTATTAAAATTTATTATAGATACCTTAAAAAGTATTAAATTAAATTTTTATTGAAGCATATCAGCTCGGGTGTCGCCTTGTCATTTTACCCGGGTTTATAATCACGATGTTCGTTGATATCAGCTCACGTGTAGCTTCGAAAAGCAATGTTAATAAACTCTTAATAATGCTAATGAATCACTGATTCTGTAATAGCTTCTTACTGTATGCAAATTTGCGTCCCTATTTTTCTTGCATTTCTTCAAGTTTTAATAGAATTTAGAGTTTTTTGTTAATGCTGTAATGAAAATTTTAGTCTATAATTTTCCTGACAGAGAGAGAAGTATAAGTGATATATATTTTACAAAATATGCTTCCCTGGGTTCAAATATTAAAAATGCTCTTACGGATAAACATAATTGATTCGTGCTTCTCAAACTTTCAATACTTGCGACCCAATATTCAATCATAATTTCCATCGCCCCCCTTCACACAATAACAATGTATTATATCCAATAATACAATACTCTGATTCTAAAGCTACAATATGACTTTTACTTCTTAAGTGCCACTGGCGTATATATACGTCTCGCTCAGCCTCTGCGTAAATTAACCTGGACGTATATATACGTCTTTCCGAAATATATTCTCTTTTGTTCACTGATATCCATATAATTATTCAGAAGGCTTTGGAATGGAATAAAATGACTTTGACAGTGTTTGCGGAGGATTTACTTATTTCAGTATACTTTCTTATGTATTCTCTATTTCTCCCCCTCCCCTTCGATACACCATATCCTCTTGCATACACACAAAACGATGAAATTGGGGAGCGAATCGAGTAACTTTTAATCGACAGACAATGGATTACTTATAAACCGTACAAATTATCTACATAAGTGTAAACTTTTGCATAAAATGCTACGTATATGTATGACAAGCCCGTAGGGTCACTGGTAATTATTAAACTTGTTCTTAATTGAGTATTGCTAAATGAATTACAAAATGAATTGTGTAGAACTGATACATTTATAAGTGTATTATTTCAGGGTGAATGTTTTTATGTTAGAATGTATTTTGTTTATTTACTTTCAATAATCTAATAATGTTTTAAAATGTTTTGTTTTCAAATTTTCGATATGCTCTCGCTCCCCTCCAATGGTTATCATGCCCCCCCTAGAGAGGTGCGCCCCACACTTTGAGAAGCGCTTTTACAGAGAGTATTCTTAACCTGGAGATAATATCGATCAAAATTAGTAAAAAAAAATTATTTAGGGAAAAAAAAACATTTAGGAAGGACCTAGAGGTATGATATATGTAAAAAGAAAAATGCAAAACGCTGTAACAAATGTATAAGCAAAAACAAATAATCATATTCAACAAAATTGCTCTAAATTTTAAATATTCTAAAATTACGTTTTAGATCAGGGGTTGGCAACCCTTTTGCTCTGGCGCGACTGTCCAATCTACCAATATGATTCAGCAGGCCACACAGTGAGACGTATTTCAGACATTTCGATTCCCTCGATAATGCATGCATAGCTAGAGAATTGACATCAGTAATATATGTAGGTTTACAGTTTTTTTACGTATTAAGTTTGCATCATTTAAAGACATTTCTCAACATAAAAGTAAACATCATGAAATATATTTTATGAATAAAATTGAAAAAAAGTAAAATTGAATATGTATTAAGTACTTTTAAACATATTTATCATTATAAGAACTAGGCAGCATAGCATATGAGTACTTCCCTTCATTATAGTTAAATAAAAAGATAAATACAAATTTTCATGAGAACGTAGTGATTGCACAATATTTTTTCGTATCGCAAAATTAAGGGTATAATGCGTGACTTTCAATTTCACATGATTCTGAGCATTCAGATGTTAAACACTGTCTTTGCGGACTCGGAAATATTTTTTTACACGAGGAAAGATTTTTTACTTATGCAAAACCAAAGGCGAGAAGTAGAGCATACTCAATTTTTCTCTCTTTAAATAATTGAATCTCTCCTGCAACGACATTCAATAATTCACAAAATAGCTATAAATTTGTTTTTGGTGTTAACTATCAGATTTATTTGTTATTCCATAAATGTTCATAATTCTGAAGTTGTTTCTCAATATAAATTTCTTAACTTCCATTCCCTCAAATATTAACAAACTGATAGAGTAGTGTAGAGTGTGCTACAGAGAATGATGTCGCATGATACATGTGGCACGCGTGCCATTGGTTGACGACCCCGTTTTAGATGATACAATGAGAGATTGCAGATGTGTAAAATATCTACCGTATTAAGCATTGGCAAGTTTGATAACAATTCTAAATTTAATTTCTAACTCTTTAATTGGCTCTATCTGAAGTCTAATAATACTTGTCAATAGAAATACACAAAAAATTTTTTTTAACTAATCTCTCTGAAATACGATTAATAAACTTAAATCAATTATAGATATTTTATAAGATTTTTGAACTGTTACAACTGTATAACATATTGTATAAAACAATTGTATAAAATAAATCTAAGAAATTTTGAATTACTTGGTTTCAAAGCTTAACACTTTTGAGTATCAATATAAGACTATGGTTGGAAAACTCTGTTAATAAAACCTTCGGAGGGGTACATTATATCCATAAAAATAATGCATCATAAATGATGAAAAATAACTCTATGACAGTAATAGGAGTGCATACCATAAAATAAAATAATGAAGGATATTTTTATCTCTCCATAGTAATAGTTACATTACTTAAACTAGTAGAATGCCTTGAAGCTACATTACTACCAAGAGAAGAAGTCAGTGAATAGAAAGAGACATACATTTAACGTTGCATGACAAATATATTTTTAAAAAACGATATTTTAATAAATAATATTTTAATATTTCAGAAAAACTAAATATATATGTTGTGCTTGATTTCAGTACAAGAGAAACAATTATTATTGTTATACTAAGTATTGATATTCTTTCAAATAGTTAAATGCAATATTTTGCGTATTGTTAAAGACATTCATAAATACTCAGTATATACGTTCAATATCAAAATCAATTAAGATATTAGTTATGAAACAGAATATATGGTACATCTTGATTTATGAATAATTCTTAAGATAAAAATAATTTTTAATATATATATATATATATATATATATATATATATATATATATATAAATCTACTAAACACATACCTTTATTTCCAGATAAAAATATAAATCTACGTTGTTTACTCATATATGATAATTAAATTGAAAGATTAGTACTTAATTAAATAAAAGATTCTGATACATGCACAATATGAACAACTGTAGATACTTTGATTATAACGAAAAACATATTTTTTTTAATTTAAATTAAATTAAGTAAAAAAAATCTAATAATAAATACAAAAAGATTTGTTTCTTATTTTAAGAGGGCTTTTGAAATATATTAATATATTTCTTAATGATAATTACGCTAAGATTCTTTTGACGCCTTAGTTACACAATTAGTGATGTCACCATTCACAAAAAAAGAAAACTCTATAAATAACTTAAAAATTTGTGAGATTCCATCAATTCTGTGACTAATTTTTTGACAAATAAGTCACCAAACTTCCAAATACTCAGTACTGGATAACCAGGCCACATTCTTGTGGATCCGATAGCCAGCATGACATCATGTCCAATGCAATATGTATTGCTGCTGTCCCAGTTAATGAAAAATTGTCGGAAAGCGATGGAGACGTTAACGTTGGCGATACAGTACAAATTCCTAAAACATCACATAGTGAAAGGCTATTGAGAAAACAACATGGTATGTCGGTAATTGACTTATTTTTCCTTCGTCGTCTTCGTGATGAATCCGTAAAACACAGAGTGCAGTGCGAAAGACAAGACATTACGCATTTCTTAAAGAAAAATAGTCAGTTTTTGCAAAGTCAGAGCTTTTATTTTCATTATAGATAGCATTTTGTCTTTATACAGTATACTTCTGAGATGTGTCTGATCAGATAAATTGCTGTATATTAAGTATTCATTAATTTTCATTTTCATGTATTAAAGCCCATATGCCTTCAAAAACTGAATGCATTTCCTTTTTGTAAAGGTATTTGGTCAGTTTGTTTTCCGTTGTATTCTCAAGTAAAAAAAAACAAGTAATATAAAAAAATAAGTCAATTCCTACTTAGATTAACAAAGAAACATTTTATTTTAGCTACTTTTTATTAAATAGTTACAACTAATATAAATGAATATATAGATATATACATATGACACAATCACAACACTAAGTGGTAATTAATTTTTATTAATTATCATTAAAGTATCTTATTGTCATCCAAAACAAAATCGAATATATAAAAATTCAGTTCAACTTAATGCTTTAAAACGTGAGAGAAAAAAATATTTTAAAGTTTTGATCCAAGTCAATAAAAATGAAACCAACGTAGCTGTATCTGTAATTCTTTTAATAATTAGTTTTAGTCAATTAATTTTAATTTAGTATAATTAAATTATTGTATTGTCATCCAAAATTATATACCATCTATGTAAAATTTCAGCTCAATTGAGCGCTTTAAAATGTATTTATTAACGATTGAAAATTCCACTAAGATAAATATATATATATATATATATATATATATATATATATATATATATATATATATATATATATATATATATATAAAGTACAGTACAATATTTTTATTATTTCATACCCTCATACTTATTCCCCCCCCAATCCTTTTATGTCGCCTCATTGTGGCGGGGGTGGCCCTGGATGGAATGGGTTAAGTACGTCCGGAGTTTTGTACTCCTGCTATGGTCACCCAAGACGTAAAGGCTATTGCACTGTACCCATTTAAAGCATAAAGGCAATGGACAAAGTCAGTCTTCTTCCCTCGGACGTTGACTGTCTAGTACCAACAGAAGCTGCACATATCTTCTCTACCATGGATCATTCACCTGCAGTTTTAAATACTGCATCGTATGTCACGCAGGATTAAAAGAGACGCGTCCGAGGTTTAGGCAGAGGGCCCCCGACGATAAATAAGCTACAGTCTCCATTAAAGAAGAGGAAATTTAATATCATACAGTGTAATGTTAATGGTTTATGCTCGAGAGTAATGCAGGTCAATTTTGACCAACTTCTGGAATTGGCATGCTCTCATGGTTCTCAGAGATTTGCACTTCAAGAAACCGAGTTGAGACCAGACTCCCAGCTAAAAATGAGGGGTTTTAATGTCTTTAGAACAGATCGACCAGACAGCGCTGGGGGTGGTGTGGCTTTTCTTATTAGAGGCGTTAACTACAGTACTTTATCTTGCCAGTCAAATAACCCAGATTTATAAATACAGGGTATAGCTCTTAATTGGAAGAATAAACCATTTAATATCTGTAACTTATATCATCCCCTGAACCAAAGACCTTTAGTCAATGATATTAGTAGCATCTCCGATGAACTCCCTGTTATACTTGGAGACCTACATGCAAAACACACTTCATGGAGATGCTCGGAAATCAACAAACGTGATGAAGATTTGTTGGACTTTTTTGATGACAGAGCCCTTCTTGTTCTCAATGATGGAACACTGACACACTCTTCATTTAGCTATAATACTAAAGAGACTCTGGACATTGCTGCTGCTACTTCTGACATCAACCCGCGTTGCAAATGGAGTGTTCTCCGGAGTGTAGGAAGTTATCACCTCCCGGTTCTGATTGATGGTGGACGTTAAATTCACAATGTATAGAACAAGAGAGAATTTCTAGAACTTTAGAAAGGCTAATTGTGATGAATATCGTGCTTTAATTGATAAAAAAAATGTAATTTTCAGTGACAATATTGATAAAAATTGAAATAGTTTCAAAAATATACCATTCTTTACGCAGCCAAACAGACTATTCCTAGAGGAAACTTGAGTAAATATATACCACATTTTGTCCATCCTTCACAGGTTATTCGGCCACTTATCGATAAAAGAAACAAACTACAGAAGGAGATTATATATATATATATATAATATATGGCAACTACTCGGCTAGACCAGAGCTGAATAAGATAAATGCTGAAATCAAAATAACATACGCTCTTATCAAAAGAGAAATATGGTATGAACTTTGTTCTAAGTTAGATGCTAGATCATCAGATACTAAGTTATGGAGACTTGCTAGAAGTTTCTGCCAAGAAAGGCCTCTTTCGAAGGCTATAAATACTGTTGTAAACACGAGTAACAGTGCCCAAACTTAATTGGTTCCCATATACAGCAATTAAGTGTGTTGGGTTTAAATAGGAAAGATAAAAATATTTCTCGGAAAACTAGGCACGTGGTACATCATTGTCGAAACTCTTTGGTGGGCTCCCCATTATTTATTGAAAAATTTCAAATTGCGGAACTAAATAATGCCATTAAAACCTTTGATCCTACAACTTCTCCTGGCCCAGACGGCATTTTTGTTCTAATGATTGTTGGCTAAACTAATTGTACGTGTATCTAAACTAATCCGTATTGTATCTAAACTAATTCTTTTGAATTTATTCAATCAATCATGGGCACTGGGCAAGCTTCCTTTGGAATGGAAAAGAGCTATAGTGGTACCCATTCTCAAGCCAGGAAAGGAGGCTGACAACCCGGAAAATTTCAGACCTCTATCTCCCTCACCTGTATTCCTTGTAAAATTATGGAGAGGATTATCCTGGACAGACTAAATTTTCATCTCGCGGGAAATAATATATTCCCAAGAGTTCAATATGGATTTAGAAAGGGCCATAGCACATCGGATCAAATTCTATACTTTTGTCAACTTATTAGAGACGCCCAGAATAACAAACCTACTGTACTACTTGATCTAACAAAGGCATTTGACAGGGTATGGTGCAATAAACTTGTTGGTAAACTTTATGATGAGTTTGGTATTACGGAGTGTGACCTGCCATGGATATCAGATTTTCTACGAAAACAATTCTGAGTGAAATACAAGAATACTCTATCTAGAGGTTTTCGACATAGTCAAGATGCCCTTCAGGGATCTGTGTTGAACGCGATTATTTTTGCTCTCTGTATTGCCGAAATTGAGAAGAAATATTCACAGGGTTGCGAAATCGGAATCTTTGCGGATGATATTATTATTTGGAAATCTGGTGGGAACATAGATACAATTGAATCCAAATTAAATAGCCCATTAAAAGCCTACATTGTTTTGCTAGACTTCACAAACTACACTTAATCCAAAGAAATCGGTAGTGAGCTTCTTTACCACAAACAGACGGCTTTATAAATATCAACCCAAGATTGTTTAAAATAGGTATGTTCTTAAGTATGAAAAATACCCAAAATATCTAGGCTTTACACTTGATCCCGAAATTACCTGCAGTAGACATATTGTCAATCTGGTGGAGAGAGCAAGAAAGAGACTTAACATTTTGAAATATATTTCTGGACGGGACTGGGGTGAGGACGCCAATACCCTCAGGACAACTTACGCTTTCTTTATTAGACCTATAATTGAATATGGGTTCCAGATTTTACTGACAGCATCTGCTAGTAATATAAAGAAACTTGAAAAGAGGCAACTGAGTGCTGCAGGTATCATTACAGGCCTACGTATTTCGTGTCCTAGTGAGATCGTCCTATATGAGGCTAATTTACAACTATTGATTATGAGATGGACTTCTAGCACTTCAAAATATTACAGCAAGCTATACAACTACTGAGATCAACATCGCACTTCTACTTATTTAAAGAACTGAACAAAAATTCAAAGATTAAAAAAGACAGTTTCTTTAGCAGGGCAGATAAATTGAATCTGCTTTTTTATGACGTAGAAACCTGCTTACTCGAGCCAAGTATGAATCCAATGAAAAACTTTCCGAGAGTCTTCTTTCACGAAGAATTTTTGTTTTTCAGTAGTAAGAAAAGTCAGCATCAAGCGCATCTTAGACAGTTGGCGTTGGAGACAATCCACAATACTCCACCAGATGCAGTGCATATTTTCATGGATGGAAGTAAATTTGATAGTGACAACACTGGTGATGGTGTTGTCATCAAAAACCAAGATGCCATTACAAAAACTAAAAGGCGTGATCCAAACCGTTGTTCGGTGTTTAGATCTGAACTGATTACCGTAAACGTGGCTCTGGAACTATTGATTTCCATCAAGGGCACAACGGATATCTGTATATTCAAATATAGTAAGAGCTCAATACAATACTTGAGCAATTGAAGAAACATCGATGACAGAATTGGCCTGAATATGATTGATAACGTGTGAAGACTTACTCCACCCACAATGACATACATCTCCAATGGATCCCATCCCATGTAGACCTTTATTTTAATGATCTGGTTGATGAATAGTCCAAGAAGGGCTCCAATGATCCTATAGATAGTAGTGACTTACTAGCATATAATGAAATCTACTCAAAAGTAAAGACCGACAATAACAGGACTTGGAAGAAACCACCTAGCCATGATTGGTATCAACAAAATGGTCCTGGGGCTGCTTTGGAATAAAAAGGTGATAGGAAACTACAGACAGCTATTACTAGACTAATCAGTGGTCACATCCGTGGACTAACATTTGTTCAGGGTCAAAATACTTTCCCTGTACGCCTGAAATGCAATGTTCACCAGGCTTCATCGGAACATTTGCAGTAATGTATAGGGCTTGAGAAGATTTTTTTCTTGGAGAATTCAACGAAGGTGTATGATTTTCTATTGGTGCAGTGTCTTCTGGACTTAGTCTAGCTTTGTTCTGGGCCAAGTGGAATTAGTAACACACAACAACATACTTATTCTTTTCAAACCCATCCTAGATAACAGGCATTTTCACAAAATTGGTTATCCTTCGATATACATTAAGCCTATTTTTCTGGATCCAACTCTATTGCGGTTAATTTATCAAACATAAACTGTATTTCACTTATATCAACAAAATGTTAACAAAAAGAAATTAATTCATTCGAAAAGTCTCTATGTAGTAAATATGTTCTGTTCAACTTCGTGCCATTTAAAACAATCCTTTACGTATTGTTGATAATGTATTTTCGTTTTCTAATGAAACACGCAAGGACATCTAATTAATGGATTTCACCCGCCTTTCTGGAAGATTTATGTTGAAAAGTTTCCAACACCCTTATGTAACATGGACGAAAACTAATTTAACACGCTTTAATTTTGAAAATATTATAATTTAAACCGTCAGGTACAAACGATATTTACTTCTATAGATTGAACATTCTCAAGTCTCATTTTGGAAGCATGTAATATTCAAAAAGGAGTTGTTCTATTTGGTTCAATATTTATTCACGACAAGTTTTAGTAGTACTATCATTATATTTTCCATTAAAACAGATTTATCCATCCAGTTGAAAGAATATGAAATAAAGGTTCTATTTTAGTGTATAATAAATGTTCCATTTAATTCATTTCCTGAGAATGCAATGCATTTATCGTACATTTCAATTAATTGTAATTACTAAAATGTATTTAATCTCAAGAATAATGAACATAATTATTCTCATTAAAATCGAAAGCCATTCAGAAGTGTCTTACAAATTATATATTCTATTAAAAATAATAATATTAGGTACACACACACATATATTGGCTCCAAATATTAAGAGGTAAAACAAATATTTTAAGTTAAGTTTAAGAATATTAATATCTAGATCAACTTTAAATTAAAAGAATTCGAAATAATAATTGTTTTTTAGTTTTTTAATTATGATAGCTATTATGTAAGGAATGTAATAGTATATATCTACTTTAAAAATGCATAACAATGAAAAGTCAGTGCAATCATCAATGGAATTAAATTATCAATATCTTAAAAAAGAATCTGAACTATTTTTAATCTATTTGCAATAAAAAAAACTAGATATTTTAAAATTATTTTTGCATTTTAATTTACACTATGTGAGCTGTTTGTCTTTCATATAACTTTGACGAACTGAGTTCAAATAATTTGTTTTCCATGATTGTAAGATATTGTATCTAATTTGATTTCTTAAAATAAGTTATAATAAGTTTTGTTTTAAATTGCAATTATTACACACTTTGCATATACGCTTTGTATATCTTAGTGGCAAAGTATGAAATCCGGCATTTTATATAATGCCTGAAACTAGCCATCAATATATGAAATGATTCTCATTTTACACATTGCCTAGACATTCTATAGAATGCCTAATGAGAAACCGGCGAAGTATGAAATACATCTCCGATTCATGTCGAATATTGCGTGGCAAAACACCAGACTTTTAAGTCAGTTGCACATTGCGGTTGTTCAGAAGTGTCAAAATACTCAAGCTCACTTTAAGTTTCTCAACAAATAAATTACAGGTTTAAAAAAATAAAATCACGCTTTTATAGTAAATCGTACTAAAAAGTAAAAATTAAATCTTAATATAAGAATAAAATTATTAACGAGGAAATTAATGTCATTGGGATAAAAGCGGGAGTGCTATTAAATGTTATAATTTCTTAATAGTTCTATTCGGAATGCTGAGTTAGTGTAAACACGCAGTTCAAACTTAACTTTTGAAGAATTCTATACATTGCTAACTGAAATAGAGGCGATATTGATTTCGAGACCTTTAGTTAGACTGGCGGATAATGATATAGACAGTTTAAATGTTCTAACTCCATCTCACGTTTTAGTGGGGGAAGAAATTAAAGGTCCACTGAAGCAGTAGAAGAATTTAAACTTACATTAAAGGGGCGTTGGGATATAGTTCAAAAATTTAAATTAAATTTTTGGAAGAGATGACAAATTGATTACTTAAATTCTATACAATGGAGAACCAAGTGGAAAAGCGGCACATCAAATATTAAAATAGGAGATGTTGTAATCATTAAGGAGGAAAATCTTTCTCCATCTGTATAGCCCCTTGGAAAGGTCATATCTTCCCATCCAGGTAAAAATGGAATAGTTAGGGTTGTCACATTAAAAACTAAAAAGAGACTGTACCAAAGACCTATATATTGTAAAGGTATGTATATTACCTGTGCATCAAAAATAAATTCTTGATGGGAAGAGTTATGTTGGAATTTGCATATTGTTATTTATCTTATAATTTTGGATGTATAATTTGTATGACAACGGTAAAACCCGATTGATCTCGCTATTTATAATGATGCATCTGGCACTATAGTTTGTAATGAATGTAGTAGTGAATAAATTGCGTCATTAAATATATGAACTGCAGAAAGGTTGTTGGTATTTTATTCCTGGTACATTATTAAGTCCGTACAAGAAGAAACAGTATTCGTATCCACAAGAATGGGTTCAAATGATTTTTAATAAATGCTTTTAAAATGGAAATATATTTTTATGTTTAATACAACAGATAGTAACATGTTTTTGAATCTGAATAAACTATTTTTAAAAACCTGATCTCGTAATTAGACGTCACCTCTGCGAATACTCCCATAGAGAAGAATAAGAATTGTCTTTGTGTGAAAAATGTAATTCAAAATGTTATTCAAGCCTACCATGTTTAAACGAGTAGGTTAATTTCAATTTCTAGTTTTTTATGAAAATTGTGTTTTCTTTAATAATAAAGACAAAAACTCTGTTTGGTACAACTTTCATTTTAAAATTTCATTCATTCTATTTTGAATAATTTTTTCAATGGCATTCTCAGTATTTTCTCAGAATAACATTTGTGTTTTTAGTAATGAACAACATTGATATAATAGCCTTATCCTGACTTTTTTTTCATATTTTGCCTAAATAACTTTAGTCATTCTACAGAATGCCACGGTATTCCATAGGCAAAGTATGTAATAAATGTCATATGTCATACTTTGCCTAAAACCATCTGGCATTCTATAGAATGCCGGCATTTCATACTTTGCCTAAAAACACCTGGCATTCTGTAGAATGCCGGTATTTCATACGTTGCCAGTAACATACACTCACTGAATATTTTGTGATTGAGCAAATATTAAACGTTTTCTTTTTACATCCAAATGGGGATGTGGGTTGTTAATTACCATTGCAAACCTGGCGCATTCCCCTGGAGAAGGAATCCATTTTTAGTAAGGAACTATATAGGTGAATGCCAATTGCCACAATGCAAATTTGGCACCCAGTGTCTTCCCCATACCATGGCGCTTAAGCTCTAATAATGTAAAGCTTCACTACGATTTTTTTCCTGAAAGCACCCAAGCAAATGATTCTCAAAGTTGCAATATTCGCTACTAAATATTCAATCATAATTTTCATCGTGACCCCCTCAATTAATAACAAGGTATTGAATTCGAAAATACTATAATTTCACCTAAAACTACGATACGACTTTAACCTCTTGAGTACCTTCGGCGTATACAAATGTCTCGGAAACCCAAACAGTTATTTTTCCAGACATATATATACGTCTTTCCGAAATATGACCTTTTCTGTGCAATGCTATCCATAAAATTATTCCGAAGGTTTTGGAATGCCATAAAAGGACATTGACAGATTTTGTGAAGGATTTACTTATTTCAGATTATTTTGCCTCTTTATCCCTACCCCTACCCCAATGCATCACATATACGCGTCTACATGGAAATCGCGTGACTTTTAATCGTCAGTTAAGATATTAATTATAAATCGCACAAAGTATCAAGATAAGTGTTAATTTTTGTGTATAATTATATACATCACAAGCCCATGGGGTCACTGATAATTAAAAAACTTATTCTTAACTTAGTACTGTTAAATTAATATACAATACGTTTTGCAAATTAATTATAAAAATACATATCAGGTTTTTTTTATTTTTATATATCAATGTTTTTTGTTTGTTTACTTTCAGTAAATTAATAATTTTTTTAAATAATATTTTGTTTTCAACTTTTCAATATGCTTGCACCCTCCTCGTAGAGAGGCGTGCCAACACTC
>BMAU01006336.1:147500-243686 GCA_019973935.1 Trichonephila clavipes | reverse complement strand
AGCGAAAACGTTTCTGTTGAATTTCGCGAACTGCTTCGAAAGCGCACCACAGTTTTATGCCTTCCCTCTTTAAAACTGCGGGAGGTCCTCAAATGGTTTTGCAGGGGATGATTTTATTGCTTTTCGGTTTCTGTGTTGTTCGAAAGGGGATGTTTCTTATTCACAGCTGTGGCCTACGGCGAGGATTGTGAAATGGACATTTTCTCCATTTCACGGCCAACAGAAACTTCTCCCAATTTATTACAAACAAGCAAATAAAAGGTAAAAAATAAAGTTTTAAAGAAATGACTCATTCAAAGTTGAAAAATATTTTTAATATATGTATAAGCAAAAGAAAATTTATTTTTTCTCCTGTTACTTTTAAGAGTGTTAAATTTTTTTAAAAGGAACATTTTTATTTCGGTGATACACAATTTTAACCATACAGAAGCTCTCTGTAATCATTGTTGAATATCAGACGAAGAAAACTCAAGAATATTTTCCTGCTATTTTTTTATTTTTTTAATTTTGAAGTAAAAAGTAAAAGTGATTATTTTTTATTTAACAAAATTATAATAAATGTAGTAGCATTATATATGCTGAATAAATTTGTAAAATAAAACTTGGATTTCTGCGATTTTTATATTTTTAATTAACAATACAACTTAAAATGTCATTTCAATACTTTTAATTTATGCAAATTTATATCTTTCTCTTTATATTTTTCTCTTGAATGATTTTTTCGCTATAAATCAAAATAACAACTTGCACTGAGAGAAAATCCCCTACTTTACGTCAGCTTTTGCACACATAATACACATTCAATCCGTGGCGCTCAAAAGGGAAGGGATTCTTGGGTCCAGACCCCCCAAAGTACTGGCTTTTTTTCGATTGATTATATCCCCATATATATTTAATAAGTATTATATATATATATATATATATATATATATATATATATATATATATATATGTGTGTGTGTGTTTATATTTCATATATTTCGAAAACTTGCTCAATTTCTGATCTAAAAACAAATTCGGTTTCATTTTAAAGCATTTTTGAATTCCTAGATTGAATTAATTAAAAATAATTTTTTTAACACAATCCATTATTTTATGTGAAATGTCTCTATTAACTGCAATTTTAATTTCTAAAATACTTTCTGTTTGCTTATGTTTTTAAGTTTTTGAGTTTTGTCACATTTACTTAATTAAGATTGATTTAAAGACCAATTTATTTTTTGACACATCGTTTATATAATTTAAAAGCTCTTTACATTGTTTTCATTATTTTTTTCCTTTTGAAAAATGCCATGACCAAAATGTACGCAGGCTACTGTGATAAATAATACTTGAAAGGGATGGAATATGACTGAAAATGGTAAATCTAAAATCCAGCTTTCAGGTGACATTACAATTAGACTACAGAATGCAAATGTTGCAGAATGAACTAAATATTTCCCTGACGTACCACAAACTACATTATAATAATTATATTGTAGTACTACGTTACAGTATTTTAAAGTCATTCAACAAAAACTTAAACTTGCTTAACTACCACGATGGGGAACTGAGAAAAAAATAGATATTGTTTACAAACTTGGTGATTTCTGGATTACGTTTGTATCACTACTATTTTCTGTATAAATATTTTGCATTTAAAACACTTGTGAATATATAAGATTCTGATAAAACGGAATAATTGATCAAATTAACAATTGTTATCAATATTATGTCGAAGGAAATTTTGAATTAGAAAAGATTTTTTCAGTCATATTTATATATATTTCAAGTAGAATGTTCATGTAGAACATAAGTTGAATAGTAACATATTAAAAAATTAAAGCTTTACAGTCAATGGAATTTTTTTATGCCTTTACAAATTTTAAATGTGTTTTTTCTCAGATTTTTAATTTTGAAGATGAGAGTGTATTCTAACCCCTTAGGCATTTTCCTGTTCAAGAGAGAGTCGTGAAATATCTTGTAAATATTCCCTAACATATGTTCTATAAAAGTTCATATGGATTTAGGTCTCAGAGCTCTAGTTATTTTTTAAAATATCTTAATGTTAATATATTTAAAAAATTGTGTTTTTTTCAGGTTTAGCCATAAAATAATTATTAAAATTCAACAAGGAGATATATTTTAATCTTTATACTGTTTGTTTCCAATAATCTAAGAAATATACCTTACTTACAATAATTAAATATTTTTAATAATTTAGGATTTTATAAAATCTTTAAAATCTTCAAAAATGTTCCATGCTTCAAAATTTTAAAATTATGTCTTGTCAAACTAACCTATTATTTTCAGAATCAATATAATGGTATAATCTGAATATAAAACAAAAATTAATTTTACTGTGACAAAACTGCTTACGACTTCTATTCATTCTGTAAAAAGAATAAAAGTTAAATATATAACATAGTGGCAGTCAAAAACACATTCATTATATGTAAAAATCCTGTCCCGCTACAAATTTCAATGCATTTTCCAAACTGTAGCTAAAATCAATTATATGTTTATTAGGTCAGTAATTTTTTTTTATTTATATTTAGAAATATTTTCCTTATTCAGAACATAATGAATAATGGCAGGATAATTTGTAAGATCCTAAAAGATTTTAATGGAGAAAAGAGCCAGATATAATTTTAGACAGTTAGAAATTTCATTATATAACACACAAATATGCATGTTTTAAAACAAATAAGTTGGCTAAGAAAATAAAATTTACTAAAAAATTCCTGAATTTTGTAAATCAGATTTCATTCTCAACTACATATAATTGTAAGAAAAGGTTTTATTCAATTTAGAATTAATTACAAAAAGCCTTTTATAAAAAATAATTTTAACAGGTATAAATAGCAAAAAATATCAAAGAAGTATGAGAAAGACACATACATATCGTTTACAGAAATGTCACAGTGTGATATTTTTCGAAACACGGCACTGCACGCACAGTCCAACATTACAGTCTTTACATTGAAACCGAGTTTCTTTTCGAATGCGTTTTTCATTATCATTTATCTTAAGATTACATACCACACATTTTCGCTATGTTGGTTTTTTTTTTTTGAACAGTCACTTTCTACATATGAAGGGAATTGCCTTCCAATTAAGCGGACTACAATTTCAGAACTTTTAGGGGAAACAAAATTTCGAGAACTAGAATCACTACCTCCTTCTTCTATCAATCGTTCTATCATCAGTTTCATTCGAAAACCAATATGATTTAAAATCTCGCCATAACGAAAGAATTTCACACAATTTGATTTAACAAATGTCGAAAAATCTTCTTGTAGTATTTTCGCTGTTGATTTCGGGCAACAGGATAGTAAGATAGACATTGATCTGATCTATCAACACCATGCAGTTTTCAACCACATTGTGAGGCCGCAGTAGCCTAATGGTCAAAGTAACGGAATCGTAGCTGGCGTGTCATGAGTTCAACCCCAGCACCACTGAAGATCCGCCGTGTAAGGGGGCGATGCTCAAGCGTCATCCTCTTCACTTGATCATAGCTTAAAATTACGAGGTCTGTCGCCAAGTGAGTGAATATTAACGTCGCACTGTTCAGCTACACGAGGGTGTTTAGTGATGGACCTCATAATTTTGCAGCATGGTCAAATGACGAGGGCGACACCTGAGCTGGCACCCCCTCTCCTAACTACCACACCAACGAGAGGACATTTCAGCTCTCGATAGATTTAACGTGCATCGCTGCAATACACGGCGGGTCTTTTGTGGCACTGGGCTCGAACTCGAGACATGCCAACCATGATTCGATACCTTGACCACCTGGTACCCCGGAAACAGGTCCGTCACCAAAAGCCCTCAAGTAGTTGAGTAGAGAAGAGAGAGAGGGCGACTTTAATATCCCCTCACTTAATTAAATTATATGAAATTTAAGGAATACTTGAAAAAATATTGGAAGTCGAATATATATATTAAAAATTAATCTAATGATAATTTTAAATATCCAAAGAATTATTAGTATTTATGGTAAATATATATGTTTTTCAACTGAGTATGTGAGACACGTATAAATATCTTTTTCGAAATTCCAATGCAGAATTTCACAGTGGAGCTAATACAAAATTCCTACTTTTGCATGGTTAAGATTATAAAAATGTCCAAATTTTAATAACCTTTTCTTCAGTCAACCACTAAAGGAACATGAATGATGAGGGATTATTCATAAATATATATTTTTAACTTCAATTTAAAAAGGATCTTTTATATTTATTTATATGCGCAAATGTTAACTCTAAATTTGTCTAGATGCTTTTAAATACTCTTTACTTGAAGATTCAAGTTAAAAAATATAAACTTGAAATTAAAGTTCCCTTTGAATGAAATTAATGTTCAGACATTCAAAATTCAAATATAATTTGTTATCTGAACAATACACAAAACAAGGGATTCTATGTAAGATGCCCTGAATATCTGGCTTTAAAATTATGAAAAACTAAAAGATTTAAATAGGGTTTTTTTAACAATGCATATAAATTTTTTGCAAATAATGTAACACAGAAGCTTACAAATTATTCATGTTTAGAAATGTCCGAAATTTTAAAAGATTTTAAATTTTAAACCTTTTTTTTATTTTTTTGACACATAACAAAATAATCATTTTTAAAAAAATCCCTGAAAGTATTGAAGAAAATTAGAAAAATGAAACAGTAAATTATCCTCAATGTTTTAATATATAATTTGAATTTAAATACTACTACACATATTTTTTAAAAACTTAGACATACATTATAAAAACTTAATTCCATTTGAGAATTTTAAGGTAAAGAAAAAAAATGAGAATTCTCAACTCGTTGACTTGCAATTATTTCCGTACACTTTAGGGTTTAAAGAAATTCTTCCCAGTTTTTTACGATTGCTGCAGGGGAAGATTCGGTCTCCCCGTGAGCCATAAAACTTCCCCTCAATGCCCATTGTTTCTCCCCGACCGTCTCTAATTATCTTTCAAGATACTAAACCTTTAAAGGGGGGAAAAGAATTCGGAAAAACACGGCTTTATCGTTTTTGAACACATTACTTGAGGAGGAAAAAATCGGTTTGGTTCATTTTTGGTGAGTCCCCGGACTTACGAAAAATTCCGTGTGGTCCGTTTTCGAAGCCTCTCTAGTAGGGCAGAAAAATCTGTGCTGTTCTCTTGGAGGGTTTAAACAATTTTATACACGTATTCTAATCTAAGTGACACTAAATATCATGAAAATTATCTATTTATGTGCATTTTAAAATCATGGTTCCAAACGTATTCGGATACCTTGAAATAATATATATTAGATTGGAAAGAATGAGCAATATATATATATATATATATATATATATATATATATATATGTGTGTGTGTGTGTGTATATATATTTCAAATGTAACACTTGTAGAGTTTTCAGAAAATAACACACACATAAGAATTCTATTTTCATTATGGTTCGCTGAAGAAAAAAAAGGAAATTATGATGTGGCGATATATGCGACGGATAAATAAAGTAGCTCTATTAATATAAATTTAAGACTTCTAAAGATGATTTTCTACTTTAAATGCAGATATTTATTTAGGTATACAGACAGGTAAATATATTACATATCTTCTTGAAATTTCATTCAATACCAATAGTTACCATTAGATATTGGAAATAATTATGATAGGAGCTTTTGCCTTTCGATGTGCCAGGAATCGTTTTCCTATGAGTTTAATATTTTTGTTCAGTTTCACTATTTTGATATAATAATTTGAATTTATATAAATTTATTTTATTATTTTAGTTACTTTCCACAATTAATGTGTGTATTATAACACTATTTTGAATTAATGATTGAATTAATTCTCCCTTCTGTTTTAAAATTAACACAATTCTTTTTACATATATTTCCAGGTTATTATATTTTTTTTTCTTTTTTCCTTTTATCACATAAAAAGTGCATTAAAAATTATGAATTATTGTTTGTTTAATATGCCTTTTCATAATAGCTGTTTTATCTTAAACTTTTACATTTTTGGTGAATTTTAACGTTTTGTAAAAATGTAGCAACGCAAAAGGAAGGCAAATAAATTAAATCAGAAACATTATTTTTTCTTCAAAATCCGCGATAGTTAAATTTGTTAAAAGGAGAAACGACGGATCGTTTGAAACTTACAATATCGGGTTTAAATGTGTATAGATATATATAGATAAGAACTGACGACAAAATCGTCTACTAGTATGAAGAAAAAATTCTGACGCAACATTAATTGATCTTTAAAATAGTTGAATTAAATTGGGAAGTTCCAATACAGAGTTATCATATTATCTAATTTGCAAGTGAGCATATATTTATATAGTGTTGTTCACGAATTTTGCGACCGTATGTTAATAACATTATTTGTGTGTGTGTGTGAATACTCACTTATATTTTTTCAAATAAACATCTAAAAATTTATCAGAAATATTAACTTTTTTTGTATTTAGTGAATATAGTAATATAAATGTAATTTTTTTTTTCATTTTGCACTCATTTTTTTTTCTGACAGATAAATTTTTACAACCTACCTATTGACCAAAGCCATTGCATTTTTATAAATTGACAATATAAGTGAATGTTATTTTGTATCTTTAATTTCGAAAAATTAGATTAAAATTTTATAACATTATTTAAAATAACATTATCTTGAAAGAGGAAAAATGAATTTCTGAACTAGAAAACTGTGATCAATAGTGACAATTCGAATTTGTTTTTCCTAAGTTTATGGAGGAAGTGCCATTTCACTTCTTTTTCTTATTTTAGTACTAGACAAGAATCTGCTTTCTATTCAAGGAATAAAGAGGGAAAACTTTCGAAAACTATCCACAACTATTTGAAAGTATAGATTGAATGAGAAGAGTCGGTTTTTGTAGTTCTTTTCTTTGGTCTGCTTTCAGAATCGATCTCAGGAAGCTGTAAGCTTCATATTAAATTTTAGAGAGGAATTTAGCTTATTACAGTTTTTTGAGGTAAACAAATAGCTATTATTTTTAGCTAATTATTTTTATTTAATTAAAGAATCAATTAAATAGTTTATTGTTTGTTTGATTTCAATAAATACTTTAATGTGAATATTTAATGGTGGGACTGTAATAGAACAAAAGTGCTGATCTTAACCGGTGATTAATTTTTAAATGGTTAAACATCGGTAGAAATATATTACAAAACTCGTTGACCATGATGCAACCCATGTGTTAATTTTATATTTTTACCTGACGTCTTACAAGAGCTTTGATCTTTGAAGCTCAATTCCATTATTTTAAGCAATGGACCTTATCAAATACTTTAATACAACTCGAATTGAATATCGCGATTGCAATATTTTGAACCATGACATTGTTAACAAACCTTAGCATTTAAAGCAGAAAGTATGCATGTTAAAACAAAAACACTAAATGATTAAGATAATTTACGATTTCGTTTGAATCATTCAAATATTTCAATTAATAGTTTAAAGTACTTTAATAGATAAATATTATTTTCAAGATTGTTGTTTAAACTAAAAATTACTCATTTATTGATAATGAAGCACTTTTCTGTGTTGCCGTTATAATTCATTAATAACTATCCTAGTACTTGGTGATAACTATTAAGTTTTGTGTTGTTACTTACAGACACAAACACTTTGTGCTTCATTGTAGGCAATTAATGCAGCGTTTCTCAAACTGTCGGGCGCACACCCCTAAAGGGGGGTGACAACTCTACGAGGGGGTGCGAGCCTATTGAAAAGTTGGAAACAAATGATTATTTAAAAAAAATATTAATGTACTGAAAGTAAACAAATTAAATACATTCTGACGTAATAAAAAAATAAAATTCACATTTACATTTATATATTACACTTATAAACGTATCAGTGCTACACAATGTATTTTATAATTAATCCAACAATACTAAGTTTATAACAAGCTTAATAATTACTTGTGACCTCATGGGATTGTCATATATAAAATTATATACAAAAATTAACACAATAACCTTGATAATTTGTATGGTTTTTACTAAATCTCTTAACTGCCGAATAAAAGTTACGCGGTTCGCTTCGCAATGTCAAGCGTTTTTAACGTAGGCGCACATATGTGATGCATTGGAAGGGAAGAAATAATGAAGGAAATAATCTGAATTAAGTAAATCCTCTCCGATAACACTGTCAAGGTAATTTTATTGCATTACAAAGCATTCGGAATAATTTTACGGATGGTAGTGCACAGAAAAAATCGTACTTCGGAAAGACGTATATATACGTCTAGGGAAATTAATGCTTTGGCTAAACGGGACATTTATATACGCCGGTGACACTTAGGAAGTTCAAGTCACTTCGTAGTTTTAGCATCAGAGTTTATTATTATTGAATTCAATAGGTTGTGTTATTGTATGAGGGGGCGTGATGAAAATTATGATTGAATAGGGTTCGCGAATATTGAAATTTTGAGAAGCACTGTAGTAATGTATAAGTCTACTTATGCATGAAATATTTTGCCGCTTTTATATATAGAGTCATGTTTGAAATTCGCGAAATTCCCCATATGACGAAACCATGACAAGATACTGAGTGCCGTTTGTTAAAAACAATTAATCAGTGGGGAATGTATAATATGTTTAAATAATACACCACCCATTTTAGGTTTCAATTTAATTTTGTTGATTATTTATATCCAATAATTAATTGGTAATTAAGACTAATACATCAGAAATCTGTAATGCGCATCCTTAATGTAAAGTTCTTCTCCCCGCAAAAATTTAACAGTTCATTTTTTTATTTTCATTTGACTTTTTACTTTAAGACGATAAATGTTCTCATAATAAACCACTTTCTTATATCTCACGAAAAACATTTCCATGATATAAATTTTCATTAGGTTTTCATAAACTTTGAGCACAAATTACTTAGTATATCTAAGCATTTTTAATTATTTGCATAGCACTTAATGGTATTTTGCATTCTCATTGGTAATTTGAACGCCCAGTTATATAACTTTTTCATAGGGTTATAAGTGATAATATATATGTTATTTATAAGCGATGGTGGACCTTCACAATGTCAGATTTCGGTCAAAACTGCGATTTTGATTTTTTATATAGTACTATTTCTTAAATTTTATAGAATATTTATGTTAAAAACTTCGGTCGTTTTTTGATTAATAACTACTGAACTATTTTTTTTATTTTAATCACATAAATGTTTAAAATGCACTTTTCTTAGCTCACAAATTTTCCCTTTTTATTTTTATGTAAAATACTCCTTGCGTTTCAAATTACGTTATATATCTTTGAAATTTTCACAATTTGTAAAAAACAAAGATATAATTCACCAATTTGTGCATTCATTGTCTAAAACAATTAACGGATCATATTTTGTGCTGTTTTGAATACCTTTAATTTGTGATATTTTGAGAATATTTTCATATAGTATAGAAAAGTTATCTTTTTTTCATCAAATTTTATTTGGAATTTAAAATCCATGCACAAATATATTTTATTGTAGTTCATAAATATATAAAACAAGAAATATATGCATTTCTTAAAAACTAATGCGCAAGGAGCATTTTCAAAAGTAGTTTTAAAAATTTAATATTCTTTTAAAAATCTGTTTATAGTAATTCTTTTAAAAATATATATTTAAATTGTGAATATATATATATATATATATATATATATATATATATATATATATATATATATATATATATATATATGACAGGCCCCAGGCCTGCTGGTAAAATGAGGAGGGTATCATCTTTATAATATTCCTTTATTACGCTTTCATCATATATAATCTAACATGGCGGACCTTTTGCCGCGCAACCGGGTGTTACCAAATACCACATCGCAGCGAGGAGACACCAGCCAAGTCCTTCCTAGTATACGTTCGCCTTCGTCAGCGCTCGTTGCTCCTTTTAACAGGCTTGTTTACTCATAAATCCTTACGCGATGGTAAAGAGTTCGCTCTATTTTCATTTATTACTTCCTTAATTTTGAACCTAAACTTTTCAAACCTGACATATATATATATATATATATATATATATATATATATATATATATATATATATATATATATATATATATATATATATATATATATATAATCATTTACTGCATTGATTCCATTGTCAGCTAATTGAGCGAACAATTTAAGAAATTATTTTAATGACCCACCGTCCTGTTAATGGATGTATTACATTTCATTTTAAAATTTAAAAATATATTTTATAACTGTTTATTTATATTAGCCACGCAGAAGAAAAATAAAATTCAGTATGAAGGAAAGCACAATCAAAAAGTACTTGTTGAATATATATAGAGGCATTACACAGGAAGAGGATATGTCTTTAATAAGACAAAGAATCTCAAAAGAATAATATCTTCAAAATGGCACAGAAACATTTTGCTTTCACGTCAGCTGTTGTATATACTCCAGAAAAGAATATTGTTCCTCTCGAGTTCTATATATGTCTTCACGTGACTTACACAAAAATGATAGAAAACATTTTCGCCGCAATGTTTCTATTTTTTTTTTCTTTTTCTATTACGACACGCTTCAGCAACACGAGACTGTTCAGAAAAGGGCGCATATTTCGGGCTTGAGGGGACCGATACGGGAATCGGAAATTGCTGGCGAGGGGAAGTAATGAACTGGTATTGTTGAGACATCAGCAAGTTATCAGTAGGTTTCGAGGACATTAACGACTCGGCAGCGCCGAATGAAGGAGATACTGTGGTGGCGGACAGAAAACATTAGCTGTTTGTATTAGTAATATGAAGGTTTTATTTTGGTGAATTGATTTCTTGAGGTATCTTTGAGATAGGAAGACATGTTCATGGGCACATTGAGTGTATTTAATTGTTTGTATTGCAGAAATATTGGTTAAATGCGTTGGTAAATTGATAAAAATATTTATGTATAATGGTTCTAATAGTATATGATAGCATCATTTAAATCGAATCGTTGCATTAAGAAAAAATTGTTTCAATATAACTGCTTTTAAACTACTCAGCCACCTATAGAATAGTCGTGTAGCTATTTATATGGATATACAGTAATTTATGGAAAACGTTTCATACATGCCATTAAGCATTTTTTTTTATATATTTAGATTTTTAATCTAGATTATTAAACCTCAAGACAAAATTATATATTAGTTAAATAGTTATTTGATTTATAATGTGTATATTAGACTTATAAATAAATGTGTATAACCATGATATGTATACAGACGCAACATAAAACGTCAGATATACTTTCCAAAAAAACTGGTATGCTGAAAGTATATTTACATCTGCTTGAGCTAGATGGAAAAAAATGTTTTATGTTATTTAAATCAAGCAACATTGAATGAATACACAACGAAAACGAGTTGTATTTATGATTTCGTTTAGTTCCATAGTTGCAGCAGATATCTATCAAAATGTCTATTATTAGAGGTACTAAACATTCTTCTCAAAAATGTGTTACATTTTATTGTATGAGAATAATTTTGTTTGTGGCAAGCTTTCGCTCATTTCGAATACCCACTTTTACAATGTTTCGTTTTTGTTTAGTACTACCATTAATATTAACCATGTGTGCATTTCTTTTTTTTTACTTTATGAATGTGGGCTTCATATAAATATTTAGGACTTATAAAAAATTATACACCGGCTGTTTCTAAAAGAATATCGGAGATTTACGCTTTATAATATTTATCACATATAAGTTACAAGTATAACTCCTACATCGAATGAAAGAGTAACGGAAACAGTTTTACCTACAAACCTAAAAATGTTCAATGTTGGAACCATTCGTCATACGGTACACATCAAGTTGATAGGCGAGTTCATCCCAAACTTTTTCAGTGTGTCTGAGGAAACTATTGCAACAGCTACTTCAATCCTGTGTCTTAAGTCTGGAAGGTCCACTGGTAGCGAAGGAACGTTCATACAATCCTGAATGAACCCTCACAGATAAAAATCACATTGCGTCAGAACGGATGAACGTGGAGACCATGTGAAACAAGCTTTATCGTGAGGTCCTTTGCGATCAATCCATTGTTTGGGTACAGTGATATTTAACGAATCGCGTACTAAGAGATGCTAGTGAGGCGGTGTACTATCTTGCTACCAAATGAAGTTATTTATTTCACTTTCTTCCAATTGAAAAAATAGGCATAATTGTAGAGTGTCAAGATAGGCAAAACCAGTTACAGCCTTGATCGTCCCGTACTTTTCCCTTTACAAAGACAGCTGTATCAAACTGATGATACTACCTAAGAATGTTATTATGATTTGGCGGATGACAACCGAACTTAATACGGAATGCTCATTGCACACTAATAGCGGCTTCTGTCGCTGCAAACTGGGAAACCAAAACGCTTTCTGTTCACTAGTCACCATTTTTCTACTAGCGCGTTGATTGCCGAGAAAGGGGGGGGATTAGCATACGTTTTGCGCACACATGCCAGCAAACAAAACTATTTCAGTTGATCTTTCATTCGATGTATGAGTCATACTAATATGTTTTATGTAATGAGTACTATAAAGCGTTGAAACTCCAATATTCTTTTAGAAACACCCGTCATTATATTTTGTTATCACATATAAAGCGCAGTTCATTTTCGATATATAAGGGTAGCTCCTAAGTTTTATATTCTTTTATTAAGGATATTTAATCCAGATGAACTTTCTTGTCTGTTAAGAAAATGTTTTAGAACTCATGAAAGGATTCAATTTTTAATTTGTTTGGGACAGTTAAGTAATTCTTGCTATGATGAGATGTGTGAGTGTGCTATGCCCGAAAAGGGACCAATAAAGAATGAATGAGTAATTCTATTTTTCGATTTCAAAGACGAAATACCTGATGATTCTGGAAGAATTTATCAGACTGTAATTATAATCTGTACGATACACTTTTTATTCATCATGCAGAAGACTAAATTTAGACTGTTAACAACTATATAGCTGAAAATTCACAGATTCTTAAGCAGGGTTGAAAAAAATTTAAAAAATCATATTCTAGGACTGAATATCCGCTTGAATTCGATTTCGTATAATTATTTAGATTTGGTCGATATCCTGTTTGCAAGTCCACGTACACCTATGCACATACGCAATCGTTTATAAAGGATAATGATTTGTCTTATAAATTATAGAGTGGTAGGATCGATATATGGGCTCGAAATTTCAGTTGAAGTGACATTTTGTCATTAAACTACATACACTCAGAAATCAATTAATTCAATGACTACTAATAGTATCACCAGAGGATACAATTACATCTGATGTCTCAACACACTGCATCCCATTCAAGCAAACAACAAGCTCATCAGTATTCTTATATTATATTATTATATTTCTTTCATATGCTAGTTAGGCAACTCATTAGATATGTTTCCGTTAAAGTGCGTAATTCAGTTATTTCACTGGATAGTTAGGTATTTCATAGAATAACTAGATAATTCTGTTAAAAAACTTAATAGATGAAAAATGTAATTCGTACTTAGTCATTCTTTGAAATAACTGATGATAGATCGTTAAAGAGAAAATAAATAATTTCAAAGTTATTTAAAATTTAATTAACCTTAAGTATCTAAAATCTCTCGAAAAACAATTTAAACCTGTTGCGGTTGATTAAGCCGTTCCGGACCAAGATCACATGTATGTGATCACTTCAGGAAACAAAGTTTCATATATTGCAAAGGAAGACTTACCCGTTCTGTGGCCCGTGATCACATTGGTGTGATCTTAGTTTGGAAGGATCATAATCAATAAATTTTGGTGTATTTCATTACAAAAATGATTATATAGGAAATTTTAAATGAAGTTATGCTTAACAGGAAAATTCATTTTGTCCTGATCGAGTTAAATTCTAATTGATAAAGAAAAGTATATGATATAATTTATTTTTTCTCATATTGCTAACATTAGTTAAATAGAAAAAGAAAAAAAAAGAATATGTTGCAGAAATAGTTATATTAAAAAATTATCAAAAACTGCAAAAGAAAAAAAAAATGTGGTTTGATAAAAACACTGTGTATAAACTTTTTCAAACAAAAATGTATGAACATATTATTTTAAATATTATTAAATACTTTTATTTTATTTTCAATATTTATTAGATCAAAAATTGATGTGATGACTCTTTGAATTACATTGTATATTATTTCTGTAACAAGCACACTTTTAATATTAAACTTTTTTTACACGAGCCTTTTTTAAATCTTTGTCCAATGCCGCAACTTTGTGCTGTTGCAACAGATCGAAGCATTGTGTAATTATTCGAATTGTTTATAATGGAACTTAATTATCGCTCACATATACTGAAATGTTACACGTAACACATATACTGAACTATACTGCAAAGAAGCTGTAAGAAGTTCAAAGCAGGCTAAAAGCTGCTTGAACCTGTTCAAAGGATTTTCTTGTTTCATATTTACAATTCAACGATCAAGTAATCGGTATTCTATAGAATACCGAGTTAAATAGTAGAATTCAATTTTTATATATCTTAACTGATTTGACTAGTTATTATATGAAATACTTAGTTATTCTATGAAATATGAAATTCTACACTTTAACGGCAACATATATATATAAATTGGCAAATATATTCCCAATACATATAACGGAAAAATATACTCAGATTGATATGCTTTATACAACTTTCAAGTTCTGGATTGTCGAATTATTCAAAATAAAAAAAATACTTTGTTTTAATGGCAACAGTGATATTTTATAGTTGACACATCACACCTAAATTAAACTTAAGAATGATAATTGAATTTTTTACCTTTCAAATATGTGGTACGAAATCCAAAAGCTATTCCATTTATATTAAACTATTCGTATTATGTAGCACATCTTCTAAGTTCATCAGTTTTCTACAATATTCAAATGAATTGTTTTAAATAAAGATAAAATTTACTTGAACATCTAGATAACCAGGGCAAGGAAATTATCTCTTGTATCTATTTAACTTAGCATGGACTTCTGAGAATTTCCTAAAACAATGGAAATCGGTCATTATTATTCCTATTCCCAAACCTAATAAGGTTTCGTTGATTGCTATTGTACAAAAGCTCTCACTTGTATTACATGCAAATTAATTAAAAGAATTATTTTGAAGTGATTAAAGCATCTGTTATCGAATATTTTAGTTTCCCCTGAGCATTATGCTTTCAGAAGATAACACAGTGTCATGAAACAAACTCTGTATTCACTTAGAGTGTTCGAAAAGCTCAGAATTGTAAATCTACTAAACACGCAATAGTTATTTTCCTTGATTTGCCCAAAACATTCGATGAAGTTCAGATATTAAACAAATGTTTTACCACTTTTAATATCAAGGGGAACGCTCTTCAATGGAACTCCAACTTTCTAAATCGCCGAAACTTTAGCTTAAGTTTTGAAATTTAACAATTTTTGGATTTTACAAGTTGCATCTCCCAATGTTCTGTCTTAAGCTACACGCTATTTAAAATTTTTATATCTGGAATTGAAGAAAGAGTATCATCTTGCCAAATAAGCAATTTTTCTGAATGATATATTCTGTGAACCACTAGTTGAGAGTGACGAAAATGCTCTGTGTTCTTTTAAACAGGTCTTAGAGGCTAATCATGAATTCTCGGAATATCAGAAACTAAACTGCAACACTTGAAAATCGGCCAGATGTTTCCTTATTACGAAACGGCATCTCTACTATTACTCCTCTGAAATCTACTAACGTAAACTAGAGGCTAGTTAGTAGCAAACATTCTGGTTATCTTACTTTATTTTAGACTCTGAAATAAATCGTGGAAAACATGTAGAGAAAACAGAAAATAAGGCTAGAAAAATACTACATGTATTGAAGTATATTTCTGGCAGAGACTGGGAAGCCTGAGGACCAGGATTTTCTAGTACATCTCTCTGGACTTGGTCCTAGCTAATTGTTATGCTTCCTATGGATACCTTCCCACACTGGGAAGTACAATAACAAACTGCGGATATAATTGCAAGAAATGAATTTTTATCTTCCAATCACAAACTTTGCAGATCTAACCCGTTTCAAAGTCTACTTTCCCCATAAAAGTAAACTACTGTCCATGGGGCGCCTGCCGCCAGATTATTATTCGTATGCTGTTTAACACCCAATATGATTTTTATCATGTAGTGGACCCATGGTTTTCCAATTGGTGTTAGTGAGGCTTAGAAGTGGATATTTGATACCAATGGAGTTCTAGAATGGTGAAAGTAATTGTTTCCCGTGTTCTTATTCCCTCTTTGCCAGCCCTTTTCATAAGTTCACGTGTTTGTGTTTCCACTGGAGGCATTTGATGGCTGTGAAGGGGAGAATTTTCGACCTACTTGTGCGATTATATCTTTTCTACCTTGTGTAGGTTTTCTTATCCCAGGGGGAAAAACAGCGCACACAGTTATTTTAAATAAAAAAAAGTATAGTATATTATTTCAATTGCACATCAAATATCTATAATTTTACCACTCATGGTAGTTTTTAGAGACATTACTGAATGAGTGGAACAACATTATATTGAAGGAATTTATAAACAATGGTGTAAATAAATGTATGTGACGTCATAGTCACACAAAAAATAATCAGTTGCATCGTTCTCCTGTTAATAGCATTTGTGTTTTAGAAGAACTTTCTGATAAAATGTCGTATTTGTTAAAAATAATAACATTAATGAATAAATTAAATGCACTTGGTATAAAAAAATATGTATAACAAAAACATATGTTTTCCTGGTTCTTCTGTTCATCTTCTGGACTGCTGAGACATTTCTCTGGGACAGTTGTTTGAAGATCAAGATCTGGCATGTGACATTATGCGGGAATGTCAAATGGTCTTGGTGTTGGCTTTCCCGCTCCAAGGGAATTTGAAGCAACAACAACATGTATACTCTAAGCATTGTTTTTTAAATTTTGGAAAACGCGTTTTGAAGAATCTTAATACACGGATATACTTGCCTGATTATTAAATTTCAAACCGTATATGCCCTTTATTCCCGAAGTTACCTTTCAATTCACTAGACAATATGTGATTACATTTATCAAGTAACCGTCAAGAACGAAGACCATTGAATTACTTGAATCAAGATTCGTTAAGTGGACTCATCATTAGATGAGAAAGGCTACTGATTAGGATTTTGAACAATGTAGTATAGAGGTGCATTTGACAAAACTGTTAAGTACACAGTTGCTATAGGAATGTTTCCAAACATTAGAGTACATAAATTGTAGATACGAGCGATTGGTTTCCGAGTAAGCTGAAATTATTTGAAGGAATCAACAACATATTATCAAATAAAAGTATTTTCTTTTATGTATGTATACATTTTAAATAAATGCGTACATTGAAATGTAGTTGAATAATGCTCAAACGAATATAAAATATTCTTAGTGCCCATATTTACTTAAATGAAGTGTATAATGACTTAATTTAGTATTTAGCTGAATTTTTGCATACATTCATATTAAGATATTAAGACTCAGATTAATATAAATTAAATATACATAGAAAATACGTTTTTTTTCCTTTTATTAACTGCAAATTCTTTCAAAGGACTAATTCATTGTTTATGTCATTATATTTCATGTAAAAACTAATAATGCTTGCAAATGAATTTATTCTAAATTTAAATTAATCGAAACAAAATTTGTAGTCTCGTTGTTATTATTTTTGTGATACATTCAGTACTGATTTCTGAGAACAAATGTTAATTTGAAGAAACTGCACCAGTTAAAGAATTATCTTCAACGCCTGCTTAATAAGATATTCTGCATGGCTTCCCGCAATACTATTTTATTTATTGACATGCAAAATATTTAACACAAATGATCATTTTAATCTCGGATATATTTTTTATGTATATTTTTTTTAAAAAAATAAGGTATCAATACCAATACTGAATTAGAAACAAAAATATATCAGATTAAAAGAAGAAAGTAACTTATATACTCTCCATTATAAAATAGATAGGGTCTGCAAGGTATTTTTTTACTAGCTTCATTTTAAGAATTTACATTCTAATAAATCCTCTTAAAATGATAATTAAGTAGCCAAAAGTTCAAATAATGACATAGTTTCATGAAAAGAGAAAAAAAGTATAGTTTATTCTGAAATTTAGTGTAGTACTTTAAATTATACTAAGCATAATTAATGATAATAAATTTTTTAAAAAATCCCAAGAAGTAGAATTGTTTGCTAATTAAAATGGCTTTCGATTAATTTTCTATTTATAGAATTACACCGTATTTATATAAAAAATTAAGCCTATTAACTAGTAATAGAAAAGTTTGTTATGGGATGCTTTTATAATATTTAAAACTATATAATGCTAATGTGTGCATGCGTGTGAATATTGTATCCGTAAATTCTGAATTGTAGCAACAGGAATCGACCAGATATATTGAATAATATTTGAAACTGAAACATATATATTGAGTAATTGATTTTTTTGTATTTATAAAGAAATTTTTATGAAGAAACATGTCTTTATTTCTTTTGATTTTTGGATCACATAGAAGGCTTTTTGCCTTGTATTCATTTCATATCAATCTTTAGATTTCAGTAGTTTAAAAATCACATATGATAATGACATACAAATAATTGTAAAATGTTTTTGAAGTATAGTTATATTACATATTTGAAACCTACGTTTTTTATATCGTAATTATTTATTTCACAAAGTGCATAGTCTTTTTTTTAACATATTTCAGATTTCTCTCAAAGCATTTATTATTTTAATTTAAAGTGCATTTAATTTTAGAAATATATTTTAATGGAAAAAATCTTTCGCTTTAATTAAATTATCTATTTTTGCTAATTAGCTACTTTTGAAAGAGAATAATTGGTGCCCATACGTAATATGTTTTAACTTTAACAATGTAATATTCGATTTGTATCAATCGGAATCTTTGTGATATCATTGGCAGTAACTCATGTTCTTTATTTGAAATATCTTATTTTTTAGATACAATGTCTATAATCATTATTCCCTAAATCATTAATAGTTATGTAATTTGGTTTGTTTATGCTGGTTTTCAGGATTATTAAATATGTTTACAAATTTAGCTTAAGGACGTTTTGTAATTTCCCATGAAAATAACTCTTTTTTTTTAAATTTTCTAACATCTGATTTGTCTTTACCACATTTTGATTTCAATGAGATTAACGATGTCATTGATAATTAAAGTGAATGAAAAAATGTGTAAAATTTAAGTTGTAAGGATTGATTTAAAATTAGGGATTTTTCAAAATGTGTGTCAAAATGTATAAGGTCGGATATCATGTGAATTGTTGTTGTCATTGTAATTATTATTTGAGTAATTGTTAAGGCATTGTCTACTTCAAAACGCAGATGTTCAAATACGTTAAAATAGTTTAAAATATTATTTGAATGTACCGAAAAATTCGTGAATATTTAATTATCAAATTGAAGCAGGTTGAAGCAAATGAATCTATATTCGATAATGGTATCTAACAATAGTGGAAAGATACTTATTGTAAAATTCGTGGCCAATCATTTGATTTGGATTTGGTGGAACATTCAATCTATTAGGAAGTTTATGTAATTTATATTCGAGCATAAATTGTTAATAAAAAACTGAACTATTTCAGCCCTAACAAAATTCTTCACCCGTGGAATCTATCTATATAATGAAATATTTTCATTTCAACATAATTTAGTTAGTTTTAATATTACTTTTGAGACAAGCCATTTTGACGATAATTGTTTTCAGCTGTTGAACAAATAGATGGTTGAAATAATTTTAACCAACTAATGTTCACCAGCACAAGTATATAAAAATGATGTTAGGGATAAGCACGGGACAAAAAGGAATATATAGACGCAATAATATGACCTCAATCATATAGAATAAGACATTCCTGACATGTACTTAATGGTCAAAATATTCGCGTAGTTCATCCATATAGGTCAGTGTTCCACACACTGTGCGGCGCGCCCTCTAGGGGGGTGAGATAACCCTACGAGGGGGCGCGAGCATGTTGAAAAATCGAAAACAAAAGATTATTTTAAAAAACTATAAATTTATTGAAAGTATATATACAAACTATATTCTGACATAATAAAAAAGTAAAATACACATTTAGACTGATATAACAAACCTGTAATATATCAGTGCTACGCAATGTATTTTATAATTAATTTAACAGTACAAAGTTAAGAACAAGTTTATTAATTACCAGTGACCCCATGGGCTTGTCATATATAAACTGTATACAAAAGTTAACACTTATCTTAATCCCTTAAATACGGATTAAAAATTCCGTGATTCGTTCCCCAATGCCACTGTTTAACACGCAGGCAAGCCTATGGGGGTGTATTGGGGGAGGTAGAAAATTAATAAATAAGCAATTCCTCTGAAATAAGTAAATCAATCGCAAACCATATCAAGTTCGTTTTACTGCATTCTAAAAGCTTCGGAATAATTTTATGGATAGAAGTTCTCAGAAAAGATCATACTTTGAAAAAACGTTTTTATACGTCCGGGGCAATTAACGCACTGGTTGAGCGAGACGCTTATGTACGCCAGCGGAACTTAAGAGGTTTAACTCATAATAAAGGCTTAGCGTCAAAGTGTATTATTATTGAATTCAATACATTGTTATTGTATGGAAATTCAATACATTGTTATTATATTGAAATTCATTACATTGTTATTCTATGGAAGGGGGCACGATGAGAATTGTGATCGAATATTGGGTCGCATATGTTGAAAGTTTGAGAAGCACTGGTATAGGATATTCAAGTGAAGAAACACACACAAAATATGTAGTAAGAATGCGTGCTTGCTCCAAAACAAAATATTTGTAAATCACTTACCAAAACATTGTCAGAAGTATACGCACAATCAGCTGCATCATAATTTGTAACAACGTTATAATTTTTATAATGATATTTACATACTTAATTTGTTGCACGTTTCGAATAAAACTTAAGGTGATAGAATAATTTCAGATCAAGTAACGTATTATTTTTATAATGGTCTTAGTTTTTACACATGTTAAAGATCCTATCTTTATCTTTGAGGAAGAAGCAAATTAATTATAATGAGTTATAAATATGAAGAAGTCGCAAGTAAAAGATCTAATTAAACGCTACCTTTTTAAAAATAATAATTAGTCCTTCTTCGTGCGTAGTAATGGACTGCCTGCTAAGAATATCTGGTACAAGAGTTGTCAACTAAAACTAATTTTCTACTCGAATAAACTGTGATTTTCCTTTATTGGATGAAAAAATTCAAAAATTTATAATATATATAAGATTAATAACATAATAATGATCTTATTTAAAATTTTAAATTACAATTAATGACATAATAAGAGCTTATAATATTAAATTATAATTAATGGAATAATAAGAGTTCATTGATTATAGTAGTAACATCACTCACAAATATTAGTAAAATACACTTATGTGTATCGATTAAATTTATATATTTTTTTTTTCTGTCAACATTTAAATAATATAATTTGAACTTTAATTACATGCTCTAAAATAATTGCTGCAACTATTAAAATGTGATTAGTATAAATAATTACTGTAACGTTCTGTTGAGTACCTTAGAATTAGAGAAATAAAGAGCAAAGTTTTTGTAGAGATATTTTATTATTGAACACACACATTTCTCTTTAAAAACATATTAACAATTAATCATAGATTTTAATGAGATTTTAGGGTTAATCTATCAAAAGTAACCTTATTAAAATATTTACTAGTTGAAACAAATGAAACAATATGTGAAACTTTAATATGAGACTTATCAACTTATTTCTAAAAATAAAAAATACATTTTAATCAGTTTCAATTACAGAGTTTAATTTAGGTTTTTATGCACTCTAATGTAATTAAAAGAATAACAATTCATTTGTATCGTTTAATAATTGCTAATATTATGAAGTAAAACAATATATTTTCCTGTTATACTTTTCATTTTAATTTACAGTATATGTTGAGTTCCTTGAAAAAACTCGAATTAAAATCTATCTAGTGTAACATTTATTAAGAAAATTTGATATAAAAGTACTTAAAAAACAGTTTTGACTTAAAACTCAGTAGGTTTACACAACTATGTTATCAAAAAGAAAGCAATTATATGCATATTTATTAGCTAGTATGTATAGGTTATCTTAAAGATTTTAAATGACCATTAATTAAATCATTTCTAAAAGGCTGCCTCGCTCCACCCCGAAAAAAAGCATAAATACCGGCGGTTAAGTCTAAATCCAACGATACGTTAATGCAAAAATATACTTATATGTAAAATAATATAAATTTAAATTTTGATAAAACTTGAATTTATATAGTCTAATTATTTTACTGGTTCATATTTCAGGCCTAAGAATATTTTAACATAAAATGTTTTATTTTTTTCACCATTTTGATAGTTTAAAACGTAGACATTCATGAATAATATAGCTTGAAAAACAATGCAAACATAAGATAAACGTTTTCGAATAAATGAATTAGAATAATGATTTAGGTGAAGAATTGTTCACATTGTCTTCCTTGAAGAAAGATGCAACTTCTAAATTGTAAAAAATAGGAAGAAGTAAGTGTTCCTCCATGTAAAACAAATTACCGGAAATTATTAAAATGAAATTTAAACAAGTAAATGGTAATTTTACAAACCGTATCATGTTCGAAATTTCTGAATTATGTTCCAATCTTTCAAAAATACCACATCTTTTAAACATTTTATTTAGAAGATTTATAAAGTTTCATGAACATATCCATATTTCCAAGTCAGTAATAACTGATATTTTACAATAGTTAAGAACGAAATATTTATACATATATTAAAGCCCCAACTTGTATTTTTTACATATCTACTTAGTTTCTAACACTTGAAAATGAAAAAGGGGTAGTAAATAAAACATTTTTTTTTTGTTAAGAGGGACAGTCTTTTATAAGTCATAAAAAATAAAAATGAAAATGATTATATTTGAAATACCTTACTCTAAACATAAATGTATGTAAATTTCAAGCTTACTAAGCAAGGATTCATCTGCCTTAATTATTTTTTATTGATCTGAAAAATTGAAATGAATTGCTATTGATTTGGAAAACAAAAAAAGAGGAAAACAATTTCCTGTTCACTCTCATTGAATTTTGATGGTTTAATTTTTGAAACATTCTCGAAGTAATTAATAATTACACAATTTAAAACAATTAGTTGTGTAGAATCCTCAAATTACGATAGTAATGCTCTTCCTCAAAAATTTATAAATAATTATTTGCATTTTCGAATCATGATGTTACATTGTTTTGTTACATTTAAATTTAAAAATGATTAATATTATCTGTAAGGCCATTTTGAAGGTTCCATTTAATTAGATGTTAGAAAGGTATTTTAAAAAAACACACAAGTGTATTAGTTTTTTTTAAAAAAATATTCAACCATTATTTTTTTGTTTCTTAGAAATATACATTATAAATTAATTGTGATTCTAAAACTTCAAATAGAGCAAAATTCCTTTATCAAAGTAAACTTAAGGAGACTGACGCGTAATGTAAATTATGAATTCGGAATATTAACAATGAATGCATGCATATAATTTAACAAATTACTTTCAAACCAGAAAAATTGTCTTTCTTGAATGAATATTTAATAATTAATTTGTGCGTTTTCAAATGCTTCATTTTAAATTGTTTTAACTAAATTTTAAAATTATCGTATGAAATAAACTAATGTGATTCAAGTTCTAGTCTCATTATATAGCTAGCGGAAAATATATTATTTTTCGTTTTACAAAACTTTTCGATTAATACCAGTTCCCATGGGCCTTTTAGCGAATACATTAAAAAATTGTATAGATATTCAGAGACTTTAGCATAACCGTAATTAAAATTGGCTTGATAATTTCTGAGTAGGATTACAACAGAATGTTTTATAACTTCACAGGAATATATTAAAATCATTTGACCCCAAAAGAACTTAAACGTATTTCAAAATATAAATAAAAAATGTTCTTGAAACGAAATGAGATGTTATTAAAGCTGTTTTAAAATTCTAACATACTATATTCTAAACATTTATGATACATATCTCAAACTTTTCCAGACATCCAATACTCAAACTAAGTAGATATATGAACATAGGAAATAATCCAGAGATATTAGTTTTTTTTCAGCAATTAATATTATTCACTACAAAAAATTTAATATTTTAGTAATTCATGTAACATTTATTTATTTATACTTTCAATTGTGTTTGATTATAAATATCATAATATGCGTAGCCTTATAAAATGTTTTTAAAAATTTCATAAGACTTTAATTACTTTTCATCCCAAACTGGAAATACATGTTTACTTATTAAATTTAATAACTCAACATTCTCAAGATGTTTACAATGATTTTTTTCATCACTCTACACATCATATGCAACCGGAAAAAATAGAAAACAAAATCAGAATATTAAAATAATAAAATCAGAAAACAGCGAATAATTCATATACATGTCAGTACATTTCATTGGAATTTATCATACCTAAAACACTCTTTTTTTTTTCAAAATAAGAATAATACTTTCCTTTTCCTTACTTATATTTTGCTAATTTATCACACTAATACATTTAATTTTTTCTTATATCACCAGCTATTATTAACTAAAAAAATCGATCTTTCTCTCCTTATAAAATACTATGACATGTAAAAATAAGGAAAAAATGACGGACTGTAAAAAATGGGTCATGAAAGCTCAAATCACTTAGTATGACATTTCTTTTTACCGAAAATGATTCATGCTGAAAATGATACGACGCTATGCCTTCGGCTAGATATGAAAGGATGACAGTGTGTGTGTGTCTCATGATGAAAATTTCTTAGTTTTTTACCAAATGTTTTTATTTTTCTTCTTCGTTATCATTAAGAAGATAAGCCTCGCAGAAAGGTTGAAAGAAATGTGTTAGAAATAAATGGTTGATTAATTTCAGATTAAAGAAGCTAGCTCTGCAGATAAGGCTTTGGCCGTAAGACATTTAATCATGTGTTGCTATTTTTTTCCTCCCTACTTATGATTAATACGAAATAAAATGTTTTAATTAATTTAACTGTAATGATAATATGATAGAAAAATGATTACGGAATATCTGATATGATGATAATTGAAATCAATTAATTATATAAAACAGGACTTCCAAAACACAAACGAAAAACATTGTCAATCGAAGCACAAAAAAGTGAATAACGATAGATATAACAAGCCATTACGCTCCCACTGCTCATGGTATTTCACGATAATATATGACTATATGCGTGTTCTAACTTACTGATGGTTATAACATAGCATTAAAATTTTGATTATATTCGAAAAGATTTTTTTTAGTCCTCTCCAATTTATTTCAAACAGAACTTTCATCAGTATAGTACTACACTCAATAATCCATTTACATGAAACCCGGTCTTAGCGAATTTATTCTCATCAAAAGAACCATGCATGCCGATTTTCAAATTTGTAGGTCTAATAACTTAGTCAATTGAGCCCTATTCCTCAATTGAATTGATTTCCATAAAATGCATTTTTAGAGAACTTATACAGTACAAAATAAATATTTTTATCTCAATTTCAAGTCTAACACTTACAGTTTAAATACGAGAATTTAAAGAAAAAATCCCCCAAACTTTTTTAGCAGGTCTCTATTGAACGGAAGGGTCAGGGCTACTAAATTTCATGTCTTTATTTTGCATTGGTCAAAAAGGGGATTTTTTTTATCTGCAATGCCCCTTTACGCCCTCATAATTGCCGTTGAGAATCCGTTTCCGTAAAACTAGTTCATAGGGTATCTCAATTCAACAAATGAAAAAATAATGCCAAACTTCAAGTCTGTAAGTTTAACAGATTAACACAGATAAATAGAACACCAAAAATTATAAGTAACTGTAAAATAAAAATAAAAACAGTAACATGTTTTTCAGAAAAAAGGTATGATAGAATGAGATAAAAATATTTCGTACAAATGAAGTAAGTATATAAAAATCTGTTTGAATGAAAATGCAGTTCAATGTTTCTATAATCACCATCCCTTCGAAATAAACACGAATTATTACTCAATCATTTTAAAGCGATTTCAAGGTTTAAAATAAGTTTTAACATTGTACTATTTTCCTCTCGGTTATTTATGTAATTAATATATATTATAAATACTAAGCACTTGTAATATTTTAGATTACTTACCGTAAAATCCGGCGTATAATGCGCATCTTTAACACAAAAAAAATAAGATTGAAACTTAAGGGTGCACGTTATGCACGGCATATAAAAGTTAAAGCTTTAAAAATAACAAAATAGGTGAGCGAAATACTGTTAATTTAAAAAAAAATGACTTGTCTTAAGAACTTAATGAGTTGTAGTTCTAGTATACTATTTTTTCAAAAGTCTAGATTAATACCTCGAATAAATTACTTGAAAACATAAGAGCAATGTATAATAATATTTCCAATTTCTCGGTAAAAAAGGGGGTGCGCGTTATACGGGGAATGTAACTAAACAATAAAAAAATCAACTTGGAATTATAGGTGCGCGTTATATACACTGGTGTGCAAAAATTAAGGACGAGACGATTTTTTCAATATAACTTTGTACAAAAGTTTTCCAAATCATCACATTGAATACCGTAAGATCTCCAATACGTAAGGACATGTGTAATATGTAAGCAACACTTACTAAAAGAGAAATCAGAGCTTGATTGAAACAGTAGCATGGAGCGCAATGCGACTGAAGGCCGAAACATCCCTGTGATGGGTGTCCAGCAAGAAACATCCGGTCTTTAGTAGGGGATATGATCTCCCCTGACTGCTAGGCAGGTTTCAAAGCGTCTGTCCATGCTGAGAATGAGGGTGTCAATGAGTTGTTGAGGCATTGCTGCCCATTCGTCTTGCAGCGCCAATCGAAGCTCCCGAATCGTTACTGGTGGTAAGGTAGCTGCCAAGCGTCTGCCCAGAAAACCCGTACATGCTCGATGAGATTGAGATCCGGAGATCGTGCCGGCCAATCCATACGTTTAATATCCTCACTCTCTAAGAGCTGTTTGGCAGCTACTGTGCGATGAAATGGTGCATTGTCGTCCATGAAAAGGAACTGCAAACCCCGTTGACTGAACCTGCGTCGAAGATGTGAAGGTCTGTACTTCTATCAAGCATGATGCTTTCCCAAACGAAAACACCGCGACCTCCATACCTGTCACTTTCAATGATATTCGAGGGATGATTGCGGCTTCCCCGCCCTCTTCAGATGAGTATGCGAGGAGAATCGCTACTCAAACTGAATCTGCTCTCATCTGTAAAAGTACTCGTCCCCATTCATTTTCTCTCCAATTCCGGTGTTCTCCGATGGGCAGGCGTTAAAGGTACACACCGTACAGTGCGTCGTGCAAACAGACCACCACCGTGCAGTCTTCTGGCCACGGTAAAACGCGATAAAGGTCGTCCAGTCGCCTGCGTCTAGCGATTTCTCCCGCTGTCTGCCACCTGTTTCTTCTGGCCTGTAAGACAATGTACCGGTCATCTGCGGGTGTGGTTCCTCCTGGACGACCACTACTGAACCCCCGGATAGCTGTTCCTGTAGTTTGAAATTGTCTCCAAAGTCGTGAAACGATGCTGTGAGCAATTCCGAACTCTGCAGCCACACTTGTCACACTGCGGCCTTCCTCCAACTTCCCAATGATTCGACCTCGGGTAAAAGCATCCAGATGTCGTCTAACAGATTGATTATTCGCCATTTCTCGCTGAGGCAGCAACTCGGTGTGATTTTAACTGCTATACGGCGTGCAATCTCTTTGCCAGAAATACTGATCTTACACCGACAACATGCTTTATACTACTCAGACACTCCTCCATTACGTCTACCTGCATATCTGCGCATGTGCTACCGTACATCACCTTACTTAATCTCCTGATTGGTCTTTCTGGCCGCTCTGCTTCTTCGTTCAGCTGATATGCTAATTTTTCGACGTCGTCCTTAATTTTTGCACACCAGTGTATACTCTGGTTCCGATGTATACATCGGATTTTACCGTATTTAAAAAAACATTATATACATAATTTAATCTAATTTTGAAATTCAATTTCAAATTTTCTTTCTTTTTTTTTGTGCGCACAATTTTTCGAAATATCGAAATGGCAAGGTAAAATTTTGTATTTTCCAATTATATTTTGATAATCTGTAATTAATAGTTTAACTCCTTAAAGAAAAGTATTTATTTGAAAACTCCAAAAATGGGATAACTTCTAACAATAAAGTGGATTTATTTCAAAATTTGTATCTTTATATAACGATTTTCTTGAAGAAATCTTTTTAAACAAGCTCTATATAATATGAATTTAATGCATAAATATATAAACTTCCAGATATATGATACAACTTATTATATTTAAAGGACATTTTGACATAAATTATATCTTCATAAAGCCATCAGGAAAATTTATTAAAATAAACTGTCTCATCAATTGCAGATACTGAAAAAGTTTGAACTTGCAACTATTAACTTTCGAAATTTCCAGTAAACTTTAAAGCCACGTATTTGTATCTCAACTTATATAGATATACAAATTAAATCCCTTAAGAAATTAGAAGAAATGTAAATATGCTAAAATTCAATATCGTATTTCTCAAATTAAAATTTTGATTTAATTAAAAAAAAATCATTTTTAAAATAAAAGTTAACTTTTTGGAGTGTAGCTTAAGCAGAAACCGAACGAAAGGAAATTCAAAAACATCTGCCATAAAAAATGTATATATTTAAAAAATATATATATATTATTTTTAAATTAAATTTATTCAGGACATTTATTTATGTGTACTTATACGGTAGCGATTTTTTTCTCATACATATGAAATAAGAAATAATATTAAGGATGGAAAAAGTAAAATTCAGTACGAGTGTTTTTTTTTTTCTTTTGATATGCATATGCCCTTTTTTTGTTATACCTAAAAAAAAGGAATAGAAAATTTTGTTATTAGTAAAAAAAAAAGTATCACACACTATTTAGCTTTTTTAAAAAAAATGTCGAAGGGGATTATTGACAAATATAATTTAATATTGATGATTTTTCATATATTTCCTAACATATCTAAAGTTCTCATCGCGAGAGCATTACGGGGAGTTTAAAAATATATTTTGGACATTTGACACATTTTTAAGTGGAGTTTATTATGATATTAAAGACTGTTCTTTTACTGATTTTATGCAAACAAATGTTATAGTGGAGAATACGCTGCATTTAAGAACTTTTTTAAAAAAAATTCGATGCTCACAACGGATTAAAAATATTCCGAGTTAATTTATTCATCATAATTCATTGAAACGTCCCATCGTACTTGTGAACTGAGTACTAAAATAAGTTATTAATGACAAATTAAGGTAATTACCGTAAGTTAGATTTTGATTGATTACTAAAATCATATTATATTTAATTTTTAAAATCCCTTCCCTATATTTATAATGAAGAATTAGAAATATGAAAAGAAAATAAGCCTTCCCTAATTAGACAGGACAATAATCATAATATTTACATTAAAAATTGTATTTCCTGAAAGCAAATTCTAGAAGATTAGTAATAGGTGGTAGTTTTATTAATGCAGTACTGTAATACATATAATTAATAAAACCGTGAGTTTAAAATTTTAAAAAAATTGCCAAGTATTGTATTTATTATTACTATTATTATTGTTTTAAATAATCCGTTGAATAATGTTATGTTTCACTTTCAGAAAATTTATTAATTGTTAAGAAGATAAAATAATATTAATCGAAGATAAAATAATTTCTCAAGCGGAATACACAAACTGCTTGAGAACATATAAATAATAACTTAACATATTTTGTAAAAAAGAGCATGAAAGTATCTAATTAAATAAAATTGGAAAAAAACAACAATTTATCCTATTGATGATATAAAAGTCAAGTTACTGAGAATAGAGTATTGCGAAGGAAATAAAGTTTTAATTTCTTTAACACGTTCTTTTTTAAATGTATAGTTCAATCAAATTGAACACTTTAACTTCGGCATTTTATTTTATTTTGTTCGAGGAAAAGTTGCACTTTGGGGAAAATTGGATCTAGTTAACATTCAACAAAAATTCTACAGATGAGAGAGTTCTTTCAATACGTATACAAAGAAATTCCATAACTCATTCGAACTCATTTAAATGGAAAAAAGGCACATGTAAAGCTGTCACATTTTCCTTTGAAGCATCCTTAAAAATTATGTTTAAAATATGGAAATTGTAAGGCTATATTTTATATTCTTACAGCTTCCAAATTTACAATATACGAATTTTTATCGAAAAATTCTATTAAATTTTTATAAAAAAAATATTTAAATATGAATCCACTTAAAATATATTTTTTTCTTAAATATTTGGCAGATTATGATAGTAATTAATACAGCTGTAACTTAATATACTTGACTATTTTACACTAAAATCTTTGCTACTGTAGGTCTGTAATTGGTGTCGTACGTAATAATTTTGGTTACATAAGTCAGCAATTTTCAAATCAATTATTAATTTTTCATCGCATTTCCAATAAGTTAAATTAAAAAAAAAAAAAAACTATGAAATTCGTACTGGTGGTAAATATGTATATTATAAATTAAACGAATTTCACACATACACAACTAATGTTTTATACAGAAGAAATATTTCTATACACATTGAAAAGAACATTTTTCTCCAGTTTTAAATGGGGCTCAGATTGCCATTTTTCCATTGTACACCTAGTACATTCTTTGGAGTTAACACTTTTTAGGGTGGCACCATAAAGGTTGTTACCATTTGTCGCAATGCAGTTTTGATATCCAGTTTTCTTCCCAAGGGGAGGCTTCTGAGCCCTGGAGATGCGAAACTGTACATTTTGCCGAGATCACCCAAGCTAAAACGGCAATCTAGAAATCTTTAACAAGCCGCAGGATCACATTGTGACGGGTTTAAGCGTCTTTTCATTAAGATGCCTTTTCGGTTCTTTGGGGCCAGAATTAATGGCAACTCTTTTCCAACCAAGAGGTGAAGCGTGAAGGAAAAATGCAAATTAGGAAGCTTTTAAATAACAGAAGTTTAGAGTAAGCGAAGTGGCATTTGTGGAATGATATGATAGTCCGCGATTCAAGTGTGAAAATGTTTTGAGAGGTTAAGTGAAAGCCAACAGAAGTTATCTGTGACATAGAGCACTTAGGTCAAAGTGCATACCATTGCACGCCAGTGAACCGCAACTTCAGATAGGATTAAATAGAGTGATACTTAGTGGAACGATAAAGGTAAGAGTGACTATTTAAATATTCGGTTCGGTGATCGCATTTGAATTGAGTTTAGGCGAGTTAGTTATTGATAGTGCTTAATGTTACGTTATTTCGGTATTATATATATTGTGTATTTAGCCACTGCAGACTCTCTCATGTATCATATTATTATCTAATTTGTTAGAGGTTTCAGTTTTAGATCTTAATAAAGTTATATTAAGATCATAGCAGCTTCTAATTTTTCATTTATTCCTACATCTCTAGCTCACGCTGATAATCAAGGAGAAGGGAACCCGAGGGGGCACCCTCACAACATGGTATTCCCCACTGTCGATTCTCTTCTTTATTAAAATCCACTGACTTCGAACCCATAAACTTGGAAGTACAAGTCTATCGCCTAATCAACTACGTCACTCAGGCAGAAAACATAATACTAATTCATTTGAAAGACAACTAAATATCATTAGAAAGTGGTGCTAAATACTAATCAACATTATTTTACGAAATATTTTGACATCCCTCTTTATGGAAATAAAAAAAAACTGAAATGATATTTAAATTTAATTTGCGTATAAATTATAAATTCATATGTTATAGCAAATTACATTTATGCGTGTGTGGATCGAATGAAAGCAAAGCAAGCCTGTTAGAAAAATAAACTATAATTTAATATTATACAACCTGTTGCCAGAAAGTTTGGTGAATAAATTTTTATTTCAAATACAGTATTGTACATCATCAAATACAATTTACTGTCCTTCTAAAATAATCTGCATGGATAGAAATGCACTGTAGGGAACGAGAATGTAAGCCCTGGAAACTCCAAAAAAACAATTCTTTCGCTATGGCTTTCAGCTCGGCCGTCACGTTGCGTTGAATGTTGGTGATGTCCGTAAATCTCTTTCCCTTTAGGGCTGACTCCAATCTGAGGAAGAGGAAGAAGTCTGTATGTGCCGAATCGTATGACTAGGAGGGTGATCAAAGGCTACAACTCCATTCGTGGCCAGGAACTGCCGTACAACCAATGCGGTGTGTGCGTCGCGGCACTCCACACCACCAGAATTCGCAATAAACCTTTCGCGCTCGGCGTTAAGCTAACAGGGAATAAACGCACATGGAACATTGCCAATTACAAACATGTTCAAACTGATATTGACCTTCTCCACGCGTGGCGCGTTGATATTCTACTAGTACAGCAGCGACCTCTACAGCTCCTTAACAGAACTCTCTGGCTACAGGTTGTATATAATACTGGTAGAAAACGTTCAACAGAAATTGCATTCTTTCCCATTGTTTTGATTAACTGTACAGTAATTTTCACTATTGAGCTACATTTAGCTTTTGTTGGTGGATCTTGTAATTTGAATCACGATAAAGACAGTAGGTTTTGATTTCCATCATATGTCTTTAATGTCACCAAGGATATGAGGAAACAATGCCAGCTATGTTCGTGAACAAAGACACTCAGCTACCATGTGTTTCTCGGCTTAATAGTAAATATTCTGTTTTTCCCCTCACGAATTACGATTTCTTTCCTTTAAAGCCTATTTTCTTTGTTAAGCGTTCAGATTGAGTTTTCCCACACGATATTTTCTTTATCTCTGTCCTTTCGATCATTCTCGTCCTCGTGAAGCAGGGGATGGTAAGAAAATATTTGAACGTATCTTAGCAATGTCCCTACTTTGTAGTTAAATGGCTGTCAAAATTTCTTAACTTGTGTCATATATATATATATATATATATATATATATATATATATATATATATATATAAAAGAATGTGGTTGCAATGAATACAAGAATTACGTAGATGAATATCATGGGCACGTAATAACTGGCAACTTCGAAATAGTACAGGATCACACACACACACAAATTAAGAGAAATTATGAGCAAAGGTACTGGTTATCGATTGACTATTTCAAACAGCAATTTAAATGTGAGAAAACAACTATCAGAAGATATTAATAAATTTATTCTAAATGTTACAATTAAATATAATTTACCTACTTACTCAGGCTTTTAAAGAATATGGTTTTCATGTCCTCAAGGACTTAATGAAGTTTAATTTTAGAACAAAAAATGAAGATTGTTATAGAAAAATTAAGGGACCAATACAAAACTTACAAAAACACTTTGTGATTGTTTATGTAGATAAAGTCCCAGGAAATTATGCAATTATGTGTAAATATTATTATAGTAAATTAATAAATGATCATATACAAAATAATAATGCATATGATGTAAGTAAATTTAGTATGAAAGAAATTAACAACAGATTATTGGCATTTGGTAAACAATTAAATATTTCTCTAGCAATAAAATTATATATCCCCATATATTTCTGACTCCTAAATTTCATAAGAATCCAATCAAATTCCGCAGTGTAACAAATGGGTTCAATACTTATATATCAAAATCGGGAAGAATTTTACAGACCATATTACAAGATACAATAGACAAATTTAAGGATACTTCTATTATAAAAAACAGCCATGATGTAATAAAGAAAGTTGATCAACAAGAGGCATTTTCTGTGAATGGGTTCGATTTCGAAGATTTATTTAACTCCATTAAAATAGAAGATATAATTCAGCTACTTTCAGATGCATATGAGAAATATGATTTGAATAATTACATAAGTTTTGAAAAGTTCAATACACTTATTCGTTTTGTAATACAGGAGAACTTCATTATTTTTGAGAACAAACTTTATAAACAAATCAAAGGATTGCCTCAGGGTGGCCCTGCCAGTAATAGTCTCGCTAACCTGTATTTACACCATTATGAATCAATTCGAGGAAAGGAACCCTCTTGCCTCTTATTAAGATACATAGATGACTTAATTCTTATAGGTCATGATAGAGAATTTAAACCTAACATTAATTTTTATCCGGAATACCTCAAATTAATACAGACGAATTTTAACTCAAACAAAGTTGAATTTTTAGATTTGGATTTAACTATTATTGACAACAAATTATACAGCAATATATATGATAAAAGGGAAGCATTTAATTTCAATGTGATAAAGATACCAAACTTCAATAGTTGTCTACATATATCTGTATTTAGAAATATAATTTGAAATTTTCTGATGAGAAATAATAATTTAACTACGCACAATATTGATAAATTCAAAAATATCCAGAAATTTATATTATGTTGCATACAAAATGATTATCCCATCAACTTCCTGAGAAAATATATAGATCAGAAATATTTCTTAAAAATATTTTTAAACTCGTAAATGCACAAATCCACCACACAACATTAGGTCCACAAAGTCAGCTTGTTAGTGGCAAAGCTGTGAAGAATTTGTGCATTCCACACACAGGATACATTTTAATATACATTTTAATACACATACACTTAGAACAATATTTACACGACTCTACACTTTAAAATTATTTATTACCAATTAAACATTTATATATATATGTCCAATCACACATTTATGACCAATCAATCAAGCAAGTTTTTTTCATGCGGTCTGGTTTGCATCTAATGCCAAGTGGTCAAACTCTAGTGTTGGATCAAGAATCGTTTGGATTGACATGGCATTGGTTAGATGTTATGAGCAAAATATGAAGTGGTAATTGATATATTAAACATGAATAGTCGTGCTATAAGAAATGGATCGTATTCTTGATGGGATACTCTTTCGTGAGTTTTTAATGATTCACTCTATTCATTTGTGAATATACTGTGTTTTTAATGTGAACATTCAGTTTTTAGAAATTTTTATTTTGAACTTTCGGATTTTTTAGTTTGAACTTTCAGATTTTTTAACTTGAACTTTCACATTTTTTTTAGCTTGAACTTTCAGATTTTTAGCTTGAACTTTCGGATTTTTTAGTTTGAACTTTCCGATTTTTTATTTTGAACTTTTTGATTTTAGATATTTTTTAATTTGAACTTTCGGATCTCAAATATTTATTTTTTTTCTACCTATACAACTATTTTAAAGATGGGTGCATCATATTGGGCGTTTGATGGTTCACTTATAGTATGCACTAAATTAATTTTAAATTTTAATATTGTAATATCTTTCAGAATGCGATGGCAAATAGTTTTATTTTTCAAGTATAATGATTTAATTTTAACTTTTTAATTTAAAGTATAATGGTTTAATTTTAACTTTTTAATTTAAGTATAATGGTTTAAATTTAACTTTTTAATTTTTAATTTTTTTTTGGAAATTTGGATATTTTCCAATTAACTTACCAAGTTGCAATAGGGGGAAGGTTGGCGTCATCAAACTAGTTTAACCCCACTTATCGGTCCTAAGTCCGAAATTGCACTTGGATATTTTATAAATTTTTATTTTATTTTATAATTTTTAATTTTGTTTGAAAATGATGGAATATTATCTTTTATATTCGCCATTGATATTCTGAAGTGTTTTGGTATTATAGGATTCATATATTTCAATTTTTCAATTGATAGATGTGATTGTTTTTATATATATATATATATATATATATATATATATATATATATATATATATATATTCATAGAAGATGCATACATATAAAGTACTTTATACGTGTCATTATCTCATAAAATAATAGTTTTTACTTTGAAGAGAATAAGTATTTAAACATATATTTGTTTCTCAAATGTGTGAGTCTCGCTATATAGATTATTATAGCAATAAATTTAACTGATTATCTCATTCGAAGCAATACACTGTATCCTTATAAAATCAAATTTTGATATCTAAAGGATTCTGTAAAGAAATAGTTTTAGCATTATCTAAAATATAATATATTTGTATGGTATAAATAATAATTAAATAGTTTCAGTATAAATACTGTTGCAATGAATGTATTTTTGCTTACAAATACAAAATAATATATTATTGAATTATACAACTTCTACAAACATAAAAAAAATATGTTTTTTAACTCGAAAAATAATAATATTTTTAAATAAAATGTAATGAAGTGAAATCTCGTCTGAAAATTATGACTCAAATACTTTGAATGAGAAATGGTTTCTGTATACATGCTCTAAAACAATGTCATTATAAACATACTTATTATTTTTTCCAATTAAATAAGAAGTGTAACAACTTAATAAAAATAATTATTTTACGTTATTTACTATGCACTTATTTCAAAGCGGTATATAAAAAAATGAGTAAACTGTACTCTAAGCAGACATTTATTTTTTTTTCAAGTAATATCACATTTTTTTAATAATTTTGTAGACACTTGAAAAAATCATAAAATAAAGGCTACATTCATAGACATTTAAACGTATGTAGTGCAATTCATTCTGATTAAAGTTAAAGATGAATTTATTCTATAAAAATATTTAATTTTTTTGTTAACTATGGCTTTCCGATTTCTCAAAATAACATAATCATTTCAATTAGAAATTTGATCCACCCTTTTGAAGTTATCGAACCCAATTTCATAGAAATTTATCTATTCATAGAAAAAAATAAGAGATATTAACATTAAATAACGGTTGTCAAAAGTTAGGCCTTTTAATTTTTTTCTTTTTAACGTAAAATGATGACATGTGTATTAAAGAGTGACACACCATTATCATAACACTACCATGCTTATGGGTACTATTTCATTTATGTATCTGATTATTTCTAAGATATAAGAAGATATGTTCTTGAGTTAAGTAAAACTTCAAAAATGTTTGTATGAAAATATTTCGAATGTGTATCTAAATTCTTTTTCAGTTATCAAAAATTAACAATAACTTAAAAATATAAATACCTAGAGAATTTCCACAGCAACTATTCTAAAAAAATTTGATTACATGCATGAATATCTTTTTTAAATATATTTGAAAAATAACTTGGGTTCTTAAAATGCAATCGGAAAACATATTTAATCATCAGAAGAGTTATATTAATTGCATTTTGGATTAAAATCATCCTTTCATGAGATTCAGTAAATCATTAAAACGAGAAAAAATTAAATCGAATGATTTCTGAATAATGTTTTCAGTTATTTCAAGAATTATAACTAACACAGATGCGTAAATATATATTTTCTAGAAATTTAGTAAGTTGGGGAGATCAAGAAAATAGAATCAATGATTACTGAGAAAAATTTCAGGCAAAAATACTTCTCTCTTGCTACATTTAAAAAAAAACATTTTTTTTAAATGATGAATTGGAATTTTAGTTAATACAAATTTTTTTTATTCATATTTGAGTAGTTTATAATATATTTAAATGTTACTGTTTATACTGGTACTGTTAAAATCTAGATACTTCATCCTTTTACACGTGTAAAAATTAACAAAAAACAATATGTTTTTTGGAATTTTATTTGCCGATTAATGAAAAATAAGTAATATTTAGTTGAATTCTGCATTGTTTTTCTAAATTCAAGATAATATTTCAATTTTTATGTAGTAAACTTGAAAATGTATTTGCATTTGATACAAACGTAATGAAAAAAAGTTTGCCAAAATCATTTTATTAAAATACACACACACACACATATATATATATATATATATATATGTATATTTAAATATTATTGGTATATATTTATATATATTGGTCTCCGGAAATGAAATATGTCTGCAACCTTATGTCCTTTATGTCAATTACAGTTATATCTTATTGATCTAAAATTAAGGTCAACATTTTCTAGACAACATTTTAAACATTAATGGTTTTTCAGTAAGTGATTTATATCCTTTCTGAAAGGACATATATCTATAATGAAATAACATGAAATAAAATTTTTAAGGTTTTTATATATTCATTATTTCCTATTCGTAATACAAATAATACCGTACATTGTGTTTTCTTTACAGTATAAAAATACTCGAGTCCTTTGAACTTTGGATGCATTTGCCTATCTGCTTTATTTCCAGAACAGTATCCCTAACATTTAAAACACCATATAAAAGACTTATGCCGACGAATGAAAAATTAATAAAACAGTCATCCCATTTTTTGATGAAGTAAAATGTAAACAAGTTGCACATATTTTAGGATGACTGATTAAAATAAGCTCAGTGCCACATCTGCCCTTGAGAGCCAATGCCTACTGTGCTCAACTCAGTTTTCGTGACCTTGGGTGCTCAGGTGCATTATCAGATGTTCCAGTCAGATGGTCGGTCTGACGCAAAAAAAACTCCCAGTGTTTAGTTCCCAAGGAAGCTTGGTACTCATTTATCGATCAACTACAATGAAGGATGACGGTACAAAAATATTATTTGTTGTAAATAGAGAAAAAAGTAAATTATCCATTAAGTTGAAGGAATGAGTGAATAGTAAGAACCTCGTAATTTTGAACCATAGTCAAGTGATGAGGACGACACTTTATTTGGCACTCTCTCTTTTAACTTCCACACCAACGGACTTTTGAGCCACAATATATATAACGGGCATCAGTGGATCTTCAGCTGTACTAGGCTCAAACTAATGATACACCGGTCACGCTTTAATTTAAATATGAAATATTATATAGTATTGTATAAAAATTATTAAATACGAATTTAAATGATTTATGCAAAAATTATTCAAAACTAAATTGTTCTATACAAACAGTTTTATATGTAGAACGATTCTCTTAACTTTTATTTACATTTAAACGAATTATAAAAGAGTCTTCGGAAAGTTATTTTACCTCTAATCTTACTCATTTCAAGTAAACATACCAATAAAAATATATGATGAATTTGACACGCGACATTTATCTTCATTTAAATTAATATATTTGAAAGCAACTGATTATTGCTGAATTGAATATTTTAACGCATAACGCAGATATCAGTACAATAGTATTACAGTAAAATCCACCGTATATATATAACTCGCATTTTACCCACAAAAAAGTAATATTAAATTTGCGGGTGCGTGTTATACGCTGGGCGTGGAAATGAAAGCTTTAAAAAGGAAAAAAAAAAAACTAGAAAACAGAGATAAGAATTTTAAAAAAAGTCCTCTTCATATTTAACGAAATATGTTTTTTTTTAAAGTGATGACAGTCCTTACGAACTTCAATGGTTGTTGTTCTAGAAGTATACTATTTTTTATACAGCTTTTGGGGAAATGCCTTGAATAAACGATTTCAAAATTATTTCAAAAATGCGTACATTCCAGGCTCTTTGTAAAACGAGGAGGCTCGTTAAACGAGAAATATACCCCCGAAACAAAAAATGTTGCTTGAGAGTGCACCTTATACGCCGGTCCGCTTTGAACGCAGTATTTTACTGTATTTCATTTATCTGTAGAAACTAATGTATTCTAGTCATAATTTCATAAAAAAGTAGTTGCTTTAAAATTGTTACATACTTATATAAAACATACATAAAAAAAAACTCTTTTCTTAAAAATGTAACAGTTTTTTTTTCTTTTTAGCAAAGAAGGGTTATATTGCCAACGTTAAAAAAATATCGAATTTATTATTGCTACTAAATTTCCAACATAATTTCAAATATTAAAAAAAAGTATCATATCATTTCTTATCATTATTCTACTTAATCATTTTTGACATACGCTCTTAATTGAGCTTTTCACGATACGGTTAACTCTCTTTTTCGAAATGCGATAAATTAATGATATATATATAACTTAGGAAATAAAAAGGAGAAAAAAGTACTGAAACCTCCCTTATTTCAATAAATTCTACGGACTTATGGGTTTCTACGTATAGGAGTCTTAAGAAAAATTTAATTATACTATCAGTTATCGAGTTTTCCCTTTTTTCCTTAACTAAGTTAAAAATGGGGAACTACTTCATATGGTTTTAACAGGTGATTCGTCAAATGATGTTCAGGTCTATATTTGGACAAATTGTCTTTATGAGTCATCACAAAATTGCATTAATTCAAAAATGTAACGCATTTTTCCCCGAGTTTTTAAATGAAAAACCCTTGTTTTAAAAAGTAGGTTTTTGTAAAGAGTGTTTTTTTTCCAGGTATAGAAGTTTAAGTTGGCATTACTTTCCAAGATGGCGACCGATTTAACAGCTGTCAAGTGATTTATTCTCAGTTTGGTTTGGCAATTCATCAAAACGATCATCAAGCAAGGTGTAGATTCGTCGAATGGGCCCAAAACGAGATTGCCGTTGTTCCCGATTTTCATAAGCGAATTTTGTTTAGCAAAGAAGCGCACTTCTGGTTGAATGGCGTGGCCGCGGTAGCCGAGTGGTATAGGTATCGGACCGTGGCTTGCTTTGTCACGGGTTCGAACCCTGTACCACTAAAGACCCGCCGTGTGGGGCAGCGATGCACGTTAAATCTGTCGAGAGCTGAAACATCCTCCCGTTGGTGTGGTGTGGTAGTTAGGAGAGGGGGTGCCAGCTCAGGTGTCATCCACGTCACTTGACCATGGTTCAAAATTACGTGGTCCGTCGCCAAAAGCCCTCGTGTAGCTGAACAGTGCGACGTTAATATTCAATCAATCAATCTGGTTGAATGGCTACGTCAACCAACAAAACTGCCGCATTTGGAGTGAAGGTAATCCACAAGTGTATTTCGAACATAGTTACATCCAGAAAAACTGACTGTTTGGTGCGCTTTATGGGCTGGAGGAATCATTGGTCCGTACTTCTTCAAAAACGATGAAGGCCGCAACGTTACAGTCAATGGTGATCGTTATAGAGCCATGATTACTTACTTTTTCATTCCTGAATTGAACAATCATGATGTCCAGAAGCTGTGGTTCCAGCAAGACGGCGCAACATGTCACACAGCTTGTGCCACAATCGATTTATTGAAAGACACGTTTGGTGGCCGCCTAATTTCACGTTTTGGACCTTTGAATTGGCCTCCAAGATCTTGTGATTTAACACCACTAGACTATTTTCTGTGGGGCTATGTAAAGTCATTGGTCTATCCGGATAACCCACAAACGCTTGACCATTTGGAAGACAACATTCGCCATGTTATTGCTGATATACGGCCACAAATGTTGGAAAAAGTCATCGAAAGTTGGACGTCCAGATTGGACTACATCCGAGCCGGCCGTGGCAGTCCTATTTCAGAAATCATATTTAAAATGTAATGCCACAAGATTATCTTTCGAATAAAAAAAAATCATGTCAATCGAATAATACATCTTTGTTTTTTTTGCAATTTAAAGTTCTATACCTCTCAAAAAAACACCCTTTATGTTGCGTTTTGTACCAAGTTGGCCGTTAGCCCTGATTAAAAAAATTGTAATTAAGTTATCACATAATTCAAAAGGTTTATTTTTTGTTTGTTTATTAAGAACTCACCCACGTCGAACTAATAAAAAATGCAAAATATGAATACAGGCAAATCATGTTTCATCTAGAAATAATCTAAACCATTGGACCAGCCTACAGAAAAAAAAAGAGATTAAATTATCTCCTTTATGGGTAAAACTCACATTATATAGAAAAAAGATAAATATGTATAGGAGAAGAAAATGTGAAAACACACATTTAAATTCCCTTAAGGCAGGGGTGGCCAAGCTTTTTGGGAAGAGTGCCATTATCTGATTGAGAAAAAAATATGCCTGTCACTTCTAGTTATTTCAAATACTAAACAAAGAAAAAGGTAAAAGATTGTTTCTTAATAGCTCATTATATGGGATTTTCACGTAAACAACTCAGTGTTTACTGCAAGTCAATGTAGTGGGAATAATGTAATAAAAAAGGTAAAAATACTACTTAGGCTTCATTGATAATAAATTTCTTACATGTTCAATCAATCAAAATTTAGGCATAAAAAATAAATAATTTAGAACATTATATTTTAAATAATTACTAAACCGTCAGTGTTTACTTAATGTGGCTTTTGAAATTGTAATTTTTCCTCAATTATTTATATTAGGTTTAGCGCTTGAAAATCCTAACAAAACTAGGATTTATTTCGTGCACATCAGCTAGTTTTGAGAGATATATTTTGCTTTTATGTTCACAATAGAAAACATTTATTCACAAACATGTTGATTCAATTTTTTGAGGGAAGGGGGTCTTTGAAACAACCGCATTTCAATAAGGTTGAGAAAAAACTTGCATTTATTATTTTTTCAAATTTTTTAATAAGTCTTCGCGTGCCACTATAACAACTCCACCATGCCATTATGTGGCACGTGTGCCACGGGTTCTCCCCCCCCTACCTTTAAGGATCATAGTAAAATATATTTCCCTGTAAATGTACGAATTTTAAAAGAAAATAGTTGATTATTTAATGCCAGATTAATGTCATATGAGGCACTAATCATACAAGAAAGCAAGTTTTTTTAAGCAGAAATTGTACAAAATACATGGTAATTTAATAAATAACGAATATAAAAATGTATTCAATTTTCAGTGTTTAATAAATGGGTGTAGATACACACAGAATGATATAAAAGTATAGTACATTTATAGGTTCTATTTGTGCTCACAAGAAGACCCGTCATGCAGAAGAGGTGATACACGTTGATATTTTAACGCTCAAATTTTCCTTTTGATGTAAATGGACTACCATCATACATGTGCGTCTTATTATCTTATCATTCATCTGTACAGGACCTCTAACCCTTTATTTACCGACGATACTTATAAGAACCACTCACTTTAAAATTACATAGAATAACCATTTTTACGAATATTCTGACAATACTTAGCAGAATGTTCTTTGAACCCCACTCTTCTAAGATATATGACAGCACGGGTTCTATGATGAGTATTTAAGTGAGGAAGGTGAATGGTTTTATAGCAGAAGTTGCGTTTTCAGCGAATTGCGAAGATTGTCATTTTCGTCCCCAAAAAATAGTTAATGTCAAAACTTAAGTGTCTTATTTTTTTGATAGTTAATGAAGACCTTAGAAAACGATTTGACTGTTTATTTTAAGTGAACAGTGTGTACAATTAATTTTACAGCTGAATATCTTTAATTAATTAGCTCTAACGGACTGAATTTCCCAACGTTGAGTGTTTTGTTTATGTACATCCCGTAATTTTCAACTGATCCAAAAACAAGCATTGCATGAAAAAAAACAGTAAATCACAGTGTAGATACAGGGCTAAGTCACATAGATCAGAATCACTTAATGCACCAAGATTATCTATAAAAATACATAAAAGTTGAAATTTTAAAATTGATTTCTCTTATTGGGTGTTTTCACAACTTCTTTTTTAATAAATTGATACATAAACTCGTTTCTTAACCCGCTTCTTATAAATAAAAAGAAAAAATAATTTTTTTAATTTAATATTTAAACCAGCTTCTTATGTTCATCGATCACATTTTTATGATGATATTGTACGTCATATTGCAGTAATCTTTTTTAATACAATTCAAAACAAGAGTAGTCGGTGTAAGTTAAGAATTAAGAGGAGTGAAGATATTTGGTAGGAATAGAAAAATGATTAAAATAAGTAAAGTAAAATATCTGTAATAAAACATTTTTATTAACTTAGTTAAAAATAAACCGAAGTGTTCCTTGTGAAGACTGATGATTACAGAACATACATTCTATAAAAGTGATTTCCATCGATGTAATCAAACGTTTTTATTTAAAATCACATCAGAAAGATATAAACACAATTTTGCAGATTGTTCTTACGAGATCCTGCACTTTAAATTAACCTCTGGGTATTCTGTAATTGCCTGTTTTGAGAAACCCTGGCATACTAATTAAAATTGCTATTTAGAGAGAAATTTGAAATAAGAAAGAAGGATAATATTGTGATTGAAAGATGTAACAGTGAATTGAAAATTATACTTATTTTGGTTATTCTAACAACTAAAATAAAAATGAACCCGGTTTTTGTGCGGTAGATAGGGACCGCACAAAAATAAACGCACATAAAAATATTCAAAATTTTCATAAATTCTTAAATAAAACAAACTAATTCGTGAGAAACCTACATAATTTCTTTTTTATGCGGTGGATAGGGACCGCATAAAAAATTCGCATTTATAAAACATTCCAATTATATACGAAATTTATGTAGGGGACCAAATAAACCAAATAAATAATTAAGTATTACACATGGAACCATTTTAAAAACATATAGTTTCTCATTGCATTCATGGATACGTTTTCAAAATGCACATACATAATTCATAGCTACTCATCGAAATTCAAAGCCCTAATGAATAAGTTCAAAATCGATTTCGTAATTTGAAGGTACAATTTCAGTTGATTTATTTTTGGCTACATAAAGTAAGCGATAAGTTTTTGTGACGAAGGTAGGGTGGTCAATTGCTTGTAAATGTCACGATAACCAGATATGATAATGATTAAAACTCTTTTTTGGAACTTTACACTCCTTTCTTAATTGGTATCTATTTTAAGAAAATGCTTTTCCATTTTGCTGGAGAGCTGGAACCCTGCATATTTTTATCTTTTCTTAAAGAATCTGGTTCTTCTTATCCGTCTTCATAATCTGTCAAATAATTGATAAAATGTCACTGTCATTGAAAGTTTCGTCTTCAATAAAGAACGGGTTGCTGGAGCGTTCAGAGAAAGCAACTGAATGCGCATTGTCGGGAGACTGTTTATAACAAGTGAGCAAAGCATCTTGAAATGCCCATATTTCAGTGGCGTTAAGTACACCTTCGCATCACGGGTGAAGGGGCAGGACTCTAGGAGCCGAAGGCCTGAATTACCCTAAATACGTCTTTAACCCGGGGTCACTCGCACCTGCTTTTGCTACTGTGGTTTCTCTCGGGTTGTAGAGAACACACCCCAAACTTTTAACACTTGTATTTAAAAACAAAAAAAAATTTAAAATCAATTATGATACACATTTATAAAGCACAATTTGCTTTTTTGAATTATATAAATAAATTTATTAAATTGATTGCATTCAAATGAGACTAACATTAATTTAAACTAAACATACATAATTTTTATCTTAAAATGCATAATTTTATATTTTTTCAATAATCACATGTAAAACGTATATACTAGTCATCAATATAAAATTACTTTATAATTAATGATAAGAATAGTATAAAAAGTAGAAAAATAACATTTTATTCATTTTCCAAACATTCAGAGCGGATTGTATACATATGCTCAAAGCGATTTCTCAGCACCCTAGATAAACTTTTGAAGGTCGTTGCGTTCCAATCGTCCGAGTAACAGTGACTGCCTCAGGCCTGAAGGTTCATTGACCTAAAATGTGCAGTTACAGAAAAAATCGTGGTTCTGCGCATTATTTTGGAATCTTAGGAGGCTTTTCTTGTTACTGGAGTGTATAGAATACCCCGCACGAGTGATCGCGGGTTAAGCAATTTAATATTAAAGGCTAAACCTGACTTTCAGAGGGGTCCTAACATTATCCGTCACCCCACAGGTAATTAGACAGAAAACATTACAGTGAAGCTAAAGCCTTTGAGTCCTGCCACGGGGGAGGGAGCAGCACTTTAGGGACCCAAGGCTTGACTAATTCAAAATACGTGTTTACCAAATTCATAAAACATTAAAGACGAAACATGACTTTCAGAGGGGAGGGGGTAGCAGCATTCTATTTTACGTCACTGGTAAATAGATATAAAACATTACAATGGCGATAAAGCCAATGAAAATCTTACACCGCATAAAAAAGATCTCACAAAAAGAAAATCGCATAAAAGAAAAGGCCGTACAAAAACAGGTTCTACTGTACGTTGGATTATAAGATACAAATATACCTGTACATTCACGTAGCCTGTTATGGCTTGCTATTGGTCATGATGTTTTGCAGAATTACCTGTATATAAAATGAGAATGAAGGATATTGATGTGTATCCACTTTATGACCATGACGTACTTATGTGTTGGAATCACTTCAATATACACCCTGATGTTTAAAAGTGCATTTCTTTGAATGATGTTGACAGTGCCTTCCGGGGACTTTTTTTATCATCCTGCATTGTATTGGGCTGTTCTTCAACTTACTCTGAAAGGTCGGATTTGGCTGTAGGATGAATGAATATTTGCACATATTCTAAGAGAATCCTGGGATCGATTAGACAAAGTCTGTAATCTCCTCTCTGTGGTCGTCATTGAAGTCTTTTTCGCCTTATAAAGCTGGTCACAGCTTATTCCAAATCACACAACTGAAATTCCCCAAATATCCCTGACCTTGGGTTTTCCCGTCACTCTTGGCATCACGCGAAACAACTGTTGAGCATTGCACTGTTCGAAAACGTATTCATATACAGTACATGTGATTGACACATTAAAAAGAAAACGGTCTGGATATTTGACACTCTGGATTTTTTAACGTTCGAATAAACGACGCTCTATTGTATTATTTTTAACCGTATTTATGCTGCAAAAGTAACACTTTTCTTTTGAATAAGAGGCTTGCAACAATTCACGGAAAAATTATTGCTGTATAATGACTGAAAGAGATTTTTTTCATGGATAAAATTGACAATGGATTAATTAAATACATCTTTCAGGCATATGTAAAAAAAATCACAAAATAACTCCTGGAAAAATAATTGCATCAATTTCTGATGAAATGCGTTATTCCTTTATTTCTTTCGTAAACATTCAGATTACAATGAAAAAAAAATATTTTAAATATAATTAAAAAAACATTCTATACAAATTATTTTTTAAAGTTAAGTATATTTTATTGAAAAGGAAAATAAGTAATTCCATTAATAGTGAGTTTCTTAAGGAAAAGAAAAGCGTGGAAAAAAATCTCCCGTATTTAATATGGGGAAGTAAATTTTTAAAAATATATATACTTGAATTTATTTTTAGTTAAAAAAGCTTCTCAATTGACGATTAATTAGGATAATATGGTGATGATATTCATTTATGTTGGTTTTATTATCCAAATATGATAGCCTTTTGACTCCAAATAAATATCCAGCAATTCCCCCCTTCCCTTTAGCAAAATTTCTTTATGAATACATAAAAAGGAAATTCAACAAAATAACAGTAATTAATTCATTTCTTTTTACAAAGTAAACTAGAATCGCTGTTGTTTTCTTAATGGTTACTAGAATAGTATTTAGTGAAATTGGAAAATAGTTATAATCTGAAGTAATTTTGTAACTACGAGCACACTCTTCTTTGAATAAGACAATTGCACTGGAAAGTTAAGCAAACATTATAAGTACGATATAAATGTGTTCGAAATAATTTGAATCTAATTTTCTTTAATTAAATAGTAACTGTTAAGGCTCCAGTTCCTATAGTTATTTTATGTATAATTGAAAATTTAATAATAATATTATCGACTCACACAGTACTTCTGTATTGTTCAAAATTTAACAGTATTATTATGTAACAGCAATCGTTTTGTAATTCTTCATTGAAAGAAATAGTATTTTTTTAAAACTAACTAACATTTTAAAAATCAATCAAAACATGAATTCAATAAATTTATTTTATTTTTAAAAGGTAATCTTTAGTAATTTTAAGGCAAATACACTTTTAACTTCAGTGAAAAATTATAATCTGCCACTCAAAAAAGATTATTTTTAATAAACCTGCTCTCTATAAAGTAGATTCCTGCTATTCAGTAGGCGAAAAGACTATGTTGAGGTCATTGTGTGAAGAAACATTGTTGTGCTCATTATTGAGAATGCCATGGGTGAGGTAACATCCATAAATCCCAAGCTGAGGAGCAATTTCTGCACAATGTTTTCGAAAAGTTAAATAAAGTTCATGTTATTCTTGTCCGGATCTTTTATTGGAGAAAATTTCATAAAACTGGATAGTCTTTTTTTAATATTTGAATCAGGCAGTGCACTTTTTTGATTGCAAGAATTCAATGACTAATATTATATCAGAAACTGAACGCCATTCTTATAATTTCGAAGCCATACAATTTAAGACTTTTTGTAAATTTTATTTTAAATTACACATTTTATTTTCTTTAAAAGAATATATTTTTATAAATCTTAGACTTGAACTAATGATTAGACAGGAATATTGTAAATCGCATGATTCTTCAAAATTATACAGAATCTAATGATTCTTCAGTTATTAACTTGTTTTTTTCATTCGTGGCAAAGCCATACATAACATTTCTGATTTGTGTGCGGCATCATACAGCCCTAATTTTTTCACCTAGCCAGCTTACAGCTTCTATTAAAAACATTTTCTGAAAGACTCAACAGGACAGTTTTCCCTAGAAAGAGCTCTGTTACTATGGCTGTAATTGTACCCAATTTGGTTTATATCGAAAATGCTTAAGACAAATATAATTTATTAAACATCTAAAATTATTTGTAATATATCATTAAAGTATAAGATTCAATGAAGCGATATACTAAACATTTGAACATAAAATAAGCGGCTAAGTTCAATAAAACAAAAAGTTAAACATTGAAAGGCTAGTTGAAAGTTTAACAAAGCATGTTTCACAATCTGAAAAAAATAATTTTACAGAGAAATTAAGTGTACTAAGTTGGTATAATTAACCCCTATATATTGTACTAATTTATTAGAATGAAGTATATTATGCAATGGAAGTAAACTTAAATAAAATTGTATCTCATCAAACACTAATATGTGAAAATTAGTTTAGATTCTAATAAAGGGAATAAATTAAAATCCATTAAAATATTTCCTTCTTAAAATATTCACATTACCCATTAATTTATACCTAATCATTCTTGCATGTTGACTGATGTGATTTAATTTGATTTATGTCATTCTACATTTTGTATATTAATATACATTATTTATTTGAGCTAAACTACACTCGTAATTGAATATACTTAAAAATACTTAAGCCCGTGTCAATATTTAGAGATTACTTGTTACAATGCTTCTGGATTGTTTTCTTTTAAACAATATCCACATAAAACAATGCAACAATAATTTTTCCTGATTGAAGTGATATACGTTTTGAATATTTTTATTGTATATCTATGTTGATATTTTTCTAAAACCTCAATTATTATGTTACATTTTTTCACAACATCATATTAACATTACTAAGTATCAAATTCAATGTCGATACCTTAAAAGCAATGAAAACCCTTACTGCTATACTTTTTCAACGAAGTAGAAAAAAAATCCATGACATGCTAGCGGATATAGATACGTAACACTGTGATATGTTGACTTGACTCAGCACATTGACAAGCCCTGATATACTCGTATTTTGGAACGATCCCGCGCAAAATTGGATCCGCCTTAGGAGAAGGACAGCTCTATTGAAGAACATCTCAAAGGTAGGTTCTAAATTTTCTGATATTGACTTTGCTGCAAGTTCTTACTTACTAAGTCACCTTTTTATAAAAGAATTCGAAATTTTTCCCCAGGTAAATAAATCATGCGTATGATCGAGACGTCCAGGTTGAAAACTCTGAAGCAAGTATTTTTCCATAAATGATTTACAATCTTTAAGGTATCGCTTAAGTATTTATTACATTTGTATAAAAATCATTCGGGTCAATATTTTTTCTTATATATTTGACGACTTACCCCATATATGTTTACAATTTTTAAAGAATAAATATTCTATTTATTATCTGATCCTTTTAAAAACTAATCTGTAATAAACTTCAACATTCTCAGTGTAAATTATGCCACATTTAATCAAATATAACAATTTATTATGATGATTATTATTTCATGTGAAATTTAAGAGGAAGTTTAAAAACAGAAGTATTGTTGAAGTTATTTATATCGTTTCTAACTGGTTTTGAATAAATCAAGAGACAAATATGGCAATTATTTTCTATAAAATTACTTATGATACAATATTCCTAATATACTAGAAATAAAATATGTTAGAATATATTTTCTGAGAATAATATATTTATTTAAACATTTCACTTATCCGTATAAAAAAGAGTTATGAATGATTATATATAATGTGTTATAAATTATAATTATATTTCAAAAAATAAATATTTTATATATATATATATATATTTAAGGTTTTAAAAAATAAACAGGCTGTCATGTGTGTAAAATACCAACATATATGCTTGGAAGCATGTAAAAAGCATGTTTTTAGATTTATTTCTGCACTATACATAATACGAAAATTTGTATTTAATTTGAAATAGTCTGTAAGCAATTTGTTAAAATTTTCTTCAAATGCTGTAGAGTTTATGCACATAATTTTTGTAGATATTTTTAAGATTTTCTAAATTCCAAAACACTTCAAAAATAAAATTATATTTCTGCATAAATATATGAAAATGTACTCAGTACGATATATTTTTCGAGAAAAGAGTAACTCCACTTTCAGCTTATTCATCTAAATCAGTGGCTCCCAAACTTTTTGACTCATGGACCTCTTTTATATTCAAGACTTTCCCACGGACCCCCAAGGGTTCAAGGTAGATAAATGCATAATATAAAAATTTCAAATATAATATTTTTTAAAAAAAAAGCCTTTATTGATATCATATCCTTTGTTTAAAATAAAATTAAAAGCAAAAAAACTGACTTGGTTGAACTTGATGAGATGCTATGCGTTGCTCAATGTTCAATGAGTTATGCTCAATTTTGGTGGGTAGCAACCGAAAATCCCCACTAGCTCCAATTTCTAGTCGATATATTTCTTCCTTTCATTTTTGTGAGGTTTTTAACGACACAAAATCCACATTCTACCAAATAGGAAGAAAATAAATGTCAAAAACTTCTGCACAATAACCCATAATGCAGGATATAAAATAGGGGTATTTTTTATAGCCAGAATTGGTGGTATCCTTGTTCAAACATTGGTTTAAGGCTACACGGTACCCTACAAATTTCATATTTACCGAACAAAATTGTTTTTTTTTTTTTTTTTTTTTTCATTTTCTTGTGGCTCATATCATTGAGAAGCTTGCCACCAAATTTTAGATTTGTTATTAATTTAGTTTGCACGATATTTTAAGTTTTCAGAGTTGTGGTTTGGGCTTTAATTTCATTTTAATGCATTTTTCCACTCTTAACTAAAACCAGTTTGGGATTAATTAATCATTTTAATGTGAAATGTTTATTATATTCCAATTTTCAATACTAAGATCATTTCAGCCTGATAAAGTTATGAGTTTTTTGAATTCTCATAGTTAATTAATTAAAATTGATCTCACAAGGTCAATTTTTACTTTAAAAAAAGTTTATCATTAATTTGTTTCCTGTTGAGAAAATGTCATGACTAAAACCTATCCAGGTTGCTGCGAGAAACAATATTTCGAAGAGATGTAATACTATTGAAAATAGTGTATCAAAAAAATCAATCCTCAGCTGAAACTGCAATTATACCTTGGAATACAAATATTTTGAATTCAAGTATTGCAGATAAAACTGAATATATATATATATATATATATATATATATATATATATATATATATATCCTTCATATATCAAACTATATTATACTAAACATATTGCAGCACTATAGTTTTAAGTCATTGAAAATATGTAAAACTTTATAAGTGCTGGATTTAAAACTTAAAAAAATTAAATTTTGTGAACAAACCTGGCTAATTTTAGCTTAAATTAGTATCAGTATTATTTTCTACATAAATGTTTTGTGTTTCAAAGGTGTGAAAATATTAGGTTAAGATTAAACTGTATAAAACAGATGATACCAGTATTATGCAAAAATATATTTTGAATTAATTAACAAAAAAAGTGTTTTTCAGTCATATTTAATTAAAATAGTGTTTTAATATAGAATATACATTGAAAAATAGCAAGTTTTAAAACTAGAGGTTTACGGGCATAATACGTTTTTCATTTTATGTCTTTACAAACTTTAAATGCGTTTTCTCGACTTCAATTTTTGAGATATTAGCGTTTTCTAATCCCTAAGACTTTTTTTTCTGTTCATCATAGAGCAGTGCTTCTCAAACTTTCAATACTGGCGCCCCCCTTTACGATCACAATTTTTTTCCCCCCCCCCCTTATACATTAATAATGTACTGAATGCAATAATAATGCACTTCGACGCTAAAGTTACAATAGGCGATCTTAATTATAAACCATACAAATTAGTAACATAAGTATTAAATTTTGTATATTATTTTAAGCAAAATAAATAAATAAATAAAATAATAGGATAATTATTATGTTATTTTTCCTTTCTCTAATTTTTAAATTGAACATATTACAAAATGCGGTAGCTGCTTAGAAAACAAAATACAGATATCTGCTAAATATAGAAAAATAACTCAGAGGGTCAATTTCTAATAATAAGCATTCCTTATAAAAACTTTGCTTTCCAAGACAAGCTCATGGACGCCATTAATACTTATTAAACTTGTTCTTAAATTATTAATTAATTATAAAATATTCTGTGCAGCACTGATACATTAAAAGTATACCGGCTGAAGTGCCCGCTCTTTGCTCGAGTTCATTTATAAAGAAATAAAACATTATTTATATAATAGATGAATTGTAAGGGAAGCAAAGCCAAGTGCTCGACAATGTTTACAAAAACGTAAAATGATTTTTTTAAAATCGTTGCTCAAATTATTATTAGTTTTAAGCGAATTGTAATTTTAAGCCTCACAGAATTAGCATTTATAATTGATGTTAAACAGTAGCGCACACAGGAATTTTTCAAGGGGGTCCGGGGTCGAAAGTTCACCAGTCTTGTATCAGGTTCCTTTTGATTTTGTCGATTTTCGGGAACAAAACACAGTAAAAAACTAATTCTTGAATAAATAATTAGCATTAACTAATAAAATTAATCATTAATAACAAATACTTAACTAAATTTTGCGTACTATAAACTTAGAATTATAATCAATCGGAAAAAATCAAGGGCTTTGGGGGTTCGTACCCCCTTGTGTGCCCCACTGATGTTAAATAATGATCAATAATATAAAATATCGATGAAGAATAATTGTATTATTTTTAATATTTAAAGTGAAAAGACCAACATGTTTTAACCCGGGAGCAGGCGCGCACTCGGTACGGTCGGGGTTATTGAGTCACCCCAATCCTTTTTTTTTTATAATTATTTTATTGTACACGATACAAATCATGATTCCAGTGAATAATTTAGCTAAGAGAAAGTTTACTTACCTACTTTCAAGGACTCTTCAATTTTTATTTGGTAATAAATAAACAGTTTTGCCAGAATTAAAGATTTCATAATCCGTGTGTCCCGCGCGACCACTTCCGGGTAAAAAGTGTATTCATTATGATAATATGTATGTTACTGCTAAAATATTGTGTGAAACGTTTTTCGTTATGCTTTATACATTGAGAATATTTATAAAAATATGTCTTGGCCAAGTAATCCTTCATGAGATAGTGTGTTTGTGTGTGCTCTCCGTGGTTTTCCAAATATCATAAAACACTTTTGCATGAAAAAAAGCGCAACAGAGAACACGTAAGAGAGGAGTCATAACTAACTGTACCAATAACTTAGAAGGTCAAACAGATTACAGCTATAATGTGCAGTATTTCAAAAATAATGACAGTGATGAATTTTTTATGTTCCTAAAGTTTTTCAATTCTGGGTCCGGGATCTGGTTTTCTCTCAAAGAGTAGTATGTTAGGTTAAAAAAAGCGTAATAAAAAAAAAATCTCTCATCACGGGATGACAGTAAATCAAATAAAAGTTTTTTATTTGGTTATAGGATCAAAGATAGCTAATTAGGTATTGAAGAAGTTTTTATTTTTGATGGCTTAATATCGCCTATAAATTATATTAGAGTAAAAGTGCATTTTTTATTATGTCTGAAAGTATTTTGTTTTAATTCATTCCAGTAAACTAATTATTTTTTAATTCTTTTATTTTCAATATGCTCGCGCCCCCTCGTAAGGTCATCGCACCCCCCAGGGGGGCGCGCCCCACAGTTTGAGAAACATTGTCATAGAGCCTTGAAATTTTTGTATATACTTCCAAATGTATGTTCTATAAGAGTTAGTATGGATTTAAGGCTGAGATATCTAGTTATTTTTTTGTAAATGCTAAAGTCTCTATTTTAAAAAAAATCGTGTTTTTTTCAGGTTTTTCTAGAAAAATAATTATTAAAAATCAACATGGAAATAGATTTTCAAATCCATTCTAAATTTTGTTAGCAATAATCTAAAAATATAAATAAATTCAACTGATTAAACAAATTTAAGAAAATGAGCATTTTATACATGTTTGAAAAAATTTCAAAAATGTTTAATTTTTCAAAATTGTAAAACAATGGCTGGTAAAACTGACTTTTTACTTTCATAAACCAATTAATAATATAACCTGAACATAAGTTATAAATTGTTTCTACTGCTACTGTCTCCATTTTTTTTTTTGTAAAAGTACTGTAGTCTTAAGTACCTTATTTACGGATATTTCCATTAGCTGTTACTGTAACTGTAAAAGCTTCCAAAAGAAAATCTAAATTTTCTTAGCTTTCAAAAGTACTATAAGAACACCAAATCACCTTTTCCACACTTCTAAATTGAAGAAGTTTTAATTAAAACTCAAGCAACGGTGGCTAGCAATTTGAAAAAAAAATAGATAAATAATTTCGAAAATATCCGATCAAATAAACGAACTTTATTCTAAAACATAAACAATCGAACATGGCACCGATGTTGTCATTCGGAAAGTACTAAATAAATGAAAAAGAAAAATACAACTTTATTACTAACATTGCCATCTGAATTTTATAGATTATAATATGTAATTAAAATAAAACATATAAATAAATAATACATTTTCAACATTGTTAGTATAGGTCCATCTGCTTTTGGTATCTGAGTTTGTCTGCGCTCAAACCGGTTCAACCCCCAGTTTGGAATATCCAAGTGAAGTATGTCTTCAAAACCCTTTGTACAGGTTTGCACATTGATCCGTTAGGTTCTGACTGTAAGTGAGCGAATCTTGTTTTCTATTATGCAATTCCGAAAGATTTGAAAGCTGAGATCATTCTCTTCTTCCCAAGTTTTGTTAGTATGGAAAAAGTTTTGCAACAAACGCAGATATTCATCGTTTATTTTTGACTTAATTTAATTGGTCACCTTGTGTACTATCAAATTACTTTCGTTAAATTTGGCAAATAAATCAGTTATATGGGCTTGTCATTTTTGTATTACTTAAATTTTAGGGCTAAGCATTGTATTTGCTTTCCATGATTTCCAACATTGAATCAAAGATTCGCATAAAATTAGTTCTAATGTGCACTTTTAGATAATCAATGTATTTCTGTGTGAAGTAAAAAGCAGTTACAGTATTCGTTATTTTCTAAACAAACAAAAAATATTGAACAAATTATCTCTTAATGAAGGTATTCCTTATGATTTTATGAACTGTTCTAATAACATAATCTAATAAACCATGCAAGCTTTCACTAAGAGTTTTTGCGACTAAACGATGTATATGAGTAACACAATGAAATGAAGATACATTTGGTACAGCTCGGTTTCATTATGCCAGAAAGCCTACTATCATTGCAGGAGCACGCCAGTAGCAGTTGAAACGATATTAGTGAAGGGTTACATCGACAATCATTTTTAATTCAGTAAATAACGTTTCACTTTTCTTATCGGTTTTCAAACATTTAGTAAATAACAATTCTTGTCAAAAATATATTTTCTTCTTTTACAAATATTTCATAAGCTTTATTTAAGTTTCGCTTCCTGGTAAAGGGTAGTCCTCAAGATGTATAAAAAATTCAGATGTTTTACATATTTTAATGTCTTCCGGTGTTATCCGGCAAAGTTACAGATATTTCTAAAATTCAATTTCAGATTCACGTTCGAAATATCAAAATACATAAAAAAATGCTCTTTTTTCCGTTCTAAGACTTTTAGGGCAAGCTCCTGCCACGGTTTGTGCTACAGACGGCCGTCCGGCATTACCCGGCAAAGTTAAGGTAATTTCTAAAATTCGATTTCAGAATCTTGTTCACCATCCCGAAAAACACCAGGAACCCAATTTTTTTGCCATAAGACCCTTAGTGTAAGCACCTGCCACGGTTCGCATAATAGAGGGTCGTCCGGAATAATCCAGCCAAGTTACGGTAATTTCTCACATAGTATATAAGATTCGGATTGCCCATTTTGAAATACGTCAGGGTGCCAAGAGTTTGGGCTCCAAGACTTTTAAGGTAAGCTCCTGCCACGATGTGTCTAAAATACGGTTGACCGGCACTATCCAGCAATGTTCGAGGGTATTATTAACAACAGGTTCAAAATTAGGATATCACACCCCGAAATACGCCAGGCATTCACTTTTCATGCACTTTGGTGAACAAAATTCGCTTCAGCAGACACACACGCATTTTTACATATTAGAAATTTTTCCTTTTCCCGGATTCTTCACATTTCCGGCAAAAAAAATTAATGGCGTCTTTAATTGAAATAAAATATATCCTACATTTTAAGTTAGACGAAATGACACATAATGCACAAAATTGTTTTAAAATTGGTTGAGTATTTTTGGAGTTCATCGCGGACAAACACTGTGGCACGTAATTTTTATATATAAAGATATTAAACATTACGCGGATCCCCTGATGTTGTTCAGAGACCCCCTAATCAATTTTAGTGGTCCAAGGATTCCCTGAATAATGTCAGGGATCTTGAGTTCCGTAGGAACATTTTTGGAATCACTGATCTAAATAAATATATTTTTTTAATGCTGAAAAAACTTTTAAAATATATGTTTTTGTTAAATTTTTGTATTCATATTTTTATATCAACACATGCAGTTTATATTGCAAAGACATATCTATTACAAAACGAAAACTTTATGTAAATTATAAAGTATGATTTCTTGAAAAATGTGCTTTTATTGTCGTATGTTAATATTAACAAATCTCAATTACATTTGGGAAAGAGATACTTCAATGTATGAGAAAGGAACTTCACAAATATTCAGAAACAATCATTCATTTTATTGCTATCTGGAATTTGGAAGTTTGCAGAATATCGCATAAATTAATAAATTAATGTGACAGTACATTGAATATTGGTTTTGTTTCTGTATCATCATGCACATAGATAGGAAGACAATTACTTCCGTACACATTTGCGAGTTTTCAATTAACTAGGATGACATTCTCCTTATACAGACGTGTCGATATTAGAACCTCTACATTGGAATTAGTAATGAGACATATTACATTTATATGGGTAAGAATGTTTACTCAGAAATTAAATAGTTCAAGTTTATGAGATTAAATGCATTGTCTAGAGGCAAAAATAAAAGAAAATGTTTGAAAAACTTACAATGCATAAACCGATATACAATATTTCATTCATTGAATTGATTAAAAATTTCTCATATTTATTAAAGTACGAATCTACTTAGAATGCAATGATTTTTTTAAATATAATAAAGTTCAAAAATTTCTCTCTCTCTCTATATAAGAGTGACACCTTGAAGGTAAGAAATTTAAGTGTGTTAGAAAAGAAAGAAAATGACAATGTCAAACTGCATACTCTTAAAATCAAGTGGACTCCTAATATTTTCCAACTTTTTTCAAGTAAAGATTCATTCACTTTATTCTCTATCTTCAGTGATTTGATTTTAAAATAATTACTAAACTTTTCCTTTCTCTATTTTTATAACTTCATTGTCTAGCGTTTGAGTCAAAATGGTTTTATTTTGTTATGTAGTTTTGCCTTTGCAACTTATTTATTTTCATTATTTCATAACTTTTGCTTCGTTATTTAGTTACTTCTGTAAGATTCGTGTGATACTTTTGGTGCATGGGAATGACTTTATCTATATTCAATAAAAAATAGTAGAGGATCACAAAATAAAAATAAAAAAAATGTCGGCATTATTATATTTAGAATGTGGAGAAAATTATATGACTGTTTCGTCCCCCCCATGATGACTGATTAATCACATACCAAAATCTTACATTATACATTACTACAATGATTTTATAAAAATATTGTAGTATAAAATATTGAATACTACATTACATGTAATAAATAAATGATTATTGATAAATTTATGATTTTAATAATAAATAAAAGATTTGCGCAATCCGGATATTAATAACAAACTATTGTGTTATATAATAGTGTATTTTCCATATTTTGATGTACACCAAACTTTTTTTTTTACGCAATCATTTTTTACACGATTTTGAAATGACACGGTGCACGAATTTAACGAGTTTTTTGTTTGTTTGTTTTAGCATAAATCTTAAAACAAATTTTTAAAAAATGTAGATTTGTATCCTTTAGATGAGGCCAATTTGGTTGACTTTATGACAGTTTATGCTAATAAAGAAGTCTATAACAACAAAGTCAAATGTATTTTTCGGATACTAAAATTTGATTTAATTAGAGAGAGCTGGAAATTGCTGCAAACATGGAACAACATTTATATACCTATAATTTTGACACAGAGTACGAATCATAATTTTAACACAATCTAAAGTTTTATACAGTAGAATATCAAGAATAATATAAAGAACTTGTGAACCTCCCCTCCCCCCAAAAAAACGTGTGCAATTAACATATTTTTTAACAGAAGAGAATAACAATAAATAAAAAAACGAAAAAATTCAAACCGTTAATATGGAACAAAATTCTTCATATGAATCAAAATCGACAGTTTTGCTTCACATATCTGCTACATCTTCTTATAATAACACTTTTGATATAGTCCATAATAAATATGCACGCTTGGTATGAAGCAGTGATCAGTAGTTCTTATTCCTAATTTGATTGAATTTTTAAATAATACAATTATTTACGGACTGAATTTCTACAGCGCATTAATTAAAATTTTTTGGTTATAAAAATGACTTACTTTTGTTTTATAAATACGTAAAATGGATTTTATTAATGCGTTTTTTGCATGGTTTTCCATCTTACATGATTTTTTAAACTTGCGGAACATTTCTCCAAATTTCCCATATGTCAAACGTACTCTCTCTCTCTTTTTACACTATTTTTGTACACGGTTTTGTAAGAACGTATCTACCATCTAAAAAAAGATTTATGTATGTATACATTTTTGAACATACTAGTATTTTTAGAAAATTTAATAAATACCCGTTATAGCTGCCATACATTTTTTAAATTTAAGAATTCAACTCCGAACCAAGTGTGCAGTGTCCATTTGATATAATTACGAATCAAATGAAATTGAACATTTTTCGAAGTAGTTATTTTACTTTTTAAAAATATTTTAAATGTTGTGAGGAAATTCTCACAAAACTGCATTCTTAGTATTGGAATCCTCTTTTATTTGCCTTTCAAAGCTAATTTATGAAAGAAATACTGAAACAAATTGTAAGAAAAAAATTTAGATAATTTCAACAAAAAACAAGAACCTTTATTTTTAAAAGAATTAGGTGTATTTGATATTAAACGTAAAAAAAAAATATAAAAAGGAAATGTTTTTTTTTTCACAACAATAAGCTTGTGATTATTATTCTACAGTGAAAGTGACTTTAAAGTCAGAATCTTAAATCAAGTAGAAATACATATTCTTCCTCTGGGAAAAAAATAAAGATATTTTTAAATTATGCGCCAATAAATGAAATTTCATTAATTGTACTATTCACTTATATGTCGTGCTTAAATTACTATTTACTTTCGACACCTTTAGTAAATTTGAAGTTTATCGAGATTTAGCTTATTTTGTAATGTTACTTAAATTTAGGAAACTTATAAATGTAACATACATTTTTCAATATATTTCACGCATATTTTTTTTACATGTAATAAGATACATGAGTGTATTCTAATGATAGTGTATTTTTTTCATGTAATAAGATACATGAATGTATTCTATATCCATTTAAATTCATCCAGTTTTTACACATATATATAAATGCAGCTAGTTTTAAATTACATATTCAAAATAATCAAACAGACTGCATTTTAAGGGGACATGGTACGATTTAAGCAAATATTTTTAATTTAAGAATTTTTAAAATTGGTTTAGTTGCCTCCTATGTATGTATACTATGTTAAACAGATTTTGTGGTCACAAAACTTCATAAAAAGCTAGCCATGTAATTTTTTAAGGAAAAAAACTTAAAATTTGTGAAGTGATTTAAAAATGCTACTCATCCCCCTACAAAAATGTACGTACATGCATGAAATTTGATTTACAAGTACATCAAACTATGTATAATAAAAGTTGGTAAGGGATTTGCGTTAACGTGATTGGCATTCATACAATACTTCTTTTTTATGAATGTTTATTGAAAATTCCTTACAAAATGTACAAATTCTGAGTTCAATTATTTTTAAAAAATTAAATATTGCTTTGATTCAAAAATGCATACCAAATTTTGTTAAATGTACTATTCTCAATAGGTAAAAAAAATTCAAAGCATTAGGAGGAATAGAAAAAAAGCCTTAGCATTTTAAATGAAGACAAACTAGTTATTTTATCTTTCCGAGATAAGTCAGTTTAAAGTTTTGATTTGCCATAGAGATGTGAATAAAAACGAACGTGAAATCTATCATAATTCTGCTTTTTTTTAAGTTTAGAGCTTTCAAATTTTGTGAGATTATAGAAAAGTATATGAAAAATTATTTAAGCTAAAAAAATTAAATTTGTTTTTTTGACCGATTTTGGTCAATTGAATCGTACTGTGTCCCTTTAATATTAGATGCAAAATAAGCAACATTTGAAAGATAAATAAACTGCTCCATACGCATCTCATGAAGGTTTATAAAAATTATCTGTTACTCTAAATTTGATATATCAATTACAAGTAACATATCGGTGATTTTTATATTTATAAGACGGAAGTTAATTAGTATGCCACACTCTGCAATTAAGAAATGTTCAACATCTTACCACCTTGACACATTTTAGGAAAATGCAATATTTTGTATCAAAAACATATCTAATATTAAGATTAAAATTATCGAGCAAACAATTAAACCTAATATATGTTTATTTTTAACATGGGAGAAGTCACGCGGAGCACAGAGTCACCCCAGGCTCTCAAAATCTTTAATTCTGGAAAAACTGTTGGTTTGTTATCAATTCCTTTGTCAATGTCCTCCTTATGACAAACTGCATGAGAGCTAAAATATATGTGTTATATATCTTTCTTTTTTGGACTAGCAAACTTTTATTACAATATTAACTGTACTTAAAGGAGGGGGCAAAGTTCTACACGTGACCACTTTCGTTCCAAAATATTCTTTATGAAAAATCTACACTTTTCTACTATGAACTACTTAATGATTTGATTATTGTGTTGTACGAATCATTATGGCTTATAAATGTAAAATGAAATGTATGTATGAAAAATGAAATGGACAAAATTTTTTGTCAACTATATGTACTGTATATGAATATGTTTTTGACCAGTGCAATGCTCAACAATTGCTTCGCGTAAGGACAAAAGTGACGGGAAAACCCAAAGTCAAGGATATTTGTGGAATTTAGTTGTGGGATTTGGCAAACATTGCGCGGTGAATTAGGCCTGTTTGTTTCCAAGTGAGGGGATGTATACGTGCTTTTTTGTTGAATTGTGAACTGTTATGGCCTCGATCTGAAAACGGAAGCACAACGTCTTCAACTTAGAGCCAAAACTTGAAATATTGAACCGTCTCCCGAAGGGAGAAAGTGGAGATAACCTTGAACAATCGATCCCAGGATTTCAAGAATGTAATAAAGAGATGTAGAAACATAGATGGCATGCAATACAGAAAACTGTGGATTAGATATGCTAAATGATTACGAGATTGTGGCTTCGATGCAAGAGAAATCCGGCCCTCTCTTTGGTGAAACAGATGAAGACGAAACGAAAAAACGACTACAACGAAAGTAGGAAGGTTCCATCAAATACTGATGTGTTTTCTGCGTTACAGATAGCTATGGAATGGTGTGGACAGCAATCAGGGGAATGTCCTACTTAACTACTGCTGCAAAAGAGTATCAGAGTCCTAGTAGTGAAAAAATGAAGATCTATAATGGTACAGCGAAAAATAAGAGATTATTTTCTACAATAAAGGTAAAATTACGACATTTTGCACTTATTTTGCTATTTCTTCAAGCACGTTTCCCGCATGTGATGATTTCCAATATTCGCATTGTGTCCTGTTTCATATACTGCATGGATCACATTCAATGTTCGATAATTCGAACAATCGCGCCTCCAAACGGTCCCAATTGACTCGGATAAACGACGTTCTAATGTAATGCATATTAAATATGATGGCGAAATTAAATTTGAGGAAAACAATGGACATGGAACCTTTTAATCGAAAGACAAATTTTTAAATGCCTCTTAAAGATGTATGTATAAGATTTAGTAATGGAATTTCTTACGATTATACATGTAACTAAATGCAATAAAACTTAACAGCTATTTAGCATCATATGTGACAAATGAAAGTATATTTTTATTCATGTGGTTTGTGTGTGCAATTTTTAAGTTGTTCGACCTGTATTTTGGTTCTAGCTTTACCCTTAAAAATACTTGTTCACAAATATACATGCTTCCCAGCGTTGTTGATATGAATAATACATGACTGTGCAACAAGGAATTTTTGTTTCTGACAAATAAGATTTCATACCCCTCATCGTCACCCTCTCCCTTCCAAACAGACGTGATGGAATTTTTCCTTACGTTAGATGTCAGATAGTTACACTTTCTATTAAATTTAATATTTTTGGTATTATATCTATAGTGATATAAAATATCGTAAAACATCATTTAGTTTAAAAAATAAAGAATAAACAATAATCGAGTATTTTCCAAAAATTCTGAAGTTTAGTTTCCACATTGTTCCTTTACAACGACAATTACGACTACGTATTTATTTTCCAGTTTAGGAATCTTTTTGATAAACACATTATATATATATATATATATTTGTATATTCTAATTTTTTAACTTGGTGAATAATTAATTTTTCTTAATTTCAAGACGTTTGATACTCTTGGAAAAAGCTCTGTGAGTAAAGAAATTTTGTTAAATTATTTTTTGAAAATACTTTTCTTACGTAATTGCTTTAGTATTTTTCTATTTTTATACTTTTCTTACGTAATTGTTTTGGGATTTTTCTGCATTAAGAATTTGGGAGAGTTTGTTGCAGAGTAATAGTCAGTGGTTTTATCATGCTCTCTGTGAGTTTTTACATACTTTAAATTGTTGTTTATTTTATTTGGGTTTTCCTACCGAGTTGCAAAGGGGGAAGGTTGGTGCCTTCAAACTAGTTTAACCCCACTTATTCGGTCCTAAGTCCGAAATTGCTTTCTGACTCTCTAGGTTCTATTTTGTATTTTTTTTTTTATAAATTCGATCTCCATGTTTAGCTTTTATATTTTATTACGTTATTTCTTGTTATGTTCAGTATCTATTATTTCTTGATTTTTATATGTTACACAAAATTCTTATATATATATATATATATATAAAAGATCATGCAATTATATATATTATTGCACTCAGATATAGCACGGGCTCTGCATTTGTAAGTGTAATTTTTAGGCCAGTTAAATCTATTTTGTAATGGAAGAATTAGATATTCCCATCCAGTACTTTCAATAGGTTTTTGCTCAGTATTATTTACATAAAGGGGGATGGTTGGCTGGTCAAAAAACAAGTTCAACCCCAACTTTATATAAAATATTTTATATATTAGCTGTCCTAAGTTTAAAATACTGCAGCATCCATTTTATAATTTTTAATCTCGGTTGCTTGTGTGTCCTTCATTGTGTGATTTTCCTACTGTCTTTGTGTTTTTCTAATGTGATTGTTGAATGTGTTATCTCTTGTTTATGGATAGTAAGATTATATATATATATAAATATATATATATATTTATATATAGATATAGATAGATATCTATATATATAAATATAAATATATATATATATATATATATTTAAAGTAAAAAAAAACTTTTTTAAAAGCAAGATTTTATTTAAGTGCTCTAAACAGAATAAAATAAATATTTCTTTTAAAACGTTTAAGGGAACCATGAGACATGCTCGAAAGAGTAAAATGCCAAAATTAAGACCCTTTGTTTATGAGACATATATCATTTAAAATTTCCAATAGAACTTAGATTTTTTATTTCTATAATAAAGATAATTTAATTATTCTGTAGAACTATAAAAATAACTTTTTACTCCAAAAGTTTTTTTTTTTTTTTACTACTTAATTTAAGTAATACATAATTTTTGAGAACTCGTAATATATACTTATGTTTAGGTACCATTTTTAAAAAAAAGTATCCTTTTTTATGCAAAATATTTTTTACACATATATAAAACAATACAGAAAATACAGTGAAACCCTTTTTTAGTAAAATTTTAGTATAGTTTCTTTAAAAAAAAAATTATGAAACTTTGAAATTTGAATTTTTTTTTTTTTCTGCTTTTTTATGCATAAAACAATTTTTTTAAAAATTAGGCACTATTTTAATAGAAAAAAAATTAGGTTCACTATATGCATAGGCATCTTGTATAGAAGTATAAAAAATCAGTAATCATACAGTGCAATAGTTTTTTAAAAAAATGTACCTAAATGCAAAAAAATATGCTTTTGAGAAAAGTGAAAAAACTAAAAACCAATATTTTCACATAATATACACTTAATTAGTATTTCCTTGCCTATTTTTATATGACTAATAATAATCCTTAACCATTTTCTAGAGTTACAAAAGTAATTTTAAATTCATATGTTTTTTTTTCCCTTTGTTTTAGTTAACATGAACATAATTTTCGAGATCTTGTAATACATATTTTCATGTATAGGTACCATTTCTTACAAAAATACTCTTTGAATATATAAAAAATTACAAATATATGTAAAGTAACATATTAAACGTAATGAATCTGTTTTTTAACTAATTATATTTATATAATTGCATAATTTCTTAAAAATAATCATAAAACCTTAAAATTATGAAAATCTTAATTTTGTTTTTTTACATATAAAATCTAATTTTCAAAAATTAGACACATAATAAAAGATATTTTGTTCACTGTATGCACATGTATCCTGTTTAGATATATAAAAGGTTTCAAACAATATGCTACAAAAGTTTTTTAAAGTGTACCTAAATTTAAAAATATTAAACATTCGAGAAAAATATAATAAAACTTAACAAAAAAATTTCTCCTTACATTATAGATTTGATTAATATTTCCTGCTTGGTATTCATTTTCTTCATCTAAATTCTGTTTATCCATTTTCCTTTTTAAAGACCTTCTTTTATTTCTGGCTTCCAATGACACTTTATTTACTATACGTTCAGCCTCAAAAATTCGTTTGTTATCAATTATAAGTAAGGCACGTTCCGTGTTGTATCCCGGTTTAATGCCCAGAGCTTCAAAGACTTTTATCCTACTTACATATCCATCGTTAAAACAAATTACAGCATCCATAACTCCAAATTTCAAAGTTTCAATGCCAACAAAAACTGTTTTAGGAATTCGCTCCCAAATACATTTGTTAAAACCTTCATTGTGATTTTGTGTTCTTCCATGAAGGCACTTTTTCAATAAGTCCTTCTCTGTGAGATGCCGAAACACTTTTTCACTTTCAATAAAATTGACTCAGGTAAAGAATGCTTGTGAATATAAAATTCCCCCGTAACAATGCTACGGTTATAACCGCACCAGCTATCCTCACCAAGAGGACACAAAGCGTGTTGAGGATTATCCTCAGTACTTAGTTTATGAAAATAAATAGCCCATATGGCTCTTTTCATGTCCTCCACAGATGACAAATTTTTACGGATTGCTAGCCCATAATAATGTTGGATTGAGTCCACTTCTCTAAGCGTTATCCGTCCACGTCCCGAGATATTTTCCCCATCTGATAGCTTAATGCCTTTGCTCATTTTTAGAATGTTTCTCAGCCTTGTGCCCATTCGCTTTTGCACATGGCCAACACATTCTAATTTTTTTTTTTAACTTCTGTGTCGCCATATACTTTTGCTTTTTTATAGTAAGAAATCCTTTTGAGTCCCCATCACCAAGATACTGCGTATAACATGTTTTTGTGATGTTTCAGATCGCTGAAATATACTTAATACCCCCGACATTCCATTCCCCCACTGAATCCTTCGTAATTTTTAGCACAATTTTCACATGGTTTTTTTACCCTTACATGAAGAACAATATTTTGTGAGAGCTTCAAAGTCGATAACCTTTCCGTTCTCAACAGACGTAGCACATACAACTCCATTGAATGAAGAATAGCCTCTTTTATGCCATGTGCCATCCACAGCCACAGCTATATTTGAATTATTATCATTCGCTATGACTGCTTCGTGAACAGCTGCATTCATGGAGTCTTCACTAATTGTTTTTAAAACATTTAAAAACAAAGAATTATGGCGTTCAAACTTTGCAGGTGGTGGAGGCAAGTTCATGAGCCCACAGAATATTCGAGCAGCAGCTCCACCTTTTTCCAATAGCTCTCATTCCATATGTCAATGTTAGATTAACATCATAACATTTATTTGATATTTTTGATGACTTTGTGCTCGCCGATTCTCCACAGTTGTGACAAATTATTTCCAAACTCACAGCTAAACCTCTACGACTTTTTAAATCTTCTCTCAGCTCAATTTTCTCTGAAGAACAGCAATATTTACAACATAAGAGATTTTTTCATAAGGGAAGATAATAAATCCAGTTCAACGATTATGTTTACATTTTGAGAATCTTGTTCTTTTAGTAAATCCGGTATTTTTAATTTTTCTCCTAGAAGCACTTTCCACGGAATTCAAAAGCAATTCTTCAGTCGATTTAGACTTTTATGTTGATTGCTACTATACTTCCTTCTGCCAAATTTTTTTATTCTTGGCATAATTACTCGTTTAAAAAAGTTAAGATACTTTTAAAATCTTATGAATATTAATAATTATAAGTAAAAATAAATATTTCTTACGAAAATTAATGTAAAATTAAGTAGTTGTATGCCACAAGAAACTTCGGAATAGACGAACGGTTCAAAACATTGCCATAAACCGAAATTTAAAGTAAGAAATTTTTGTCACACAGCTTGGAACAATAGCTCACGCACAAGCGTGGCTAAAAAGTAGCGGGTTAACATTCAAACGAAAAAAACAATCAAAAGTTAATATAGATAAAACACAGGGGAAACTACATATTTAAAGTTCAAAGGGGCGTGTCAAAAGGGGCGTGGTCATTTATTGACATTTTTATTTTTCATACTTTAGGGCTATTTTATCAACAAAAATATAAGTATTATACATTTTTAGATTCAGAAAAATAAGCACTATTTTTTAGAACTAAAATTGAAAAAATTGATTATTTGAAAGTGTATGATGTCCCTGTTGCCTTAATGCTATCAACTTATAACATCATTACACGATTTATAATATAAAATCTTGTTGCGAGATTTAAGTACTCGTATTTACTTAGTTTAAAAATTTTAAAAATTAAAATTAATCAGGTCAAGTTCTTTAACTTGCTTGTTTATCTACACAGATAAATCTCGCGACAAGCTTTTATATTATAAATTGTGTAATGACGTTATAAGTTGATAGCATTAAACGTTTTAAAAAAAAGTTTATTTTATTATTTTTAGAGCATTTGAATAAAATCTTGTTTTTAAAAAAGTTTTTTTTTTACAATAAATTTATTTTTTACTTTTTAGTTATCACTGTACAGGTTTCTCAGTCTGTTCATCTCATTCAAAGAATCATTGTTACAAGGTCATCTGCCGGTTAATTTTGAACAGGCTAGCTCAGACTTTTTTTTCCGCCAGGCCACGTTTATGTTATACATATATCATTTGGGCCTCAACAAGAGAATAATGGAGGTGATAAACGCTGTAAGGCCAATTAACATTGGACAAAACAAAATTAATGAAAAAAATGTTACAGATATTTTTTATTTTCCTTTTTTTTACTATAATATTATATTAAAACAAAAACCACTCGATTAATTGAAATCATCAGCTTTCAAATTTATTTGCAAGATTCCAACCAAACAAATTACTTGAATTAATAACCTTTTAACTAATTGCGATATTGGAATATAAGTGGTCCAAACATGCATTGTCATCATAACTAAACGTGTATTTGAAATTTCAGCTCAGTCGGTGGATGAGATCAGCTTAATAAATTAAGTTGCAAGATTCCACCCGAACAAAATACTTTAATTAATATCTTGTTAACTAATTGCGATATCGGAATATAAATGGTCCAAACATGCATTGTCATCAAAACTAAACGTGTATACAAAATTTCATCTTAATCGTTTGAAGAGATCCGATTCAGAATTGAGTTGCAAGATTCCCCCCGAACATTTTACATTGCAAGTTAAATGAAAGTTTGTAAGAAGAGAGAGATGCAATAAATTTATTTCATTTACTTATAACCTCTATAACCTCATTTTAAAAAGTTTATGGATTGTTAAATTGTATTGTTATTTTTTTTTCTTGTCATGAAATGAAGTGTTTTATTACACACGATTTATCTATAAATCCGTATTTTCAAATTTTGCACATAATTAATCGTCTATGTCACACGCATATTTTTAAGTATATCAGAATACGTTTTCCCGTTTGATTTCTATTGAAACGTTTCTGTAAATTCTGCAATATTTTTAAAACTTAACAGGTCTTCTAAAAATTGGGATCAGGGATTCAAAAAATTGAAGAATATTCACAATACCACGTCTCTTATAAAATTCAAAGTATGACGATGGTTTCAAAAATTTATGAACTATTTTGTTTACATTCTCGCATTAATTCTATTAACGAAATTTGTAATGGTTATTTTCTGAAATACAAGATTATAAAAATAACTTAGTACTCTGCCATATTAACAAGCTTCTGTTTTTTTGTTAAGGTATTCGACTACATTCGGAACCGTGATCTTCTAAAGCGCATAAATGGATAAATTCATGATATTTAGTGTCACTTAGATTAGAATATATGCATAAAATTGTTTTAAGGACATTTTAACAAAAAAAGAATTCTTTAAATAAAATATTTTTGTGAAAAATTAACTTAGAATAATCTTTGTTTCAAATGTTCTCCTTTTGCGAAAAATACTTCTATTATAATATTTTTCTTGTATATAGCTCAGACCTCTCTACAAAGGCTCAAGTAGATCTTTTGAAATATATAACTTAAAAGTGAGTTTATTCATATTTTGCGACAACAGAGGGGATCAATTTTAAGAAAAAAATGCCAATAATTAATTCAGTTAGTGGTAACTCTAAAAATAATGTTATTTTTTCAAAAAAAAAATCTAGTTTAATCTCTGTAAAGAGGTCTGAGCTATATACAGGCAAAATATTATTATAATAGAATCATTTTTCACAAAAGGAAGACATTTGGAAAAAAGAAAATTATACGTTAAAATTTTTTGCCAATATATATTATATTTAAATAATTGTTTTTTTGTCAAAATGTCCTTAAATCAATTTTTTTGCATGTATTCCAATCTGAGTGATACTAAATATCATGGAATTTATGCTTTTTTGCGCATTTTTAAAACCAAGGATACGAACGTAATGAGATACCTTAAAGTAGAGCACCCTCAGTAGGTAGATCTCAAATCATTGGTTCTTGAACTGTGATCCGTGGACCCCAGGAGTCCCCAGTGCCTTTATAAATGTTCCGCGAAGGTCTCTCATTTAACGTTAAAATTTCCCTCTTTCAAAGACTCTGGAAGACTCGTAAAAAATTGAAAGGGGCCATACTTCAATAGATCGCGAAATAATCCCGATGAAAAAACTCTACTACAACATGTTTTTTCATCAAGAATATTAACTGAGTTAGTGCGAAATTAGTATTTTTAATATATTTAATTAGATCTTGATTGTTTTCTGTAACCCGCGGTCACTCGCACCTCTTTTTGCTACCGTCGTCACTCGCGGGGTTTAGAGAACATTCTAAACATCCAACACTTGTATTTAATTACGAAAATAAAAATAAGTCAATTATGATACATATTTATAAAGTACAAGGTGTTTTTTGCATTATGTAAATAAAATTCTTAAATTTATATTTCTCACAAATGAGACTAACATTAATTTAAACTAAACATACATTTTTTTTTTTAAATTTAAAAGCATATATGATATTCTAATTCTAATTAAAATTAAAATCTGAAAGTATATATTGGAAAAAAAGTAGAGGAATAATATTTGAAATATATTATGATTTGAGAAAAGAAGTTTAATATTTCAAAACGCAAAAAGAATCTGCTATTTTGCATGACCCTGATTAAACTCAAATGTAATAATTATAAAATGATTCTTATGGTTTTAGCAGGTGCCCATTTTGAGTTTGACAGAAAATGAAATTTTCAGAATAATTAAAATCTCAGAAATAAAGTACAACATAAATGTTTTTTTATCAACATTAAAATGTTTCTAAAATTGGTAAAATGATATGGCCGATAAAAGAAAAGAAATTTACCGACAAATATTCTGAAGAGGTAACTGAAAAGAGGTTTCAGAAATTAAATTCTGATTTTACTATTGTTTTTATATATTTTATTAAAATTATTACAGTTATTTCCGAAAAAAAAAGACGTTTCCCGATTTGTTTTCAGTTCATTTCTGGTAATAATAGGAAGTAGATATTTAGTTCTTGCTCCGTTTGCAACTTTTAAACTGCAGCTATGAGGATGAAATTAGGCAAAAAGTATGTTATTCATTTCTTATTGAGCTTTCTGGTAGACAGTTTAAAAAAGAGCTTAATGGAGCAAAGAAAAATTAAAATATCTCTTAAATGAGTAATTTCATTTAAGTATCTTTCAGTAGCATTCATTTAATACCTAAAAAAACAGTCATAATATTTCCATTCTCACGTATGAAGATATTTAAGGGCAGCATTACGAAAATTAAAACAAAGAAATTACCTTATCCAGTATTATAATATTTATCTAATTTCTAATAATTACACAAAAGTAAAATATATATAAATTGACTCTTTACCAGAAGAACCTGTGGATACATTTGCTAGTTGTTTTTTTGCCGTAGTAATTTATATCAGAAAGCGTACAGAAATAAAAAGAAAAATAGTAAGTATGATTTATATCTACAGGATAAAAACAATTCCATCTCGTCTTAGGGAGGTAAAGCAAACAAACAAGAAAATGGAGGAAAATGAAGGAACAATTGTAATGTTTTTTAGATTGGTTGCAATTCCGATAATGGATGCAGCTGTACTGGATAATAAAAGAAATCAACAAATGAAAGAATGTAAGAGAATCTATGAACAATGAATTAAAGAAAGAAAAGCAATTCATTTTCTTCCAAAATATAACTTGTTATATTTTGATAACTGATAAATAAATTCGTTATTACTTATGAAGAAACGAAACAATAAGTTATTGAACACTTCTCAGTACAACTTAACACAATTATAAGGACTGCATTTATAATTTTTTATTGCAATATTAATTTATTAAACTGTAACTCTTTATCTACAGAATTATGATTTGCTGCAGTTTTTTCATGCATTATTTTTTTTTGAGGATTTTTTTTTCCTACATTGAAAATTAAGGAATATACATAAACAAAATGCTCAACTTGGGGAAATTTAGTCCGTTGGAGTTAATTAATTAATTAAAAATATTCAACTGTAAACTTTATTATATACACTGTTCACTTAAAATAAATAGTCAAATATTTTACTAAGGCATTAATTAACATACAAAAAAAGAAATAATAAAATGGTAATTTTAACAATTCGCTGAAAATGTAATTTCTGCTATAAAACCCTTCACCTTCACCGCTGAAATACTCATCATAGAACTCCTGCTGGAAGAGTGGATTTCAAAGAATATTTCTGCTAAGTATCGTAAAAATATTCGTAAAAATGGTTATTGAATATAACTTTAAAGTGAGTGCTACTTATAAGTACCGTCGGTATATAAGGGGTTAAAAGTATATTAAAAATTGAGCATTGCAAGCAAACTGAAAATTTTGCGTTAAGGTCCAAATAAGTAGGATTCAATTAATTTGGCCTTCCCATTTTTTTTCTGACTTGGTTTGTTAATAAAGAAGAATCTCTAATCATAGAACTTATAGAATGAACAGTAACGTTTCATGATATCTTGCATTTGTAAAGATTTTTTTTTAAATATACTAGTTGCAAAAGTTAAAGAATATCTTATAAGGAATGTAAAACAAATGTTGTCTGAGTATAAATATTAAATACGTGAAAATATGTCCCCATTCCTAGCATCTAAAAAAAAGTCTCACTCTAATGACAGTTAGTCCGTGATGTAAAAAGCTGAAATTTGCAATAAGATAAGATTCTTTAAAATATGTGTCAATGAGTGTAACCTGTCAAAAAAGTATTTTTAATTGTGACAGCTGATCACAGATGTGTTAAATCTATTATCCTAGTTTAATGGGGGTTATTTTGAAATCAAAAGATTGTAAGGTGATCGATGTATATATGATGTACATGCTTTATGAAAAGTTTATGCCCAAATCATTATCCAACCACTAAAGGAAGAATGCTTTAATGTTAATGTATTTTGTGTCGTTGAATTATTATAACAGAGTAAAAATTCAGTTAATTTCTACGTATCATTATATGCAAATTGCTATTCATGGACTATCGAACCTGCGATTATCACCAACAACTTGACCTCCAAATCTGTCGGATTCCCTCGTGCCATGGTATCGGTTGTTAACTCTGGTATCCCACCAATTATCCTGCCTATTCCTGTTTGTGAATTGATTATTCGCGCTATGAGTTGTGTTTCGGAAATCATGACTCGGACCACTGGTTATTCTATTTAGAAACCTCTCCTCCTACTTATCAGTTAACTGTAGAAGGATAGACGCAGTCTGCGGATGTCGCACATCCACATAATCCAAAGGTTGAGGCTCTAAGTGACTGATCACATGAATCAAGAAGTTTTTTCTTGATTCTTCTAGAAGTTCTTCTAGTTTTAATTAATTGTACACATATTATGAAGGTCTCTGGCTGCGATTTTGGTACGACGCATAGAAATGCATTTCGAGCCCCAATCTATTTCGAACCACGAGGAATTACTCCTTCAAATCTTGTTTTAAGTGCGCGAAATCAGTCGTCTTTTCCTCTACAACCTTATACCCCCCCCAAAAAAAACAATCTAGTGCCCTTCCCAGGAGATGACCCTTCACATATGCACAAGACTGTTGTTTGGGTATCTCGTAATATGTTAAATTGTTATCAATGTTTTCCAAAAAGGATGAAACAATTTCCACTGTCGAAAAACATTGCTCAGGGATTACTCGAAAACTAGATCCAACTTTTAACTCGGGGTTACTATTACGTTGGGCACCACTGTGACAACCCCCTGGGTTCCACCCTGGACATTAAAATTGAATTGAGGCAAATAATTACCAGACGTCATTTTTAGAATAACAATTTATATATATTCAATTGATTCAATTAGCAACCTTCTAAATACAGATATTAAACAATATGTCGACGTCAAAGAGGTTTACCTTTAATATTAATTTAAATCAAAAACTATAATATTAATCAACTACTAAGCTCAATATCGAACGGGTTTATCGGAAAAAGAGGACCGAGAAATATACGCATCTTGAATTACTAACGTTCTTTAACTTTACACTAACTTTATTATATATTAACTCTTGTGGTCAGATAAACTATGTTTTAAATATCACCTGGCTATAATGTCGTCCTCTCCAGGCAGATCAATCCTCCCAATTGTATTTCGCGGATTAATAACAGTAAGACTCTAATTACGCAATCCGCTTGAATCTTCCTACTTCTCTTGGCTCAATAGACTTCCATCTACTAACTTAGAACGCTCTCCTTAATACCTTAATTCATTTGCATATCCCGTTTCTCCTTTCAGAGCTGATTGGAAATATACGCGAATTTACAATCCCCAAAGACGCCTAAGAGTATTAGTGATAAGGTGCCGTATAGATTCGTCACACAATGTTTGTTTTAAACGGGTGGCATGTTGGCAGCAAAACCAAACAGCAAGTTTCATCACATGCAAAATATTGCCCAGAATGCATTTTTCCTTAGAATACCAGAACCAAAGTGATACTCAAAGAAAATTTTATATGTCAAATACCCATATGACAACACGCGTTCCTACGAGTTTTTCATCCATCAAATACATCTACTCCACGCATGGTCGAACCCCCAACCTTAGGTTTGCGAGGTGCGTAAAGCCATCGAGCCGATTAAGATATTTGACTACCCCAAAATCCTCGGTTTGGAGAAAACTTTCAAAATTTTTTATGTGTTTATATTATAGCCCATACGATTAAGATTCCAAAAATACTTTATTTTAGTTCTTATGATATTTAGAAGCTAAGTTATGGCATATTTAGTAAACCAGAAATGGAATTTTCAAAACCGGAAATGGGTGTTTAAAGAGACATAAAAATGTAAACAAAAATTTTGAACGTCTTTTTCGTGACTTTTAAGCAATATAAATACCTAATATTTATGGTAAATATCGATCAACGTATCCTTTACTTATTTATTAAGTATCCGTTACTTATTTTTTAATCTGGCAACTGTTTTTTTTTAATTCAAGCTTGTTTTACTGAATGACAATAATATTATCGTTTATAGTTTGTTTGCATTGTTTATTCTAAAGCGCTCTTCTTAATTATTACTTACTTTTGATATTTTTGCAATTTATTCATTAATTTTCATTTAATTTTAACGTTTTATCTGATTGTGAATAATTTCAAAATGCCGAAAGCTAGATCGAAATTGTCTAGAAAGAGAAAGTTTTATGTTTAGCATTTAACAGTAATAATACGTCTGCAAGTGAAGCAAAATTGAGCACTTTTGACAGTTGTGATGTGCCTGAACCTGAATTTCATGGTTCTACAGGGAATAGAATTATTAATTTCCAAGCTTTGATGGGAACTATTTCAATCTTGTGTTATCCGGAATGTTATGCAACTGATTGTAACTGGCAGAAGATTCTAAGGAAGGACTTTGCTCTAATTTGTGTGTGGCTTGCAGTTGTGGATTCATGACTGGCTTTACTTCTACTAAAGAAAATAAAAAAAATCTCTCAATAATTTATTGATATTTGGATTGAGATTGATTGACAGAAGATTCACAGCTGGTAAGAAGTTGTTATGCACTTTAAATTTGCCATGCATTTCTAAAAATACCTTCAGAGCTCATGAACTCAAACTGCTGGAAGCAGTACAATTGTGTTCTGAAGAAAATATGAAAGCTGCATCTAAAGAAGTGCAAAATTAAAAAAAAAGTACAACTTGTGGTGTTTCGGTAGATGGCACATGGCAGCGGAGAGGCCATATGTCACTTAATGGCTGCGTTTCAGTTATTTCCATTGATACTGGAAAAGTTTTAGATCTAGAAGTAATGACTCAGTATTGTAAAATGTGAGCATGTATATGTTCAAATTATAAAGGTTCCTCTGGAAACATGGAAGCTGTTCTAGCTTTTAGAATTTTTGAAAGGTCACTAATCAAACAAGACCTGCAATACACCAAGTACTATGGTGATGGTGATTCCAAGGGCTTTTTAAAAGTGAAGGATATATATGGTGAAAACAGTGTCACAAAACTTGAATGTATAGGACATATACAAAAAAGAATAGGCTCACGTTTAAGGAAACTAAAAAAGAACACCAAAGAACTTGATGGGAAGGGCAAATTAACTGATAAATTTATCGATAAACTGCAGAACTATTATGAGATTTCAATCTGCAGCAATGTTGGATGCCTCGAAAAAATGCAATCTGCTGTATTAACTGCCTTCTTTCACTGCTGCTCTAGCAATCAAAATCCCATACATGGGCAATGTCAAACAGGGAAAGACAGCTGGTGCAAGTATAAACAAGTATTAAGTGATGGTAAAGTATATGTAGATAAAACAGCAGGCTTTTCAAATTCAGTGATTAAAGTGATAAAATCTACTTATTTAGCACTCTTTGATAAGGAGTTGCTAGAAAATGCCTCCATGGCAAGACTCAAAATAATAATGAAAGCTTCAATAATGTATTGTGGTCTGTTTTGCCGAAAGAAATTTTTGTTCATAAAAAAAAACTTTGTTTTTGGGTTCATACATGGCTGTCATCTTATATAATTCGGGTTATTTAGGGCTATTGCCTGCGTTTGAAGGTAAAGAGGGCTTAAGGTATAAATATGGGGAGTTTTGAAAATGTGCGTTTAGTTAGTAGAAAAGTAATTATTTTGAGTTAAAATTATTAAATGTGTTTTAGGAGAAACTGTTATTTAATATTTTTATTCACGATAAAGCTCACAACACAAAGTATTTTTAAGATAATAAATCTAAACATTCAGAAAATGTTTATATAGTTATATCTGTGTTATGAATCAAAATCTAATCTCTGTGTATATATTTATGTACTTAATTGCTTTTTTATGAAACAAAAACATTAATTTTTTAAAAATTTGAGTTTTTGCATAAAATTTGGCATACTTAAAAAACTTTCAAAAGCATTACACATTTTTTGATTCCTATCACAGATAAATATGTTTTTATGTACTCTATAAATATTATTTGAATACATTTATTAGAATTTTGTGTACAAGATTTGTCGTAACTGCAATTTTTCACCAAAATTTCGCTAAAAACAACATTTGTTATAGTCTACAAAACTCCTCAGAAAACAACAAAAGTGTAAAATAAAGATCATATCAGTTTTACATGAAGGTAAAAAGAGCTTGAGCTATAAATATAGTGAGTTTAAAAAGTGTAAAATTAGTAGAAATTTTTTCATGTAGTATTAAAATCTTTAAATACATTTCCTGTAAAACTATGTTCTTCAATTTTTTTCTTCACGGTACAATTCACTACAGAATTTCTTTTTAAGAAAGCGACTTGAAATTTTGAGAAAATGTTTTATTTAGTGTTATCTGTTGTCTAGACTATAATCTAATCTCTGTGTATATATTTATATATTTTATTGCACTTTTTGTGAGAAAATAACATTAGTGTTTTGTAAAAAATTGAGTTTTTGCATAAAAATTAACATATTTCAAAAACTTTCACAAGTATTTACAAATTTGATAGCTATCAACACAGATAATGATGTCATTTATGTACTGTATGAATATTTTAAGATCATATTAATTAGAATTTTCAATACAATCCTTACCGCAACTGCAATTTTTCACTAAAATTTTACTCAAAATTCTCGATATTTTTCCCAAATTAATTTTAAGTTTGTAAGAACTGTGTTGGAATTCTTACTTTTATGTCCCATTTCAAATATAAAAAATGTTTATTTGATTGAAGTTTTATATATTTCAAAAAAAGTGCTCCGAAGGTAGTCACATACCCTAAAACAGCATTGTAAAGCATTGTATTAGGTAGGGGAAATAGAAATGCCTTAATTTTGTATGAAAATCAAGATTTTATTTAATGTGCTTCCGATTTCCGATTTAGATGAACTATGCACCATTTTGTTGTATAATCTGTTGCGATTGTAATGCCTATCTCATAGAAATTTTGTTACATATTGGCGAAAACATCTAGTAATCTATTTTCACAATCTTCTCTTTATCCCAATTTCTTATCACTCAGGAAGTTTTATAATGTGAGAAAAAGGTGATAATCGCTTGGTGTCAGGTCCGGACTATATGGGGGATGCATTCAAACTTCCCAACCAATTTCCCAGAGGTTCTGTAGAATTACAACAGAAGTGTTGTCCTGATGGAACAGAATACCTTTTCTTTTGGCCAATTGGGGCCATTTCTGCTCAATCACTGACTTCAAACTGTCCAGTTGTTGACAGTAGATATCTGAATTTAGTGTTTGGCCATGCGGACGCATCTCCTAATAAATAATTTATTTCCAGTCCCACCAAATAAACAGAAAAACCTTCCTGGCCGTTAGTCCTGGTTTCGCCACCGTTGGAGCTGCCTAACCGCACTTTGAACATGATCGGTTTCGCATAATATTGTAGTATGTGACCCATTTCTCATCCCCAGACACCATCCACTTAAGCAATGGGCCGATTTCATTCCGTGTGGCCAAGGCTTCTCAGATGGAAATTCGATCCATCATGTTTTTTGGTGTTAATTGGTGTGGCACTCAAACATGGAGCTTCTTTTTGAATTCAACTTTGCGCAAATGGCTTAAAACCATTTTATGGTCAATCTTTAGCACCTGGGCGATGCCACGACTACTAACAAGTCAGTCAACATTTTCGATGACGCGCCTGACTATGAGAAATGCATCTTTAACATCAAAAATACCTGAACGGATTAAACGAAACCAAAATTGTACGTAATTAGCTGTTACAGTTTTGGCACCATAAACACCATTCATAATTTCAGCCGTCTGGCTTGCATTTTCGCCTTTATCGAAGAGAAACTGTAAAAAGAACCAAATTTTCTCTTAATTGACTTCCATTTTTAACACCTTGCAACTCACAACTGAATGGACCAAACAAAAAAAAAGCAAAATAATTTTTTTCGTGTGAAATGTCATCTTGGCAACGATCATAAATTTGAAATTGTTTGATTGATACTTCACGAGACATCCACACAAAAGCCATGTACCGAAAATATAATGGATTTCTTTTTCCGCAACCTAATATTTATTTTTTTTAAACTACATCGACACTTTTATAAATTTTGATTATTTAAAAATACCCGGAAGTTCATCAAATTTCATTTGGCATGCATTTTTTTTATGCAAACGTTATATATTGGCACGTACATTTATAATTCCAAAAAACTGAGAATATGAATATAAAACTATAAAAATAAATCTAACTAAATAAAAAATATATTATATATGTGTGTTTTAAATGTATTTTTTTTTAGATTTGAAGTTCATGCAGACTTTAAACTCAAATGTTGAATTTTACCATTTCTTAAAGAATATTTTGACTTTCATCAACCCTTCAAAATTGTTAAATGAAATAACTTGCTGCATTAACTAATTGCATTCATTATATGACATATGCATTAAAATTTCTAAAATTAAACGTATTCAGATTTATTTAGATTCCATAATTAAAACAGAATAGAAAAAATATTTAAACTACATTCATATACAAAAAGAAGTTATCGCAATAATTATTGTTTTATTATTGTTAAAGTTGTTATAAGTATTAAGTAAAAAGTAAAATAATTTTGAAATATACATGCAATGCTACAAATGTATCAACGATATAGATTGATTATGAAATTTTCGTTTAAAAGTTAATTTTTTTAAAATGTACTCTTCTACGTATTACCCCCTTTAAATCATTATTTTTTTATTAACTCTATTTTTAGGGATCTTCAACTTTTATTTGAAATTTAATAGCAATTTAATAGAAATTTAATGACAAACACAAATATACACAATTTGTGTCTTGAAGAGTATAACATATTTGCATATTTCAAATATACTCAATTGTTTATCAAATCATTCTAACAATTTGAAGTGAAATAAAATTTCAATAATGTGAAATTTTAATCTATATCATGTTACTTACTTAATTTAGCATGCAGATCACCTGTTGAATTTGAATAGTGTATTATAACATTAGCACATAAATGAATAATAGTTCAAAGTAAAGTATTCAAGTCTATTTTATGTCATATTCCTTAATTAAAGTGTTTATCACTTTCAAAGTTCACTTTTGTGTATAGAGCAATTTAATATTATCAAAATCTTGCAATCAAATGTCAGAATAGTTAACCTTTGATATTTACTGGTATAGTATTTATATTTGTGTAACAAATATTTTACATTGTAGTAAATAGAGTGTTTGTTGTTCAAGTGGATCAGATAACATACAGAGAAATTATTAATGAACAGTTAGCGAACAAAAACACGTTTGACAAAAAAAATAGATTACATTTAGAATGTCTTCCCATTCTTATTTGCAAATATTTATTTTAGATTTTCTCGAAGATTTTTATGTATATGAAGGTTCGTAAAGACCTTCATATACATAAAATTAAGTAGTCTATTATGCGCATGTTCTAATTTGGTCATCATGTGAAAATTGATAAAATATAGTCAAAAGTGAAATCAATTTAAATAGATACCTTCTTTTGTCTAATGAAGTTATTGCAGCTTCTGGTTTTTCAATTCCTTGATTAGGTACTGCTTCAGTGGAGATGTCTTGTTAGCAGGCAAGTATGGTGGTGACCAAGATTAGTCACCACGTTCGCCTGATCTGACTCCACAAGATTTTTTCATGTGGAGATAACGAAAGAAAGAGATATTTGCTACCCCTCCACTAATATTGCAATACCTGACAGCACACATTTTGGACGCAAAAGCCTAAGTGACATACCTTACTTTCCAATGTGCGCAACGTGACATTCAAACCAGGATCTAAATGTGTATTTAAACTGACAATGATAAGTTTTAAAGAAAGTTTAACTAGTTGTACTTTTTCATTCTCAGATTATTTTGTCACAGTATAAGCATCAACGAAAAAAAGGTGCGGTTTAACCATTCTATTATTTGCATTAATGACCTGAAGGTGCCTTTTAGTACTAAATGGATGATTTTGTGCAACTTTGTAAATTACATTTTTCCCCGGTCTTGTTCAGAATGCCAATTCCACAGTTTAACATAAGGTGGCTCCTCAGAGTATGTGGATTTATTCAATAGCGCATTGCTGTCTTACTATACCTGAACACCAATTTTATAAATACAGCAGCAGCCAATCAGGAGTTAAACGAAAAATTTGAAAGGGATTTTAGTGGGCATGATACACACACACAGACATATATATATATATATATATATATATATATATATATATATATATATATATATATATATATATATATATATATATGTGTGTGGGTGGGTGTGTATATATATGTATATATATATGTATATATATGTATATATACACAGTCCAGTCACATTAATGTGACCGTGACCATCAAGGCCAGAAATAACCATCTTTCGCAGAGCGGACTACTGCGAGACGTGCAGGAAGAGAGTCACTTAGGTCCCTGAAGGTGTTCCCTAGGATGTTGAGCCATGCCGACTCTAATGTCATGGCCAGCTGCGCTAGATTACGCGGTTGAGGATCCATGGCGCGAACAACTCGATCGAGATGGTCCCACAGATTCTCGATTGGGTTTAATTCAGGTGAGTTTGCTGGCCATGGGAAGACGGTTAACTCATCCTGGTGCTCTTCGAACCACGCACGTACACTGGCAGCTGTATGGCACCTCGCATTGTCCTGCTGGAAGATGCCATCATCCTGAGGAAAAACAATGTGCATACAGGGGTGAACATGGTCCGTAAGGACAGATGCGTACTTGTATTGATCCATCTTGCCTTGCACAATGATCAGTGAACCCAGAGAATGCCAGGAAAACATTCCCCAGACCATAATGCTCCCGCCTCCAGCTTGGACCGTTCCGGCAATGGTTGCAGGGTGGTTCCTTTCAGAGGTTTCACGCCTTATACGCCAACGTCCATCTTTCCGATGGAGCATAAAACGCGATTCATCAGAAAACGCTACCTGTCGCCTCTCAGTGGACGTCCAGCTGCTGTACTGGCGTGCAAATTCTAGCCTTCGTCGTCGGTGAACAGCAGTCAGCATAGGTGCACGAACCAGGCGTCTGCTTCGGAGGCCCAGACGCAGCAATATTCGCTGAATAGTAGTTTGGGAGAACCTTTTGGTAGCCCCTTGGTTCATTTTAGTGGTCAGTTGCTCATCGGTAGCCCGTCTATCTGCACGAACGCATTTCTGCAACCGTCGTTCGCCTCTGTCATCTATGGCCCGTGGTGCACCACATTTGCCACGTCGCTGATTTTGAACAGTCCCATTTTGCCATGCACAGTACACTTTTACCATGGCGGCACGCGAACAGTTCACAAACTCAGCCGTTTCGGAAGTGCTTCCACCCTTGGCCCGAAAGCCACTGATCATGGCCTTTTGGACGTCGGATAAATCGCTTCGTTTCTGCATTACGCCAACGATTGAAATGTTTTCCGAAGCCCTCACACACCCTTTATATACGCTCAATTGCACTATGCTGCCACCTGCCTTCTGTGATTATTTAACTCTGACGTGGAAAGTACGTGGTGGTCACATTAATGTGACTGGACTGTATATATATGTATATGTGTCTATTTTTGAAAGTCCAACTATTAAAATATTCTAGTATCTAAATATGTTTTAAGATTTATGTAGGACTTAATCAGCATAAACCAGATATAAAATATTTCAGTAATTTACAAAAATTTGCTAAGGATGGCTTACAACTGAAGAAAGGTACAACAATGCATTCATGATAGAAGTGCCGACAACTATTGTGTCTTTAATGTATCCAAAAAATGAAAGCCCTCATCATTGTTACTATGATATATTTTGATTTTAGCTTATTGGCAGAGAAAATATTATTTTTAAAATCAAAGTACTATAATTGGGAGAATTAAAAAACGCATCTACACCACTTTCTGTTTAAAGCAAAACCATAACTTCTTTTAATTCTAAATATAATATGTCAAAACATTACAGGATTTTCCGAAAAAAAATTATTATGATTTATAGAGCCAAAATAGATACAATTTATCTAAATCTTAGTCAAATTTAGTAACTGAACTTAATTTATTTTTATCTTATTCTTAAATTTATTTTTATCTTATTCTTACACTTATTCTATAAAAAACTTACACTTTTAGATGTATTCTCAGCAGTTTCCGGATAAGACTTAACCACAACAGTTAAATGCGCGAGATTATTAAGAAAATGCATGCGTGTAAGCCTTCATGATTCAATACAAGGCTTATTATATAGCCACAGGAATTGAATCGAGAATTTCTGGTAGCTACTTCCGGCAATCGGATGATATATCATTCGTTATACGAATCTTTCAAATAACTTGTGTAATTAATGGATGCCATTTACCATAAAATGACTATACATGCGTCCCCTTGCGTCTGTCTTGGAAATCAATTAAATATTGAGGATAAATTTTCCATTACCGAGCATATATATCAATCATTCCAATTCACTTAGCTCTCATTTTGTTCTGAGAGACATTTCAATGAAAATAAGATGGAGTATTGCTTTCTGGAGTTACCGGGGTACTTTAAGGATTATAATAACGAATAATTTTACAAACTGATTATTACATATTAAAATAATTGTGCATAATATATCATGGTATGATAGTCAGGCTTAAGTTTAAATATGTTGATGGATAACACCTAAGTGATATTAAGTGCATTTCTGACATATTGCTGAAAAAATTATTAATAATAAATTATTAATGGATATATCAAGTGTTTTTTTTTATTTCATTTACATTGTCCTTTCAAAATATGTTAGTTATTACCAAAGAGAACATGTAATTTTGAGCAGTGGTTAAATGAACTTTACAAACCACACCATTGGCAAGGTGCGATAGTTTGGAAACCGATTAATACCTTGACTGGTTTGCCCGAACAACGTATAGGCAACCGAAAACATACCACGCCCGGTATACCTGTACTCTGTATGGATACTGATATTTTACTCTTTCTATCTTTAATTTGCACTAAATTTTAATTCGCACTGATAGATTATTTGTGCAAGTATTTTTAAAAGATGTAGTTTATCCATGGTTATAAAATACTTTTTATCCGGAATTTTATTTGTGGTGAAGATGGAAATATTTCATTGAATGCAGGAATCTAGATTCTTCATAATATTCGATAAGGAACTGGGATTGGAAAGGCAATGTGTAATTTGTTACTTGGAAAGAAAAGAAAATGGAAAGATAATCCAAAAAATGAATATTATCTCTGTTCCCATTGACAAGAAAGACTTACTATCACAAAATGTTTCAAACTATGTGTGTACATATATACGAACACACACAAAATCTTCAACCATTTGAAAAAAAATGTACGAACATGACAGTATTTGGTAAGTATGCAATAAATTATTTTAAGATATATGAAACATTCGTCACGTTATTCAGACTGCACTTATAGAAAGAAAACATTAAAGAGTTTTTGTGTTCCACCACTTGAAAATAACAAACAGTGTAAAAATTGAAAAAATTAAAATATTTGCTTTTCCATTTTCACACTCATTTTGTTAACTATTATGCTTAGTTATATGCAATAAAAATGTATTTTATTGGGGCATTTTGGGCAAGGCAATTGTCCTCTTATCGCCGGAATTGCGTTAAGTCGATCGCGATCGACCGGTGGACCATGGATGCATTTTTGGTTGACCGTCTTTAGCAAGACAAACGAAGCGCATACTAAAAGAAACGTATTTGTAGAACAGGTAGACTGAAGAATCGGTATTTCTCAATCGATGCGACTGTGTTCATACTTGAGCAAGTTATTCGATAAATGTGTTGATGTCATATGTACATTAATTGGAAGCGCACAATGATGCTTAATACGGTTAATGCCGCCATAGGAAAAAAAGGGCGATCACTGCGATGTCAACCGTAAAAATGAATTTTTCACCAAACGCTGACTGAAGGGGGGAATTAAGGTTGATGATAGTTTTTAAAGTGATAGCAGAGTATTGGCTTTGAAACAACATCCCCGCGCTTTCAGTAGATTGGGTTCTTGTGTTGATGGCATGTCCCGCATTGGCGCGGTACTCAGCAGAGAAAAAATTAAGCACATACGTAGGTTTCAGATTCACCGTTTCTCGAAAGTTCTCTGCTCGCTACATTAAATACGTTCACGGTCCAGCCGTCGTTCATATTTGTTCCGGAAAACAAATTCATAATTTTGTGTTTCTTGCGTTTTTGTATTTAACATAGTAATCTGGCATGTATTAAAATATGAGTACAATGCTGAAAACAATGTTGTTACAATGCTTAAACAAGTGTTAAGAACAATTACAATTTTAATGCAGGGTAGCCGCACCTACATACTAGGGGGGCGCAACTCCTTAGAAAAATTAAATGTAGTCCATACTCTAGAAAAGTCCGACCACCTTTTTTTCAAAGAGTGAAACTCAGAAGTCATTCTCGTCATTTGGCTCTAGTTTAAAATTAAGAGCTCCGTTCCAATTAGTCTACATTTTATTTTATAGTGTGACGTTAATAAGCACTAACACAAGAAAAAGTTCCTTCATTTAGCATGCATTAGTTCTTCTAAATAGTGGGTCTTCAGTAGCACCCCTACTTTAACTCACGACACTTGAATGTCACAAAAATATATGAAATCAAATTTTTCTATTGCAATTACAAAATGAAAAATGTATATTTCTAAAATTAAAGAATAATAAGCTGTATTTATCTATATATTTGAAAGAGAAATGACTCACATTCTTTCATCATATGACATTCGGTAACATAGCACCTATAAACTCTTGAAGGCTTTTTTTTTACTACATGTATTTTATCCCGTTTAGGGTCGTGTTATTTTTCCTGTAAGGCATACCTTTTTTTAAAAGTACATAAAAACCCCTAGTGTTACAAGATACTCAAAACTTTATTATTTATAATTATTCTAAATTGTAAACGTTCAAAATTCAGATCACATTAGTGTGATCATGGGACTCACTAAGAGGAATTCGAAATAAATAGTAGGCCCTGAAGAAAGAAACGCTGGATCACATATAATTAGCATAGACAGAAACTATTAAAGACGAATATTTCCGTTTTTGTATTAGTAGACCTAATATCTAGGAATTTGGCACGTACTTTTTTTGTTGTTGTTGTTGAGTATAGCTTCGCTAAGAGCGGGTTTTACAAATTTGACTTTGGAGTTATACATATATCGTATCAAATTTGCGTAAGGAAAATTTTGCTGACTATTCAAATTATAATAATTGAATAGCAACTTTATTAATAGACAAGGGCGAAAAAATATCTACAAAAAAGACAATATGTATGTGTATACATTGTTTAATAAGTTTGAACCATATTATTGTCATAGTTAATAATAAACCAAAGCATTTTTCCCTTGGTTCATTTTGCAGATTCTACCGACAAAAATATATGATGTAAAGGCATATGTTGTTATAAAATGTGTAACTTGGCCTTGTGAAAAATTTTCTTAATAACAGAGAGAGAAAAACAGAAAAAAAACTTAAAATCTGACTTATATTTTATTGAATTGTATTTCTTATCTCTTTGAGGAGCAAGGTAGATTTGTTTTTCATTATTTCAAGAGCTTTTGTGGACTTTATAGAAAGTTTTCCGTTAACCATAATTGAGAGAGAGTATGGCTTACAAATAAAATATATCAAAATTTACGTCAAGAAAAACTTGCTTTTATCTAATATATATTTTTATCCCTATTAATCATAATCTTAGTATATTTAGATGTATTTTAATTGATAAGTACAATTTTTTCTATTTTGGATACCGAGTAAGGATCTTTCATTTTTGTTTAATTTAGATTCTTCCAAGTATTTGGTAATGCTGGCTATTGTAAGGCATACATGATACAGGAATGCTGTTATAAATTGATATAAAATTGATAGGCCTTATAGAGAGCGTATATTTTTAATAACAATGTACGCATTTAGATCTTGAGCATTGTTCTTCTCATTATATGCAGCTTTTTTTGTTGGGTAAAAGATGGAATTCGGCCAAAATTTTCCTATGGTATTGTTTTCTCATAAGAAATTACTTCCAAGAAATGGTGGATTTTTTTTTCGTTTCTTATTTACCAAAAAAAAAGATGTTTTCAGGAATGATGTTATTTTTTGCAAGAATAAACTTTTATTTATGACACAATGCTCCTTGTTTTTTTTATTCTTCATAAAGCTATTCTTGTAAACAAACATAGCTGTAAGAAGAATGTATTGATTTCCCTGAAACATAAAAGCAGGTATATATATATATAACTATATTTATGTGTAAGGAATGTGTTTATATGTGTAAGACAAAAACAGTTTTGATTATTTTGTGTCATTAGCTTATATATGATTCTCAAATAGTTTGTAAATAGAGCGATGAATTCTATCCACGATCCTTCTAATTGAATTTTCGCGGAAATTCTTCTCTATCTGTGTTTTGAGTTTAAAATTTGAGTGTTATTTAAACCCTGACAATGGGTTTGTTGGAGTTAGTCTTTAGTTCTTACAATATCATCCAAGTAAGTTGAAACAATTACCGTTCAAAAAAGTGGAAGTAAAAGAGAAGCCTTTTTGAAGAGGACTATAGCAACCTAGGAACTATCTGACTAGTGTTATATCATAGGACCAAGAGATAAGTGTTTATTTTGTTATTTTATAAGCTTAAGGTAGAGAAAAAGTTTGGATTGCACCCACGGTTTATAACACTCTAGTTAATCAGAAGTTATCTGTCAAAAATAAAAAGTAATTATTTTTATAACAACAGTGTATTTTTTTCGGTGTCCTAAAATATGCCTGTAACCTCTGGGTTGCGACAATATTATTAAATTAAATGTCTTAAAGTTATATATACGTGATATATTAAGCAATGAATTATTCGTATTGTTTCCAAAAACAAATAAATATTTAAAATTAAAAAATATTTTTGAATTTTAAATGTGTTTCTACATTTGTTTCACACTGACTGAGAGTAAAAACCTTTAAAATATATTAATCTACAAATTATTCTCTAAGCGTTTTTTACTTATTCCTGATCCAAGTATAACACAGTAATTTTTAGATAAAGAAAATAAAGCGTTATATATAAATGTTATTTTTGAAGCAGGACATGACATAGATAAATAAATTAATTTGTCATATTTCATAAAATATAAATATTCTTTATTTTTTTTTCATTGATTTGATTCGTTGAAACTCGTAATTTTGAATTACGATCAAGTAACGAAGGATGACCTCTGAGTTGGGAATTCCACTCTTTAAATTTCATAAAACACCAATGTGGGAATTTTGATCCTCGTAAGTTTTACTATTGCATTGTTTCCTTTACATGACAACAGGACCCAGATCAACTACCCGGCAGAAACAACACTGGCATAAAATTGAAATTTATGGTCACTTGGCTACTACTCAACTAAAATTAAACATTTTATGTAAATGATGCTTTCATTTTGTACATGCTTTCTTAACACAGGGTTACAGGATATAATTTTTTTTTTGGTATTCAGTAATACCTCAACTTACGCGAACTCAGAGTTAAGTGATTCTCAAATTTCATCCATTCGTATTTTTTCTCTCTCCTTTTTTTCTCCATAATTGAATTTTAGCCATAATTAGTGGCAGATCCTGATGAAATTGGTAAATGGTTTGAAGAAGTTGACGATATTACAAGCAAATATATTTGGAAGTAGATGGTGATGATGTTCAAGAACTGCTGGTTTACTGCAATCAGGAACTGACAATTGATAAGCTCTTAGAAATGTATGCGCAAAACAAGGGAACATTGAAAATCTTTAATCTTTAGACACAATCCGATCAGGAGATCCAACAACAAACAGTTAGGAATTTGACAGAAGACCCCAGTTTAATTGAAAAAGGGTTACACATTTTGGAAACTGTAGACTTCAACGAAGAGCGTATTTTTTCAACAAATCAATGATTAAAAAAAATTAATAGCATGTTACGAGGGAAATTTGCGAGAAAAAACTATATTTGACCCGACAGACGGATTGGTCTTTATGAAACCTTCTACATCTAAATAACTTCAGTATGTGATTTTTATTTGTGTTATTTAATACGTCATTTATTTTTTTTTCTAAATTATTATGTTCTTTTGTCTTTGCCCCCAACTAAAAACAGCTCATGTGTTCGCGAGCTTTTACCCTGGCTTTCGCGGTTATCTCTCAATTCCACCTATGACGTAAATTCAGGTTATTACTGTATATATATATCTTCTTTGCCATTGTAGGTTTTAGAACTTCTGCACTTTTATTTTATTATATATATATATATATATATATATATATATATATAATTATTATTGCTTTAAAAGATTGAAAGAACATTTCCTGAAAATAGTTGTTTTAGGGATTATTTTAATTGTATATTTAGTCTGTAAAACGACGCTGTATTTTTAAAAATCCCGTTAAGGGGTGTAGTACAATTTACAGGAAAAAAACTTTAATTTTATCGTTTTCACAAAGTGTCTGCTTGCACTCAATATAAACACAATACGTTAAACAGTTATAAGTGCTCAAGATGCCACAATATGATAGTCATTTACTTTTTAAATAATAATTTACAAAATCGCGAAAAACTTTTAAAGCACTTTACTTCCTATAATAATGTACGTGCACACATGAAATTTAATTTAAAAATACATCAAACAGATTTATGTGGTAATTTTATTAAAATATGAAAAAATACGTTGTTTTATGAAAACTGCTTAAGAAATATATTAATTGTAAATTCAGCTATGTATTCAATATATATATATATGTGTGTGTGTGTGTGTTTCTTTAATTTAAAAATGCATGGGAATTTTCGTTCAATGTATTAACAGCAATATTTCAGAAAAAAATACTATATTAATTGGCGTAGTACAAAAAAAAAAGTTTTGACATTTAAATTGAACAAAAAAAATGTAATTTTTTTCAGATAAGTCAGTGAATAGATTTTATTTGCTGCAGGGAAATGAATAAAAACAAGCGTAAAAGTTATCTCTAGAATTACGCAGCTTAGAATTTCTAAAGTTTTTTGAGATAATACAAAAAATATATAAATATTGATTTAAGCTAAAAAATGTTATTAGGTATTTTTTTTACTGATTACTGTCAATCAAATTGTGCTGTATCCCCTCAAATAATTTTCAGACTAATAGTTTCCTGAAAATACGAAAAACAGAGAAGCACTGTTATTCTTAGACTATATTTCTGAAAATCGTAATTTATTTTATAAATTTTAATATTATTAGTAAAATAACGTTTTAGAGCATTTTTTTATTTTTTTCTTAAAATGTGAAGAAACAAAAAATAGTTATACATTCACGGAAAATAAGAATTATCAATTATTCGTTAAATCAGTGCTTCGTTAAACAAATTTCATACTATACTGTGAGATTTCAGTCTTATTAGCAAGAATATTATACACAAAAATAACTTATATTACAACAAGCATATAATAAGTAATTCTTTATTTAAATATGCAATACTAAACCTTATGTATGATAGGTTCATACTTCAGTTGTTTTCTCTGCTTTCGTTCAAATAACTGAAGGCTTAAAGTAATATGAAATAAATAACTTTAAGAGTAAAAATTATCATTTAGAAATAAAATAAAAATTGAAAATGATTAATAATGCTAATTATTTTAATTTATTCTGATGGACAAATTTGTTTTACCCTTTAGAAGCACGGTATTTTTGAAAAATAATAAGTACCCATGCTGCACATTTTTGATTTAGTTTAAAATTGTTCAAAATTGAGAGATGGACTTTTACTGGATATTAATATTTGTTGACTCAAGTGAATTCAATTTTAAAAGTGGTTGACAGTATTATCGTATTAATTAGTTATAATTAAATAATAAATACTAATTTTTTACGCAAGTGAGAACTGAAAAAAATTTTCTTCGTGCCACTATTGTATTTTTTCAAAAGATTAAGAAAAGATTCATCTTGCTTATTCAATTCCTACTATTATATATAGCTCACACTTTCTATATTATTATTTATTTACTTATCTTCGTGGAATTTTCAATCGTTAGTAAAATACATTTTAAAGCGCTCAATTGAGCTGAAATTTTATATACGTGATTAGTTTCGATGACAATGCAGTAATTTAAAAATATTTGATAAATATTAATTGATTAAAACTAATTATTTAAATAATTACAAGTACATCTACGTTGACATAATTTTTTTCGACTTAGCGACCATTTTGGCGACTTGTGTCAAAACTTGAAAATGTTTTTTCCCACATTTTAAAGCACCCATTTAGGCTGAAATTTTCTATACACTATTGTTGGTAAAAATACGACTATTTAATTATAATTAATTAAAGTTAATTGACTGAAACTAATTGATTTAAATAATTACAGATACAGCCACGTTGGTTTCATTTTTAGCATCTTGGGTCAATTTTTTTCTCACGTTTTAAAGCATTCAGTTGAACTGCAATTTTACATACACGGTTGTTTTCGATGACAATACGATACTTTAATGATAATTAATAATAATTAATTACCACTTAATGTTGTGGTTCTGTCATGAGTATTTGCATATTTATATTAAATATAACTGTTTAATAAAAAATAGCTAAAGTAAATTTTTCTTTGTTGATCTATGTAGGAATTTACTTATTTTTTTATATTACTTGTTTTTTTTTTTTTTTTTTTTTTTTTTTTTTTTTACTTTAAAAATTTGGGACAGTTTTGCTACAAACGTTCATCAAGGATTTAAATACTTAACAAAGTTTTTTAAAAAAATTAAGGATGACTGATCACCCTCTTGCATCCTAAAAGTTCACCCTCGCTTTGCAATACTTCAATCGTATTCTTAAGCCATTTTCTCAAAAGAAAATGAAAAGGAACATTAAAACACTGGTACCTTTATCGAAGAAAAATAATTCCAATAACTATTTTCATCGACCAGAATCCACTTAAGAAGCAAGAAAGAGATAAAAAAAGTTTCCTCAGAGGGAGAGAGAGTGGAGAAATTCCTTTGAAGATATAAATAAAAATGTAGCTGATATTTTTCAAGTCCCGTTTTTCCTTTTCACTTCGTTTCTTGTTAAAAATTTACGAACCGTATGAAATTGCATTTTTAATAATATTATATTTTATGTCTTGTATAAATGTTTTATGAATAGGATTATGAAATGACCATCAAAGTTTTTTTATGATGTAACTTCGAGTTCTTATTAAGAATTTTGACTTTTCTTTTAAAATGTATTTGTAAAGAAAATAAATCACTATTAAATGTGCTTATTATCATTAATGTATTTCTATTTGAATATCATTCTCCAGCATTAAAGCTTGCGACTTAATACTTCATATGATGAAACTCTTTTTGAGTCATAATCATAGCATTAAAAATTGAAAATAATTGAAGTAATCGGATTTTAAAAAGACATTAACTTTTATCGAATTATAATTTGAAGTTTATGGAAGTTAAACTATTTATGAATCAATTGCTATTTACTTTTAAGAAGATTTTTAAAAAAGTGGTTCATCTTCATAGAGTTCAAATTCTGAAGCATTTTTTTTTACTGTTCAAACAAAGAATTCAAATAGAAACCATTAATATAGGCTTAAAAACGTTCGCATAATTTATGAATCAAAATTTTAATAAGTTTTATTACTCTCAAATACATAATAATTAATAAATTTCATTAGATTTTAAAATGTTCAATATTTTAGTTTCATTTTAACTAATACATTGTTTGTGTAATATTTAAAAGGATACTAATAATAAACATACATTCTAGGAATTGCTTCACGTGAAAATTTCAAAACACAGTGAAAATTAATGTTTTATTTGTGGTTATCTTTAAAATAATGCTGAGTGTTCTAGACAGTGGTCGAGATATTTAATTTTTAGAAATGAAAACACAAAATAAATTTCAATAACTGGTGTTTGATTGTGATTTAGTTAGATTTTTAATTAAAGTATCTGGCTATATTTGGAACCATGATTTTGCAAAAGCGTACAAAAGAATATTTTTTTTTAGTATTTAGGGTCACGTAAATTAGAATACACTTTCAAAATTGTTTTAACAATTTTATTTCAATAAACAATTAATTAGATGCATTTTTTTTTGCAAAAATTGAACATAGAATCCATTACCTATTTTCATAACATTTTCCTTTAGGAAAAATTCATGCATAATAATAATAGCTTACCTATATACAGCTCAGACTTCTCAACAGAGACTGAACTATGATTTTTGAAAAATTCGTCATTTCCAGAGTTACCACATATTAAAATAATAATTGGCGAGAATTTATGTAAGAAATTCTTCACCCTGATGTATGAATAATTCAACTTCCGAATAATACATTTCAAAAATCTTAGTTTAAGCTATGTACAGATGTTTGAGCTATATATAGGCACACTATTACTATATAAGACGTATTTTTCAAAGAAGTAAAATGTTTCAAAAATAGATAATTATGTGTTCTTTTTGCCAAAACATTGCATTGAAATTATTTTTATTGTAATAATAGTTTTAAAATTAGACTGGGTGGCGCGGTTGGTTTGCCGCTGTTCTTACAAAGTTGCGGATTCAACCGCAACCCAAGTCGATGGATTTTCGTGATAACAGATAAATCGACGGTGGCCATGTCGTGTTATTATACGACATGTAAAAGATCCCTAGGAGGTGTTATCGGTAAAATTAAATCCTAGTACAGGTTCGCATCGTCAGGGCTCAGATGCCTCTTTCTAGGGAAGAAACTGGGCGTCAAAATTACCTGTGGCGATTGGTATCTGCTTATATGGCACCACATTAAAAATATATACCTTCTTTCGGAGATGTACTGTGTAGTTTAATGAACTATGTTAATAACTGTTCATAATCTGCCATTACTAAATAAAAAAAATTAACAACTTTATACTTGTATTTAAACCTAAATATACTACATATAAAGAAAAAAAAAAATATTCCTTTGAACGCTTTTGAAAATTTATAATTCCGAACGCATTCAAATACCTTAATGTTGTACTTTGAGATAAAATAAGGGGTCTTGTAGACGGATTTCGTAAATTCTCACCACAGTAAAGTGACAAGGACATCTCAGATGGGGCATCTCTTAGCTTTTGCAACACACCAACACGTGAGTAGTTTGCTCCAAGACACATTTGACGAGAATAAACCCCTCTTTCACATGACGAACCTTCAGGGGCATTAGAATTTGAATGTATGACTTGCAGGTCATCAGCCTGTGACCGTGAAAATTTGTCTACCTCAGCTATAATTCTGGAGAAAATGTTGTTTTGAATCATATTTTGTGTCTGTGTGTTGATTCTCAAGACAATGGAAGAAGAAAGTCACTAGAGAATTAGAATATTTTCTGTTCATACCTTACGCAAAATACTTTTTTTCTTACGTTTAACATATTTCAGAGGTGTCAGGTTCTTAACACATCCGTGTACGCGAAAAAAACATCATTCTTCAAACCAATGTAACTTAACAATAAAACACAACAATAATTTAAAATTTTTACCACATGGTAATTATATATACTTATATTACTTCTCAAATTTTTAGAGAATTTGAAAAAAAAATTTAAAAAAAATACATATAAATGGGACAATTTTTCAAAAGTATGAAAAACCGTATTTTACATCGCGCAGGATTCTAAAGTACAAAATGGATTAAAATTTACAAATTAATTTTACTTAGTATAAAAATGTTCACTTTGAAGTTTTATTAACTTTTAAGAAATTAAGTAGAGGTAAAAAAATATTTTTTTAAATACAATTATAACGAAGATTTTGAAATTTTAAGAAAAAAATAAATTATAATTTAAACAGAGAAATTATATTAAAATTCAAATGAAAAACATATTTGAAATTCAATTAAATAAATATATTAATATTCAAATAGAAAATATATATATATTAATTTTTTTTCTGAAAATTGCTGTATTAAGTTATGGAAAGCCTGTTTTTGAACCAGTGTATGGCATTTCAAATTGATATCATAAATAGTTTGTGAGAAATCCAGTGCGCAAATTAAAGTTTTTTGTTTTGAAAAAAATGAAGTTAAAGGTAAGAAAAAGATAGGGATTTTGCTTAAGTATCAATTGTCATTTCTCAATAACTTTGGAAATTTTCACAGTATCAAAAAAATGTTAGTTTCAAAATACAAAGAAATGCTGAGGCTTTAACATATATCTTTTTTTTAAAAAAATTCAAAATTGTGCAATTTCGGAGTCCTCAGATGCCTTACTACATTACAAATGCCCTAAAATATTATGTAAGATATTCACACACACACAAATTTTTAATCAAAAATATTTTCTAAAGAAAACTTTATATTAGTTTCTAAGTACAAATATATTAAACTTTTCTAAAAGTGCCCATATATGGCTGCTTTTTACTAAAGCTCTGCCTCTTGTGTTTATATGATACAATGTACATCAAAATTACTTACCTTAAATTACCTTAAATATCAAATTTACATTAACATTTATAAAAATTTTATTTGAACGCAAATCTTTGAAATACATTTATTTGAAATTTTTCTGTCAGCGATTTTGAAAAACAAATTGAACAACTGTTTAAAGTTATATATATTTCATTCCAAATTTTATTTTCGATTAACTGTCATGTAAGAAGAATATATTATTTTCTGTAAGGTTTCGAATTTATATGCTTACCGAAAATAAATTTAATTAGCGGAATATTACATTCCTTTGCATCCAAAAAAATTTACAATACTGTGACATATTTCCGAAAGTATTTTTTTAAATTAAAATATATCTCAGCTTCTTTGAAATAAAACATATTTATAATAGAGAGATGGTATTTTTAAAATATTGATAAAAAATAAAGTAGTAATGTGTATATCTTCTAATTTTTTACGAAAATCTGACTTTTTTTTATCAGAATAAAATGTTCCAATTTGATATAGTTTAAGCATTATCTCTTGAAATTATGAAGAATATTAGACAAAAAATATTCCATTTTAATAATTCATCAAATAAGTAAATATGCATAAAATAAGCTAACACCTATTCATGAATATTTTTTCCACAAAAATAAAAATAAATTTATTAATCCTTCGTACATGTGTCTTATTAGAACAATATACGTAGAAATTTTGTGCATTATTTTTTTTGATGTTCTTAAACGCAAGTATCCAAAATTTTTAATTGTGTACTTAATACTTATATACAAATAATATTATACAAAAGTTTCATTTTTAACTTCATCATTAGTAAAAATGTGTGTGCTTGTGACCAAGCGATAACTTCAGATTCATTCTGGGCAAGAATATCTAGTTATTTGAATGCACTACGTTTTCCTTTACGACATTTTCTCATGCGGCCTTTAAAATTTCCGTTTTGTAACTAATCATTGGTAGATTATTCTACTTCATCCTTTTTCTGTAAAGTGTAATAATTAAATAATTATGCCTTCTTATATATTTGCATATAAGTATTTAGGATTTAAACGTCAATTAGTGTAATTATTTATAAATATTTATATGCAAATTACTTATATAGATTATACTTATATAATTATATGTTTCCATGGTACTTACGTAATATTGCAACATTCACAAAGTTCAGGATTACTTTCCAAGTTGGCAATCCTGACCTTTCTACTGGCTGAATTGGCAACCATGTGTTTATTTCAAATAATGTCACTAATACTATTTCGATATTACGTAAATGACATTTATATAACAGGTATAGCGCTATATACTATGTAAGGCTAGGAAATTTGAT
>BMAU01006336.1:0-142500 GCA_019973935.1 Trichonephila clavipes | reverse complement strand
AATTCCTTTTGTGAAAATTCGCAACATAGAAACTCATCTTTCACTGCACCAGGATGTTAATTCCAGGAAAGCCTTCGCAAAATAGATGTTCGAAGATTGGAGGTCTCACTATATATATATATGTCTAATCTTTTAAGAATATTCTTCAAACCAATAAATGTTTTATTTGCTTTTAAATGAAAGTGTGCACTTTATTTGTTTGCAAAACAAAAACAAGTTTTAAATATTTACTTGAAAAAAAAAAAGGAAATGAAAATAAATTTCTTTTCAACAAACGAAATACTGTTAAATTTACATACCGAATAAGTATTTTTTTTTTCATTTTCAGTTAAATATTTTAAGGTAATTTGTAATGTTCTTCAAAAAATTTCATATGGTCCTGTTTCTTAATACCCTCTACAGCATGATCATTAATATCCCTGTCATTTTTATGACATGTATTTTTAACCTTTTTGAAGGAAAAAATGCTTTATTATTATAATAATTATTATTATTATTTATAATATTTTTCATAATTCCCACATATTCGAAAAATTTCAAAATTATTCGGATTTACTTAAAGGTATAATTTTTTTTCGTTCCTTTTATCTATTTTATTTTTCTTTCAACATGAAACATATCCCATTCTCTCGATGGATAACATACATAATGTTTAATTAAATATTCAGAATAAAAAAAAAAACTTTGAATATCGTGTTGCTTAAAATATTTTTTTTTACTTATATTTGCAAAAATTGTACTTCTGTATCAGATACTCATAACAGTAGTCAGTGTAACATAAACTGAGTTTAATTATAAGTTTCAACTCATTATTTCTTGAAGTATAACAAATGTTAATAAGTTGTCAAAAATTCAGATTTAGAATCAGATTAACATACATATTTGCTTATCAGGACTGCGTATTATTTTTCAGTATGTTACAATTTTGTTAGATTTATTTATTCAGAAAAGATTGCAATTTATTTCTTGTACTCCCAACCTGAAATCAAAAGAACCTGCAGTAATGTTATAATGATCAATTTCATTCGCAGTTAATGCGTTTTAATTCCATATGTAATATGCATTCAGATTCTTCAAAAACTAGAAATAGAAAGACATACACACAACCGTTAATGAACTAATGTGTAAAATGAACTAATTAAAATAAAAGAAAACCACTACATTAATTCAAAATAATATTTAAGGCATACTTTTTTGCATAATTATTGCGATGCTTTCAAGACATCCACATATTTAGACAAAGTATGATACAAATTTTTTAAGCTTTATTATTAAATATATTAGGGATAAACATAAAATATATTTATATAACTGTATTTATTCTTTTAAAAATGAAATAAATCCTTAAGCTCTCTAATCTTAATACTCTGATTTGAAAAACACTTTGCTTGTTAAGTTATATTGCACTTGTTACGGCAAATTAATTAGCTAAACAAGGTAATAAAAACAACAGATGACATTTTAAAAATTTAATTTTTTGTTTTGTACTACTTAATGCCTTGATTCGCAACATTTTAATTTGATGCAAAGTCATTCCGATTTCTTTACTTGAACGTTTAAAAAATTGAAACTTGAATCGATAACTTTTAAGTACACAAACTATATATATTATAAAATTATATTTGCTTGCACTTATTTTTTATAACAGATTTTCTACACGTGTACGGTTTATTTAAGTTTTACTAAAAAGGGAACTTTATAAAAACAAAAATGTTCAATATTTATTTAAAGCATTTTAAAAGTAATATTTATAAAAAAATTAAAAAATATCGAAGCTACACTGAGAATAACGAAACAAATTTAGCAATATTAAAGTTCATATAATAACACTTTTATCTACCTAGAATACTATAAAGGCTTTATATAAAACATCAAACGAGCATATTGACTATATATGATAATATGCTACGCTGTTAGAAAGAAAACATGTTGTAAAACATGATCATTTATGCTCACATGCTTATTCCCTTTCCGCATTATAATTTTAAATTTATGTGTAAAATACTCACAAAATCGTTAAAGCGATAAAAAAAAATATTGCTAGCTTATTAAACACAAAATAGTTTAAAATAATTGGTATCATACAGTGCAATTTGTACAATTTCTAAATACTTTACCAAGATCATTTCTTTTTAAATTCGATGTACCATGCTTATTTATAAGAATTATGCCATCATATTAGAAGTTTCTTAGTGGCCATTATTTGAATTTCACACCATGTGTTGGCCCCTCGAGCATCGTTCTGGCTAATTGAAAACTCTCGAATGGCAAGGACAGTTAAAAGTTCACACAAAAGGGGAAAAGAAAGCATACAATGTATTATACACCGAACTAACTTAGCCTAAACTTCCTTTATCTAATTTATTTTAATTTAAACATAAAAATGAAAGTATTAACAATGAGAAAATGTTTCACTAGTTTAATAAACATTTTTTTGTCAAAAATATGGTATAAATACAATTTCAACAATTTAAATATGTATACCCTAATAGATTTCATAATATACATATATATTCCTAAACATTTTTTCTATAGCATATTGCAATGATAATGATTTGGTCTTTAAGTTTGAATGAAGTGGATTTTATATTTTTGTATTTTTCTATTTTTCTATTATATATATATATATATATATATATATATATATATATATATATATATATATATATATATATATATATATATATATATATATTTCTGCTACAAAAAAACTTTAAAATCAAGGGCGACAATAAATATTAAACCAAATTTATAAAATAACACAGAATAATTGTTATATATGTACCTGATTGAAAAAGTACAGCCTTCTGTGATGTGAAGAAGACAATGGAATAAGGGCTAACTACAATTGACATGGAAAATTTATTACTTATACATTTTATGGGTTTAAATTCTTTGGTATGATAATAAACAAAAAATACATCAAGATAAGTAAGTTAATGAAAATGCATGGAATGAAAATTGAATTGAATTAATTACATTTTAAAGTTATTTTCCTTTTTTTCTCTTTATGTAGTTTGAATGCTTTGATTAAATTCAAACCAATGCTGATTTTTATTAAATAATTCATTCTTAAAAAAATAGAGGACACTTTAAATTCGTTTTCTCTTTTTATGAAAATAAAAAAGTACTTTCATTCAAAATAAAAATAAATACGAATTCAATTTAGAAGAAATATACTTGATGCTCTTCTAAATCAAATATGAGGCTTAGTTAAATCTAGTTCAAATGTAACAGGGCTTGAATGTTTATGAAATAAATTATCAAGAATTTAATAGATTAAAATAGAAGTAACCATTATATTCATTCATTTTTAATCAGTATAAATTATTTTTTTTAAAAAAAAAAATTCATTTCGTTTTATTAATTCAGATATTAAAAATATGAACCTACTCTCCATTCTTTTCCCTTCCTCCACCTTTTCTCGAAATATTTTATTTGATAGAATAATGCAACTTAAATTTAATAAGTGGCTAATAAGATATACATTTTTCTAGAAATTATTACAAAATAATACACTGTTGTTTGTAAAAAAATGTTACACCATGAAGGAATCATCAGAATTAAATGAACTTTGCAGCAAAAATCAATTAAAGGATGTTACGTAAAATAGTAAGTATTCAGAGCAAACGTGCGTGCGTGGTATACACAGCGCACTCTGAACTGATGCTGAAAGCGTATAAATAACTGGCTGTAGTAGGACGTGAGAATAGTTAATGATTATTTGTTAGTGGGGAACGTTCAGTGAGCCATAAGGGAGTCCACGACGAAATAGTGAGAAATTCTAACAACTTAAGGAGTTTGATCGGTGGAGAATTATCAGTCTTTGAGAAGGAGGATTTGCCTATTTGCCTATCACGCAATATGAACTCATTTGCAGCGGAACAGTTCCACAGTGATACGAGATTGGAAGCAATGGACCGACGAGCACTGAACAACTTGAAAAAACTGGTAGTGGACGACGTAAGGTGACGTCATCCAGCGATGAACGACACCTGCTCCACAGGACGGTGAATGACTGTACAGCTTCATCCTGGCAATTGGCGGCACGTTGGTCTACTGCTACAGGTGAAATAATGTCCACTTCGTCAATTCATCGACGTATGTGGACGACACTGTGAATTGCGTGCAAGGGCGTATTTTTACATGATCACCCTTACGGCAAACCATTGACGGATGCTGGTGCAATAGGATCATGAACACAGAGCCTGGTAAGCTGATTGGCACCAAGTTCTATTTTGAGATAAATCTTACTTTAACTTGTGGGGCCCTGATGATCATATTCGTGTTAGACGCTATGCTGGTGAATACTGCCCTTCAGAATGCGTTATCGAACAACGTAGTAGCCAACACTCGCAGTTATGGTTCGGGGTGGATGGTCCAATTAGCTATGAATTGAGGGTAATCTCAATAACAACAGGTACGTCCGTGAAGTGCTACAGCTCGAAGTCCTTCCCTTCCTTCTTCAAGGCGGGGAGCACTGAAGCAGCATGTGGGAGTAAAACCCACATGTTGAAAAATTGTTCAAGACTTCTGTTCAGCCCAACACATGCAACTTCTTCCTTGACCTGCTTATTCGCCGGATATGTCGTCTTTTGAACACGTGTGGGCTTTCGTTGGTCGGCGTATTGCTCGTGATTCGCGTCCAGCAGCTTCAAAAGTCAAGTGTTTGTTGCGCATACAATGTGGAATTATCTTCCACAAGCAGACCTTCAATATCTGTCTGACGGCATGTCAAGTCGTACAGCAGCACTTATTGCAGCGCATGGTGGCTACACCAAATACTAATTTCAGACAGTTGATATTATTATTTTTTTTTGCTTTTAAAATTTCGTGATTTATTTTTACTACTACAAGTCAGTTGTGCATTAAGTTTCATTTAATTCTGGTGATTTATTCATACTGTTGCACTTTTTTTACAAACAGCGATTAAGGATGATTTATAGGATATTATACAAACAGCAGTCTCAAGGATAATTTATAGGATATTATCTCAAGATACATATGTTCAATACCGTTATTAAAAATTTAAGTGCTTACATCCTATTAAATTTACTATGCAGTAGAGTTTCGAATACTTAACATTTGTAATAAGTATACATTTCACATACATTTGATAAAAATAAAATTCAGATTATTTGATTTGCTAATAAAAATACTTATACCCCCAATTTCAGGTTTATCTGATATTAGACTAAAATATCATGAAAATGACACATTCTGATTAATTTGCAAAATTAAGTGAAATATATAGGTATTTTTTCTGCATAAAAGTAAATCCTACGTATGTTTTTATACATGAGTGGGTATGGGAGGGAGCTCTATTGCTACAGATCAATATTTATGCTTGTGAAGGAATCAGTTCAAATAATTCACATAATTAATTCCAAAATGATAAATAACACTGGTTCTAACAGCATTTTTCCAGTTTTTTAATTTGCTAGTTTATTAAAAATTATTCACGTTTTTTTTTTCTTATATTAACATCATTTAAAGATTCATTAAAGTTTGTTCGTGTTTTAAAAGTATTGAGCTATGATGTGATTTATACTGACTACATTTCTTTTTTTTTTTGTTAATTCTTCAATTGAACAAATATAAATATTATTATTAAATAATACTTTTATTATTTTTATATATAGAAATCATATCTTATTCACTGTTTTAATTTTTGTTCTATTTTGAGTTATATACCAATGAAACTTGTAAAATTTTTCGACATCTATTGTTAATTATATATATAATTATCCCTTGCAAAAATTAAACTTATTATCAAATCAGTTCCATAAGTTATTTCTAGAATAGTATTAGTTTAATAGAATGAGGTATGAATACATATAAATTTTGTAACAATTCAAAACTAAGCATGTTACAAGTCAAATGGTTTCCACCTTAAACATGCACGGAAAGTATTTAGAATCAAAATTCAGCTAAAAGTACATCATAGAAGTCTATGTGAAACATACCAATGTCCCAGAAAACTCTCAGGAAGGTTCCACGAGGGCAAGATATTGCAACGTAATAGACCCAGCGGAAAACTTAAGTGTAGCCTTGACCGTCACGAAATGGACTATTTTCTGGATTTTCAGCTTCCACACTCCCATCACGTACTCATTAACTCTATCATTAGATGCATCCTTTGCGGATTTATATTCCTTATCAAATGATTTCCTGGAGCTTTTGACGGGAGACTTGTTGACCGTATTAGTAACGATTGCGCTTCTCCTTTTCTGATACGCAGGAAAGGGACTTTCTTAGATTCAGAACGATTAGTTGTAATATTTCTCCCAAAGAAAACTTTTTCCAAACGTTTTCTTCTACTTTTTACATCCAATGGAAAAAGAAGCAGCATGCGTAATAAATATGAACAAAATTGGCTTTTGTAAAATCTTGACATCTTACAAATCATTACAAATCATTGTATGCCAAATTTTTTTTCAAATTAGTTCTAAGCATTAAACAGTAAATATTGTACAGTTTGTAAGTTTTAATTTTTGGGCAATGAAATAACTGTTTGCAAGTCGTTAGCAAATGTAACATTTGATACAACATTTTTGAATTTATTTAGTAGTGTTTAATTCTTTATTCATAAATGTGTGTATATATTTTAAATAAAAACACTATTTTTATTAAAATCCTTATATTAGAATTATTTATTATTCATTTTCTCCTTCTTTTAAAATACTTCAATGTCTATGTAGTTTATTATTTGCATGCATTATAGTTAGTACGAATGTAAAATATGTATCCCTAGCATTCGACCGAATATATTTTTATTTAAATTAAAGTATATCCAGTATCCTGAATACACACGAATTTATTTTCTTTTTTATTCCTTAAAGTTTTCTCCGTATGTCTTATTTTTTGTCACAACTTTATTTGTCCCTTATATAACTTAAGACTCAATCATTTGCATTGAAATAGTTCTCCTGAGTAAAATATGTTATTTAAATACTTCCAAATTCCTTTTTCTAGGAATGAGACAGAGTTACTACATGAGATTCCTTAATCCCTTCAGCCTACTTGATTTTTATGGAAACTGGTATGGTCTCCAAGGAAAAGAAAAATAGAATGTTAGAAAAATATACTTCTTGTGGTTCGAAATCTCATAATCAAGCTATATGGTTTTATTCATTAAAAATAAAGCCTTTTCTTCGATTCCGTGTGCATTTTCTATTCTAATATACCGTTTGGAAAAATATTTGTTCTCAACTTCAATATTATAAGCAAGTCTTTTGGGCTTTCAGGTTTCAAAATGGGCACGGATTTAAATGGAAATGTTTCATGGGAATTTCTATGCAAGCGAATAAATTTGTGGAAACATAGAGTGGGTGAATGAAGACTTGGATGGAATCATTGCTTATACATACTGACTCTATTTTGAGTATTTTACTTTAAAATAAATATTCATGGGGATCATTAGGTCCTTGTCGGTATCTTTCTGTTCGATGATTAGAATCGACTGGAAATAAAATTTAAAAAATAATAATTGTCTACGATGTAGAGTAAAAAAAATAAGAAATAAAAAAAACAGTAGCTTTTTTTGAAAGATAAATTTATTGACTTTTTAAGTCTATATATAAAAAATGCGCTGTTGAATAATCATATACATCGATTTTAAAAAATATATTTATTACATTAGGTCGTGATCATATGCATCGAATTTAAAAAATATATTTATTGTGTTCCAAAACTAAGCCGACAAATTCAGAGAAGTTATAACAGATATTATATATGATGAAATCTCACCACAAACATCGATAGACTACAAGGTTAATTCCTGAAAAACTCATGAAGGTTACGTTGAGCAAAGAAAGTACTATAAGAAATAATAATAAAAAAAGACTTACGTCGTTAATTATGATAAAAGTTATTGTGCCAATCGCTGACGTCAGTGCACGGTACACTACGGCATGGAAATGTTTTCCGCATGTGCATGAAGATTCCAGGTATAATTCTGGTGTCTACTCCACGGTGACGACAATTCATACTATGAGATATATCAGTGTGTCTGAAAGCGTCACATACGCGAATACTTTTTAGTGACCCTTTAGGAATAAGTCCCACAACGGAATGGAATAGAGTAGAACATCGTTTATCCGAATCAATTGGGACCGGAGAGCGTTCGGAATCTCGATTGTTCGGATAACCGAATGCGATCCATGCACTATATGAAACCTGACTCAATACGAATATTGAAAATCATCACATGCGGGAAACGTGTTTGAAGAAAAAGCAAAATAGCTGCAAAATGTCGCAATTTAATCTTTATTGTGGAAAAAATCACTTATTTTTCTCTGTACCATTGTACACCTTTGTTTTTTTCACTGCAAGGTATCTGAGTCTCTTGAAGCTCAATAGTTGAGTAGGACAGTACTCTGATTGTTCTTCATACACCTCCATAGTTTTCTCTAACGCAGAAAACGTGTCAGCAGTTTTCCTTTTCTTCGAGCCATTTGAGTCAAGTTTTGACGCAAAATTTAAATTTAAAATGATTTATCGGCTTTTTTATGTCAGAAATCGTTGATTTTCCAACATTATAAAAGTTTTCGGGAGACGCTCGACTTTCTCCCTTTGCGAGACGACACAATATTTAAAGTTTTGTCTCTATGTTCAAGACGTTGCGGCTCCGTTTTGAATTCGAAGCCATAACAGTTCAAAACTCAACAAAAGAGTATACACCCTCCCACTTGAATACAAACTGACCTAATATTCCAAGCAGATGTTTACCAAATCAAACAACTGAAATTCCCCAAATATCCCTGACCTTGGGTTTTCCCGTCCCTTTTAGCCTCAAGCGGAACAACTGTTGAGCATTGCACTGTTAGAAAACGTATTCATATACAGTACATGTAGTTAACAAAACAAAAGAAAGAAAAACACAAAAAAAATGGTTCGGATATTTGACGTTTTGGATAATAAACGTTCAGATAAACAACGATCTACTGTACTACGAAAAGGGAAGGCATGCAACGTACTCCGTGAGTCCAATCCTCCTTCCTTTCATAAGCTGAATGATCCTACTATTTTAATAGTGCTAATATACGACATCTGTGTTTACACAGCTGCTTATTATCAATTAAGAAGGTTAACTTTCCATGAAAAGTTTTGCACACATGTTTTACGTATCTCTGATAAGACGGAAAACAAAAATCATGGATTAAGGGACATGCATCGTGACGGGTCTATCTGCTTACTTTCTTTTAAATACTAGGGTCTTTAAAAATTATTAAATTATAAATTTATCCCCGAAGAAGATGTGAGTATATGAAGATTTAACATTCAGATTAGAAAGAGAGAGATGTTAGATTACTAGCAGTTAGCAGTGATTGATTAAACATGAAGTGAGGCGTGGACACTTCGTTGCTAATTTTTGTTATATTAAAGTTGACTATTTGTCATTTAGGAATCAAACTAGATGAATGTCCCTAAGAATTAGCAGATATTGTATAAACGTAAGTGATCTGATTACGTAAAGTCTTCTCGTCTACCTCTCTATTGATATTCATGTCTGATATTTGGATGCATCTTTTAACTTGGTTAATAGAATTTGTGTTGTTGTTCAAAGTTGTGAATAGATTGAAGCTATTTTGAGATTGGCTAATCTTCCTTCCAACTCTACCACTCTAATGGGTGTCACGAGGCTACCGTTACAACATTATAATATAGGGATTCAACACGGTGAATGCAGTGATCAACTGCATTATAACTTTTTATCCACTTGGTACCTCCTATCAAGTTATAATTTTTCGGTTGGAATGTAGAATATATTGCTTGTTAAAAATAGCATCAACCAGTTAAAAAAAACCCTTTTATTTATTTTTTTTATTTTCTTTGGAAATTTGTTGGTATATGAGTATCTTTTTGCAGTCATGACTAACTCCATATATATTTATTTAATAATAATTTACGTTCTCATCCGAACTTAAAAATATTGATAATTCTAGAGGTATCTGACAGTTTTCTTCCGAATGCTTACGTTTAAACCTGTACTCATCTAAATAAGCAGTTTACCTTAATCTTTAATTTAAGTATTTCAACTCTCAGTTTAAGTTTCTGGCAAATGTTTATGAATTTTTTCTCATAATCATTCAATTTTTTAAGAAAAAACGGATTTCTATAAGTACCAGCAAATTCTTCAAATTGAATTCTCTAAAAAGGAAAATAACGAAAATTGTATAAACATTTCATCATTGTCCCGCAAAATGTTCCCTGAGACGGAATAATTTACAGTTTCCGAATTCTAAGTTAAACTCTTTGAGTATCAGTGTGAGCTAGAGGTGTAAGATTAACGGAAGAACTAGACTAATACATAATCATAATATAACTTTATTAAGATTTTCAACTTAAAGCTTTAACAAACTAGATTATAATAATTTATGTGAGAGAGAGAGAATCTACGATGGCAAAACACACAACACACAATATATAGATAATAACAAATTAACCTAACCCGAGCCACTATCAATAACTAACTCTCCTAAACTCAATTCCAATAATATCGCCGATACTAATATTAAATAATCATTCCTACATTGCTGTAGTTTTAAATAACGATTATATCACCTAGATGAAGCCGTGCAATGGTATGCACCACTTACTCCAACTTCTGACATTTAAAAGCTTTCTAATTTACATCTTTCTTTCACACTTCACTTTTTGGATTTGGTTGGAAAAGAGTTGCCATTAATTCTGGTCCTAAAGAACCCAAAGAACATGTTAAAGAAAAGGTGCGTGAGCCCGTCACATATGCATGAATTCCAATGTGTTTTTGAATAGTGGCTAAATGCTCAGATAGCTGGTCGAACAAAGTACAAGGTTGTCATTGGAACCGTACGGGGAAGTAATAATTGTTGCAGGAAAAAATCTCATCTAACCGATAAGCATGTTGGTAGAAAAGGTGAAGCATGAGGATTAGGGTTGGTTAATTTTGAGACCAGAATCCAACTTCATCCTTATGAACTATTCCGCTTACTTCGGCTTATTCCATATGGTGAATTCATCTGGTAGCTTCCTTCGTATTACAGGGTTTGCTTGTCACAGTCTTACACTCATAGATGATTTTAAAAGGCAGTTTGTAGTCTCTAAGCATTCGCACAGTCCTTTTATGAAAACACCATACTGCAGAATAGCATTACAATGTTCAGCAATGAATAACACTACACCCTTTGAGAAAATGACAACAAAGCCATGGGGGAAGGCCGAAGTCGAGAGGTCACTATCGGGTTTTATTTTACTAAGGTATATAACTGTATTTCTGAAAAGATGGCTTAAAGTGATCGTCAAACGTTCACGATTATATTAATTTATAGACACAGTATTGCTGAATATTTTACATGATATTTGGTGACCATGCTAGCGAATATTTTGATGAGTTGGTGACCATATGGATTTATCTTGAAATCACAGCAGAAATCTATTAATACCACGATCTATAAAGTAAGCGGACCTTTTCTCGAAAGATCATACGGCCTAATAAAATGAGAGTCGATCGCTGTAATTTAATATAATATTGAGCTATTGAGAAGAGTTGCTTCGATCGGGGGAATGCTTACACTTTATGTATTGTGTTACTTATTTGAATTTCTAGACACTCAAACTAGTAACATGTTTTTAAACATTGAAATTCCCAACCATTTTAAACTCGAATTTCTTTAAAATTTCCACTTTTCAAATAAAATCTTTTTTTAAAAAAATATTTGTATATATCTTTAATAAGCATGAAAAGTTTCAAAACTGTTAGATACGGTTTCTTTTTCAGAAATATTCCTATGTTGCATAATTTGCAATTTTGAAAATGTTTAATCTGTAGTAAGATTGATACATTTTTAGTAATACATACTGGAACTATAATTCTGATTTTTCAGATGGTCCAAAAACCGAAACAGAATGCAAGACATAAATAGTTCAAGGGTTTTTTTATGATTAAATGACAAAAATCAGTTTTTTCACTGATTTTCGTCAAGTTTATAATGTACACAGTACCTAATTAAAGCCTGCGAATCTCATAACTACATTAAAAATTTTATAAATCTAATATATTCCTTACATGAAATTTTTACTGTGGAAGTATTTAATTTCTTTTGTTTTTGTTTATCAGATATTACACTCGATTCAAAAATCATCCGCTAGATTAAGTGCATTTAGTAATTTTTTTCAGAGTTTAAGTGCTTGGGAGAAATATGCATACATTAAAGTCAATATTTTTTCGCAAAAAATAATGCATACCACAGGGAGCTGTTTTACAAGAAATCGATGTGAAACAAATTCCTAAAAAGCTATATTGATTTTCGTAAAACTACACTCACGATCCTTGGTCAGCAAAATATAAAGTGAGGAATTCCCCGTACATGTATTTGTCGAAAAAAATAGAAATATAAAAAAAATGTATTTCAATATCGAGAGAAATGTAAACAAAAATCCATTTGCATGTACGTGTAGAAAAAGAAACATTTTTAGATTGCATATGACTTCAAGGAAGGCTATAAAATTGCCTTTAGCTCAATTGTTGATTTTTCCCCTTATCTAGTTTTCCCTGGCAAACTATTTTCAATGTAGGTTTATTTTGGCTTTTATTGGTATTTTCTTTTAAATTTTAGTTTTAATAATTGATCATTGTATGATTTATCCAACATTTTGTCTGGCTTATATGTTGTGTATAGCATTTAAAAATACTGATAGTTCAAATAAAGCTGATAGTAAATATTTGAAACTAGTAAAGAGTTGAAATCACCTCCAAAAAACAAAATAAAACGTCTAAATTATAATTTTGGTAGCATTATTTATGTATAAACTTTTGCTATTATTTTGAAAAAGTAAATAAAACACAGTAAGGAATAATATTCAAATGTGTGTGCATGCGAGTGTATGTGTTTGTGCTCTTTTCCTAAAAATTATGCAGTTTTAAAAAAGTTCTATTGAAATTGATGAAACGAATTCTTCTTTAACACGTATGGTAAATTTTAAATAAATATAGCCAAACATTAGTCTCAGAAAGTATATCTACTGTGCAAGTAGATTTGTTAAAAAAAGTAAGAATTGCGAATGGCTAATCTTCTACCGTTATTGAAACAGGCGTACTCTGGAAACACAGTCATCAATACCACTATAACTAACTGAATCAGTTCCAAAGTGTCCCCATTGTCTTATGCATTCAGCTAACTAGCCATATAAAGTAATGGGTCACTATGTGAACCGAATGGACATGGTTTTGCAAAGCTTTTGAAATAATTGTTGCTTCAAGGGACTTATAGGTGTAATGAATGCTCAGAATGGTCAAAGCACATGCAAACAATATAAAATGGGATGACTGTGTCATAGAGAAAATCCCCCAGAATGACAAAAATTTCCATTATCTAATGTACAGCAAACCTTTTCAAATGATCTATAAAAATTAGCCTCAACTTTTTCGCATGGTTTCTCTACGGTTGGGTTTATATCTTACCCAACAGTATTTACTAAGTTTTTCTGTTTCTCCACAGAATCATCAGAATTACCTAGTTTAGTGTCATTACCAATCGTTATGGCCACTAATAGTGTACTATTGCAAAGTGTTCAGTAATTAATTCCGCTTTTAGACGGGTCAGCCACGCGTTAAGAATCAATTTTGACTTAGGTACATAATTATAGGATAATGGTTTTAAAGTATGTTCTCTTACTACAGAAATTCACTTTTAATTATCTTCGAAAGAGCATTCTTAACTCAAAGAAAAATTAATTTATTGGTAAATTTTCTTACCTCTCGTAACACTTCATGCGGAACATTTTCTTATAAGATAGTGTCATGTCCCATATTACTTGCATGTTTTGGGACTGAATAGTTTATTTTTTCCCTTTTTTTTTACAAAATAATTCAGTGGACCCCTTGTTACTCAGACCTATATGACACATAGTAGACTACTAATTTCAGACCCCACAAAGTGTTACATATCTGAACAAATAATTAAATAACTCTCATAATGTGTCACACACACACAAAGAGGTATTAGAAATATATATCATTCATATATTAATGTATACAAACTTAAAATACCACCAAGATTTATTTTCACAATAACTGTTTTTATTATTAAATACGTCATGACTAATGGCTTTGTATTTGTAATTATTTAATAAGCTTTGTATGAGCCTTAAAATTATTTCATTAAAAAATCATTTATATATATATACTTATCATAGTAAGTATATATATATATATATATATATATATATACGGAGGGAAAGCGAGCCAGAACAAAACAGATAATTTTTATTAAACAACAAAGAAATTACTAAAAAAATTAAACTTTTTTTATGCATAAAGATACATGAAAACTTCGAAAGAGTGATACGTGTCGTTTTAATGTACATTACTTAACGAAATTTTGAATCATGGCAAATTTCAATTCCAGCTCTGAATTTCTGTTGGGGAGCCTATAGGAAAAAATTAACATAAGAGCCTTATGAATAAATATCTTAAAATAACTATTTGCAATATATAATTATCACTTTTATACTATAAAGCCGACGAAAATGTCTTAGCAACCAAAACTAAGAAATATATATCTAAAGTTTACTTATTCAGCATATTTTTTTTCCGTAAAGAAAAGCTTATTGCTGAGATAGTACTTAAAGTTTGATCTGCCAGACTATTTTATATTCCGAATTTGAATATCGGCATTTTAAAATACAGAAGGAGATAAAAGAAGGCTTTCATAGCAGGATTTGTATATAATGTTTTTTTTCTTTCATGGTGGCTGTGTATAAAATTCACACGGTTCACAGTATTGCATTAGTGATGAAAGTCGTTATGTCATTTAAAGTTGCATATATTAAAGAAACATCTTTTTCACAAAAGTATTTTTCCATGGAACAAAATACAAGATTTTCAAAAGCTGCATCATAATTCAATATCGTTATGTTATATGTGGTAACATTATATTGTATCACATCGCTTGATGTTTATAATGGCATGATTAAAATAATGGGTTCAGGGGAATAAGGTACAGCTTAACTACAATAATTTGAACAAAATATAACGGTTTTGCTCGCAACTATCATTCCTGTAATGTTAACGAACAGTGTCTATGATTTGTGTCCTTTATTAAAGTTATGTACCTTACAAAAATTTTAGTTCAACTTTAATGGATTTTTTCTCAAATTATCAATGAAAATGGAAAAGTCCTTGAAAGTAGGTAGGCATATTTTTTCTTGGTTAAAGTATTCACTGGGATTGGGATTTATAGTGCACAATAAAAATAATTGTAATAAAAAGAAACATTATGGTGACTCAGTAACCTCTCTCGACTGTTAAGGTTAGTTAGTAATGTGCGCCTCCTCACCCGGATTAAAATATTTTGACGTCTTCTCGCTTTAAACATTAATGCCACAAATAAGATGGATATGATAAAGAGCAATATACACTTGACTCTTTTTCTAATGACATTTATACTTTTTGAAATGGATGATGGAGTAAATAAATATTTTATTAAATATCATTTTGCAATCTGTTCCAATTTAAAAATTAGAGAAAAGAAAAATAACAAAAATTCTCCTATTACTTAAAAGTAATTTGCTTAAAATAAATATTACTTAAAAGAATTTGCTTAAAATAAATATTACTTAAAAGTAATTTGCTTAAAATAAATATTACTTAAAAGTAATTTGCTTAAATAAATATTATTTAAAAAGTAATTTGCTTAAATAAATATTACTTAAAAGTAATTTGCTTAAAATAAATATTACTTAAAATAAATATTACTTAAAAGTAATTTGCTTAAAATAAATATTACTTAAAAGTAATTTGCTTAAAATAAATATTGCTTAAAAGTAATTTGCTTAAAATAAATATTACTTAAAAGTAATTTGCTTAAAATAAATATTACTTAAAAGTAATTTGCTTAAAATAAATATTACTTAAAAGTAATTTGCTTAAAATAAATATTACTTAAAAGTAACAAATACAAGATTTAATACTTAAACTGTTAATTTTTACCGTTTATAATTAAGATCGTATTGTAGCTTTAGCGCCCCTCAAAGCGTATTATTATTGTATAAGGGGGTGCAATAACAATTATGATTGAAAATTGGGTCACCAATAGTGAAAGTTTGAGAAGCACTGAATTAATGAGAAATTTAAATCACTTGAGTAAAAAATTTTACTATCTTTTTCATAACACAAATTGGCCATTTTTTTTATTTTTAGCAAAAATTAAAACTGCTTTCTTAAATATGTCAATTTAATTTTTTTTTCCATTTACAAACATTAGCATGTATAATTTAGCACATACATTTTATGTATTAAAACAAAATACATCTATACGTGTTAAAATGTAATTAATTTTTAATATTTTTTTTATAAAAATGTAGTTATAAATATGAATATATGGTTTCCTTTTTTATATTTGTTTAATCATTTCACAGTTGAAAACTAATTTGATAATATACCGTGTTAATTTGAATTAAGTTGCCCACTTCAAAGTTCTCTATAATCCGTCCTATTGCCTCAAAAGTGTTTCAATTTGAATGATGTACAATTCAAAAAAATGCATTTGGCATTTATTAAATAAAAAGGAAGTACGAAATTCCATCGGTAGTTGTCACCATAACACAAATGGCACTTATTTGCTTGTATTCAAAATCAGAAACAACATATGTGTTAAAACGTGTGCCTATTTTTTGGATAAATAAAAAGTGGATTCTGTACGAGCATAAATTGCTTCCTCGTATTCGTATCATGCCTATAAACTCTTTGGAATCAGTTTGGTTCTAGGATATTTCAAGTATTGTAAAAGTTTTATTTCAATTATTATTATGCTTATTAGATACAGCATATTTTATAACGTTTGCAATTCCTCCCATAGTGTTCCGTGCTTTGCAACTTATCTACCCTGACCACATCTGTCTAAGAAATTTGTACATCGTATACATGCATGGGTAGCCCTGTGGCTGAGTGGTTAGTGCATCGCACTTCCACACCACAGGTCCGAGGTTAGAACTCCGGGCTGGGCAAGGTCGACTCAGCCTTTAATCTCTTCTGGGCCGATAAATGAGTGCCAATCTTGCTTGGGAAAACACTGGGAAGTTCATGTCAGACTGACCACCTGGCCGGAACATCTGCTTATGCCCCTCAGGACCCAAGATCGTGTATACTGAGTTGGACACAGTATGCCTTGACCCTCATGTTCTGTCGCATCACTGAATTAAGTTATAATTGCATGGACGATGCTTGAAATTTTTGGGCACTTGTTGCATTGGTTCAACGTGAACTTCGAAATTCTATACCTTATAGCAGTGTTTCTTAAACTTTCAAAACTTGAGACCAAATTTTCAGTCATAATTTTCTCCCCCTTCACCGTCCAAACAATAACAATGTATTGAATTTAATAATAACGTACTTTGACGTAAATCTACAATAATAATTTAATTACAAACCGTACAAATTATCAAGAAAAGTATTACAAGCCTATGACCAGCCTATGGGGTCACTGACAATCAATAAACTTGTTCTTAATTTGGTATTATTCAATTAATTATCAAGTACCGAGTGCAGTATTGATGCATTTATAAGTGTATTATATCAGTGTAAATGTGTATTTTTTTCTTTATTGTGTCAGAATATATTTTGTTTTGCTTCATTTCAGTAAATTAATAATATTTTTAAATAATATTTTATTTTCGACTTTTCGATATACTCGTGCCCCCTCGTTGGATCAAGCTCCCCTAGGGGGTCACGGACCACAATTTCAGAAACGCTGGCGTATAGTTAAAGAAACCTCTATTGGCATCAAATAAAGATTATCGGATATCTGAAATAACGTCTCCTTTTCTAGAAGCTACATTGGATAAGGAAATGAGATAAGATCTCATCCCTTCATCCTCTATCTAGAATTGTAATTCCGCTGGTGTTCGAACATGGTTGATTATAGTAGGCGGGGTTTCAGATGCAAGGACCAATGAGGTGGCAGGAGCATGGCTGTAGTTGTGAGGCTTTTGCTCGGATGTTGGGAGTGAGCTTGGAGGATATTTGGACTTATAAAATTTAAGGAGAGTCAATGCTAATAAGAATTTAAAAATTCATTTAAAGAAAATATTGAAAAAATTAGAAATAACTAATAACAGAAGTTAAAATTATTTCTTATCAAGCATAGATTCGACAAGAAGATATGTTTTGGTTTTATCATCTTCACCACTATTAAGTTTTGCAATAATTTTCCGTATTTCTGGGTATGTTTTTAATATCTTAAAAATTAAACTAACTAGCTCAATCGCTTGAGCTAGGTCAGAAGAATTTTCATCAATTTGGACTCCATGGATTTCCTAGTTAGAATTGCTATTTACAATTGTTTTTGATATTTCATTTACAAGTGGAGTAGAGGGGGGGAGGTAACTCCACTAACAAAGTTAGTGAAGGAAACTCCTTCCTGACAAGCATTGCTGTTGAATTTTTTAATCTCAGGTAAGGGCGAACCATTTTTAGGTCGGGGGAAATTTCGGGCCTTTTGTATAGCAGGCCAAATGGCCATATTCCTGACAGTTAATACAAAATAGATTTCCCTGCATCGCCTTAATCGAACACTGTTTAGTCGTGTGCTCTTTGTCGCACATTAAACCCCTTCTTCTAGTTCGTTGGTGAAGATTACTTAAATAATATAGAAGTTCATAGAAACATAAAGAATATTATAAAATAAATAAGGAATCACTTCAAATAGGGTTAGTAGCAATTGTCATTACATACCAATTTACAAGCATTTACGAATATTTTTTTCATCCTAAGTATGGATTCCCAGTGCTCAGAAAGTTTATTGTTTTCTGGTGATGACAAATACGAGAGAATGAAACATTTATCGCAATACAAATTTCCTGCTAAGTATCGAATGAAGTTTTTATGTAAATAATTCATACATTATTTAAATATAATAATCAATATAAAATAAATGAGTTTTGAAATACATAAAACAGCGGCTTGATTTCAAACTATCAAAGATTCATCTTTCCCGAAATTTTTAAATTTAGAAAATCTATTGAGAGATAGATTTAGACATAATTCTTTTTATCTCTTATAGTTTTATACAATGTATTATCAAACTGACTGTAAAATGTCATCTATTGATGATCATTCTTACCAAATTTGATCAAAAATATAACAATAACTAAAACTTTAGAATGTTGAGTCTCGCTTTCCCTTTAAGAAATTCTAGATGAGAAACAAAACAACAATGAGAATTACAGTGGCTTACAAAGACATTATGACAACAAGTGACATGTCTGGTTTGGGAAAAAACTGGACTAGAAAATTGTCATTTCCGTCTTTCAAATTTGATGAATGAGGTAATGAAGTTTTGTAGGTGTTTTGTTAGAACTCTAACTACATGAAAGTTCACACCGTCTAGACAAAAATTATTTTTTGTGTAACATATTGTTGTTAAAACTTTGTGGTCACTTTTATTGATGATGCCGATTATAAAAAAGCCACAAAAAATAAATGAAAACAAATGAATAACCTATCCTTGTGAATGACAAACATGTCACAATAAAATATTGTAAAATAAAAAATGAGTTTGAGAATAAGAATGAAGTTTTAAGCAATACTATGCATTTGTAAAAGCAAAACAAAACAACGACAACCGCAGCAACAACAACAACAAAAAACGAAAGATAACGATAATGTTCAAATTATTAAGATTATTGATTACCGTGTAGTACAATAAAGATTCGCTAGCTAGGTGGCGTGGTAGGTTTGTCTCTGACCTTCTGCACCGAAGGTTGTGGGTTCGACCCCGGCCCGATTCGGTGGATTTTCATGATGCGTAAAATAGACAGCTGGCATGTCGTAAGATTATACGGGATGTAAAAGATCCCGAGAGTGTATGTTTGGCTGAGATGCACTTGGAAAAAATACTAATACAGGTTCGCATCGTCAGAGCTCAGGTGCCTTCTTCTGGGAAGGAAACCGGCCATCAAAATTACTTGCGGTAATTGGTCTATATCAGCGATACTCAACTTGGGGGCCGTGGGCCGCATGTGGGGCCCACCAGTCTATTTTGAGTGGCCCGGGCATGGCCCATTTCTCTAAGAAATTCAATTATTAGAGAACAATGTACAAAAAAAATTAACAAGAAATTATATCAATCAAGCAATAAAATATTTCAAGTTGGCTGTCAATTGTTTTTAATAGTAGAATGTAAGCAAGAAGTTTGGTCATAGATTAAAGAAATTATAAATTATCCCATAACTCAGTAAAATATAAAAAAATAAATATTTTTGTGTGTGTTTGATAGAAAAGTTAATATAGTAATAAAATAAAAGCACATGATGGGAGTTTTAGTATTTTGATCAATTTTGTTTGTCAACGTTGTTTTGGTCTTATAGTGTGTTTTTCCCCATTATCTGCATGTTGCGGCCGCATGAAATAACTAACATGTGTATGCAGCACGCATGAAATAACTGGAAATGTGTATGTGACCCGAGTGAAATATATATCATGTGTATGCGGCCCGGCGGGAATGCAGGTTGAATATATCCCTGGTCTATATGGTGTCGCTCTAAAATGTGATACCAACTCTTAGGAAACGTTCTAGGTCAGACAAAGTTTAAAATACCACTGCGCAGCCCATTAGAAAAAAGTAATAAAGATTCTGTAAGTTACTTGCGTTTAGTAAATGACAAGTAATATTTGAATTTTCAATCAAAATTCAGATGAAACATAGTACGATTTTTTTTTCAAATTATGAAACTTAAAGGCTTTTAGTTTAAGGGGGTCACTTCACGCAGCATTTTCCCTATCTCCGTAATGTTAAAAATGACCAAGTTTAAGGAACATTTTTTAAAAATTGGCTGGTTGCACAGTCATGAATTTTTTTGTGTGTATTCATTGTGTTGTTTTTATTATTTTAATGGGAGCATTTTTTAAAATTTTAATTAGTTTTTTTTAAAAAAATTCATATGTGGAGTAACACGTCAAAATTTTTAAAACGATGAAAATTCTTGTACATTTTAATCCATAAATATTTTTTGAATAATTTTTTTGACAAAATCTCTCATTAAAATATTTATTTGTATAGTGTTAACATATGTGCAAAGTTTCAAAGCTGTAAAATAAGTAGTTTTTTCAAAAATGTTCCTTTTGTGTTGAAATTTACACTTTTGAGAAATAGTGATTTAAAGTAAAAACTAACTATTAACTAATGCATACCAGAACTATAACTTGGATTGCTAGTGTCATCTGCAAGATCATCTTCTTGCCTACATTTTAATTGTTTGTTTTTAATTCTAGCTTCTTTGGTTCATTGTAAAAATGACTATTCTGCTTACCTAATACACGGATGATCTACTTTTTGCAATGCTCGACATTTGTAAAATTCAGGGGTTGAATGTTTAATACATCTAAAACTTTTAATTTGGTAATGAAGCCTTGATTATATAAGTATATAGCTTCATGTACTATAGTTTTTGAAGGTCCCAATTGCACAAATACAGTTTTTGGAATTATACACCAAAATTTTTTCCGCTTTCACTAATATTTTGAGTTTATCAAGCAAGCATCCAGATAAATGTTCAAGATTAGTGATCTCTAAATACTTTGTTTATGCAATTCCTAATTGCAATAGGTAAGTCGTGTTTATGCTTGTATGTGTAACCTTTCAGTATGGACATATTATATCTACACCACAAGTCACATCCCATGGGGTATAAACCGTGTCGCGTAGATTCAAACCTGTGAACATTTTATCAAAAAATTATAGTCCATATAGCTTGCCTTATGGCTGACAAATTTTCGAGTTGTTTTGAACAGCCAAAATATAGTAAATTTGCAATTTATTTATTTCAGCATCTGTCAAGCCATTACGGCATCCTAGAGATTTTTGTCTTTTAATTTTGATTTTAAGGCCCTAAGTCATATCCTCATCATTTTCTCAACATTATCAACACATTCTAATTGTTCAATATTGACATATCTTTAGATTCTAAAACTGCTTTGTATGCTTTAGAGTTCCCATATAGTCCAAATATTGTGTATATCGTAAATTGTGTAATGTCTGCGAGCGATGAGAGATACAAAAAAAGTGCACCTCTTCAATTTCCATTCCCCTACTATTTTCAATGTAACTTGCCGAACACTCATTGCTATGTACATCGCTGTTAAAATTACATGAACATTTTGCGATAATATTTTAGCATCAACAACTTTCCCAGTGTCAAACTAACTGCCGTAACAACACCATTTAGAAATATATAAGTTACCATTGATAGCCACTGGTACATTTGGTTATCCATTATTAAATATTGTTTCGGCAGCAGCTAAAGCCATAGACACTTTGGTTACTTTCTCTGTCGCATTATTTAATGTATGCATGGAATCATAAAACCACTATGGTGTAAGTGACAAATGCATAACACCGCAAAATATTTTTGCAACTGCTTCTTTTTAAATAGACCTCATAGCATATAAAATTCTATTGTGTTCACTTCATATAATTTTGTAACTTTTTGATCAACTACTGTTTTAGTAAACCTGGTATTAAGAAATGTTTGAATAAGACCACAAAAAAGTCACAACATATTAGCAATTTTCTAGCCAAACCCTAGATTTGGCGACCAAAATTTATGTGAATACCTTGGTTTTTACAATAATTTTATGTAATTAATGTTGTTTCAAAGCACAAAAGAACAGTACAATGTCAGGAATTTCACAGAAACATTCAAATGAATCTAAAAAAGAAACATACTCTTTATTAAACTTACCTAACTTAGATTTTAAAGCTGAGATTTATTTATGTTGAAATTGTCTGACTTATCAACATTTAAATCCATAAAAGTTTGGGGTTTTGTACATTTCTTTCCAAACTCTTTTGTTTTTTAAACATTTTATTACTTCACCGAGTTTAAAAAACGTTTTGTAAACGTTTTATTAATGTTTTTGATGTAAAACACTTGCGCATGATAGCAGAAATCCGTTGCATTTAAGGAGGTAAAAAATAGGCTGTAAGTAAACAAACATCTACAACTATTCACTTCACTTCTTTCCTGGATGAGTTGCTTATCGAAATAAATTCTTTTAATCAATTTAAACCATTTGATAAGGCTGAAAAGTAGCATGTGTCTTTTGTTTTGATTTAAGAGGGCGTGGCAATCAGCGGTTTTTGGGTTTGACAGATGTAAACAACTTTTTTAAAAAAAATATTAAAAATACTTCTAATTCAGCTAGAGCAAAAATTTAAACTGCATTAGAAAGAAAAAGAATGAAATTTTATGTTTCAATCAAAATTGAAAAATCGATTTGTTCATCGATTTTCGTGAAGTGACCCCCTTAACTATACCATGTAAATTAAGGTTGTTCCTAAATGTTAAATATTTTCATAAAGTTAAGACACAAATTCACGCATGTTTCTTTTGTACATTTATGGATTTTCAATTTATGTTATAACATGAGATATATTAGTAAATGTGACATGTTTATTCAAAGAGAACAATCTTTTGTATCAATAAGGATATTAATGAGGATTCCTTTTAAAATATAGTTCAATATTACTCACAGGGGGAAAAAAAAAAAAGATATATTTCTCAAATTTGAAAAAAAAATGGCAAGCTGGTATTTAAAGCAAATATTTTTCACAATCCTGGCATTTTTTTAAGAAAACATGTGGTAGAAATATTTTACAACACTTTTAAGTGATATTTTTTAAACGTTTAATAAATTTAAGTTTTTATAATCCTTTTTAAAAAGATGATGTAAAAAAATAAGGAGACTCTAAATTAAAGCTTTATTTTACTGTGCTTGAACTCCTGGAGGGGAAGAGTGGATACATTTTTTCCCTTCAGTATTGCAAAGAGGAAGAAATTTGAATAAATCAGAATTGCTTCAGATTGCAGAACGTAACTGAAAGCTGTTTTAAGAAAGTCATAAAAGTATATTTTATTTATTGATCATTAAAATAAAATGCAACCCATAATAAGTGGACTCGTTTTTAAATCAAGAAAATAGCTTTAGGAATAGTGTGATAGAAAAAAAAATCATTATGTTGATGAGTTCGATTTAAAAAAAAATAATTGCATATCATAAAAAAAGAAGTTAAGGTAAAATTTGATTTTGCAAATACTTGAATCATTATAATATTGAAATATATTTATAAGCATAAGCCTGTGATTACAGATTTAAGACATTTTGACGATGCCAATAAAATGTTAGTAATGATATGGTTTCCACAAAAGAAATTTTAAAATGAAACCTCTTAGCATAACCAATAACGGACATATTCCGCCAGACTCAATTACACATGCTAGGAAACATATTATTAAAAAAAATATATTGCAAATTTGACAAAAAAAGAAAAATTCATGTTTTATACGTACATTTTTCTGACCAAAATATTGAAATAATTTACATGCACAGAATAACAATGCTGCCTACCAAATAGTCATAGAAACTAAATTAATTTTATATGCTTGTATTTTCTTTTTTGTATATTTAGAAATGTGTTTATATTTCTTTTTATTTTACTTTTACGCTCTCTCATCATTTGTTACTTTACCGCTGAAGACTCCATTTAAATACAAATAACAAAACTAATGCAAGAAATTCTCGTGTTGTATTACATATTAAAATATATTTATTCTAATTTTTAAGGTTATACATTACCCTACAAATGACCAAAATATTTTTTTTTCCTTACGGACCATGTTATTGTGAAGCTTGCCACCTCTGATAACCAATTAGTTTTTAAGATATTTGACGTTTTCTCAGGTTTTCGCTTCGGTTTCAATTTAAAGCCTTTTTTCTATTCTTAAATTGAATTAATTAAAAATATTTTGTGCACAATAATTTTTTTGTCATCATTTTTCATTTTGAAATGATTAACTTCAATTTCCATTACGAAAATTATTTATGTTTGCTTATGATTTGAGTTCTCATAGTTATTTAATTTAGACTAGTTTCAAGGCTAATCTTTGTTTTTACAAACAGGTTATGTAACTTAGAAGCATTTCATTCATATATATATATATATATATATATATATATATATATATATATATATATATATATATATATATATATATATATATTCTTTTTGAGAAAATTCCAAGGCGAAAACGTTCTCAAGTTGATATAAGAAAAATATTTGGAAGTGATGAAATACTACTAAATACTACCCACATTTTATACTGTAAGTAGACTTCAGTGAATACAAGTATTGCTGATAAAACTGGCAAATAATTGTAAACATATTGTAGTACTATATTTCAGTAATTTAAAGTTACGCGACAAAAAGTCAAACTTGCTAAACTGCCCCAATTTAAAACTGGAAAAATTTGTTTGTACAAATTTTAAGTTAGTCCCATTATTATTTATCACATAAATTATTTGTCTTTAAAACATTTTATGAAAATACTATGTTATGACTAGGCTGAATATACAGTCATAGTAACAAATGATATAAATTCCATGCAAAAATATATTTTGAATTTAAAAAAAAGAATTTAAGTCATATTTAATGAAAGTAATTTTTTTAATGAAAAACATAATTTGGAAAATAACATATTGCAAAACTAGAGCTTTGCAGAAGTTATTAGATTTTCATTTATGACTTAAAAACTTTAAATGTGGTTTTCTCAGACTTTTAATTTTGAAGATGTAAGTGTTTTCTAATCTCCAAGACTATTCTTCTGTTCAAGACAGAGTCTTGAAGCTTCTATGTAAACTCCCAAATATATTTTCATCAAAATTTAGTATGGATGTAAATCTGAGATCTCTGGTTATAATTTTCAAATGTTAAATTTAATATTTTAAAAATATCCATGTTTTTCTAGGTTTGGCTATTAAATATTTATTAAAAATCAACAATTTAACAGTTTTTCAACAATCTAAGAAACATAAATGAATAAAAAAGACTTAAAAATTTACTAGCGTTTCATATGGAAAATTTTAAAAATTCAAAAATTCTTAATTATTTTTTTTAAAAAAAATTGTAAAATAATGGCTTGTCAAACTGATTTTTTACTTGCAGGATAAACTTTATAAAACAATCTTAATGCAAAAAATAAACTACTGTTACTATAACGGTCTTCAAAAACAATGTTAAAAAGGGTGCTGAGTAGACAAAAATGTAAATTAAATGTATACTGGTTTTTTTTCTTTTTTTTAAAATACTTCATATTAGTTCAGCCTTCTTTTAAAACGTAATTTGAATTTTTTATTAAATCTTGCACTAGTAAGGATAATTATGGTATTCTAATATGCATCGAAATTTTAAGCTTTATTTTATATATACGGGATATTGAAGTTTTTCATTTTATTAAATGTCATAACGATATATAGTGAAGGGATGATACATCTTTTAAGTCTATTATTGGAAAATATATTGGCATGTCACAGTTTTTACTGTTTATCGTATGCGACTCTTTAATTTAAGCACCAAAATGGGATATTAGATCTTTAAGATATACTTCAGATTTTCGTCTAAGCTGGTGCATCTTTAAAAACTATTTTTGCTCTGAATGATACCATGATTATTTGATACTCATGTGTAGAATACTTTTACAAATGCGGTTGAACCTTGTTAAGAAGACTTGGTACCCTAAAAATCACAAATCTATCGTTTTTTTTATTTTTCTTTAATCTTATTCTTTGAATTATTATATTTCGAATGATATATCACTTGTGCATGTCGGAAAGTTAGAAGTTGAATAAAACTTCATTTGAAAACAAATTAGGCAATTCAGCCACACCCCCTTTTTAAGAAAATAAAGCTAAAAATGCGTTATGATAAAAAAATCTATTTTATAAATAGAAATAATAACTATAAAAAAAAGAATGTGTAGTATTAAAAGCAGAATATTTCCGAGGCAATCCAATAATGTAATTTTTCTTCCTCGTGAAATGTGTGCATGAAAAATTTTTTTAATTAAGGCATTTTATATTAATAATTTTATAATTTCGGTTCTTATTCCTGATATATTTTTCTTACAAATGTAATACTTTAATATTATAAGAAGAAAAACAGCTAAAATTTCTGTCGTGACAGAAAAAATTTTTAACGTTTTTCTTGAATTTTCTTGTGCAATTAGCACTCTCTAAAAGTTGATCATTTATAAAAATGTGTGGGTTGAAAAAATATGAAAATGCAATTATTTTAAAGAAAAACGTATAAAGTGGTATTTTAAGTTTAATTAAGCTTAAAATAATTATTTTTTAGAATTATTAACTTTAAATTGGTTTTCTCATTTGTGTTTTTCGAAACCTTGGTGCATTCAAAATGCTACTCCTTCGACAATTATTTACCAATCACTTCCATTTTTTCTCTGCGTTTTAAAAATAAAGCATGTATTAAAATTAGGGATCCGTTTTGCTATAAACTGAATACTTTTTTTAAAAAAATAAAATGTAAGACATGTTGGCTTTTTCGTTGATTTTTAGCCTGTATAACAAAATTTTATTTTTTTCTCGAAAACGAATGAAGTTATTCTAAAATCGACCCCTAAAGTTGTTTAGAACATCCATAAGAATATTATAAAAAATTTCATGTCAAAAAAATAAATTTTTACAAAAGGAGAAGAATTTTAAAATTTTTCCCAAATTTCTTCAAAAAATTAAAAAATTTTAAATTGTGAGAATAATGTATGAAAATTTTCATCTGGTAACATTTTCTTGAGTAGAAACATTGTATAAAATGCTAAAATATAATTTTTAAATACGTAAATAAAGAAGTTTGCTCAAAGGGTACCAAGTCATCTTAACAAACAATTCAGTTACACGCAAATCTGCTTAAATTGCGTTTTACAATAGTTACCTTAATAAGTAGTTGTTTATTATATTATTGCTGCACATTATGACATTTTAATTCTTAGTTTACTTTAAAAAATATTTACGAATAATCACACAAACACATATTTTGGTCATTTAATGAATCAGCCTTTGTTTGTTAAGGATGTTCTTTTTTTTTTTTAATTCATCCCAAAATTAATCTCTGTAAGAATAAAGCGCAAAATTAGCGTTAATAAGGAGTAACAATATCTCATCTAAGGTATTCGAAAATTATTATGTATTTTTAAGCCATTTTACATGTTTATTTTTAAATATCTCATATTTTCTTTTTCATTTCATTTTATTTCATATTGCATAATCTAAGACAAAAAAATTCAAACAATTGCTTACTAAATGTAACAGTACATACTATAAACAATGCAAACTATTTTTTTTTCATTCTAAAAACTGAAATATTATACTAATGGAATTGATTGTATTTGTTTCTATCATTATTTCACTGGCAATAAATGTAAGAAAAACATTCTTTATCACGGTATTAAGAGAAATAAAATTAAGTAAATAATCACTGCAATAAACCTACGAGAGAAAATATGATGAGTAATAATACTTTATTTTCTTAAGAGCACTCGTTTTCTAGGGTTATAAATCAAATATTTAATATCTAAGAAGTTAAATATTTAAAATTATTTTTCACGAAATACAAGTGTTTCCAAGATTGAGCAAACATAAGTTGTGCTTCATTATTTCCCTGCTAAAAAAATCGTTCAGTTCCAAAAAGCAACAAAATCAGTAATTGAAATTTTTAATATCCATTTTCATTTTATTTACACGTGAAAAAAAGTAATAAGTAGCTCAGAAGAAATCAGAAATATTTGTTCGAATTAAAAAGCGAAATTATATCAAAATATATTTTTTCTACTAATACATGTCTTAACTAATACGAATATTAATAATATTTTAAATTATTCTGCTTAAATATTTTAATATTTGATTTAAAAAAGGTAAAGAAATACCAGAGAAAAATTTGAAATCTTGAGTGTTTTGTTTTGAAAATGGAATAAGTGTATAGATTGCATTTGAATTATAATATCGATCAATTTTACATCCAATGTCATTTAGACGAATTTATCCCTTTTAACTATATTTCACTTGCTGCAGAATTTATTTCTAAAAATGCTTAGTAAATCTCAAGCGAAAAAAAATATTTGTAAATAATTCAAACAGGAAAACTGAAAGATCAGAAACTATTGGTCTCCAATCATAGCATTTTTACATTTGAAACACTATAAAACTTTGATAGGTGTATTGAACAAAGGTGAGAAAACAAATATATCCAGAAAGAAATAACTAGAAAAAGTTTTTATAGATTCGAAGAAAGAAAACTTTTTCTTTGTAATGGTCTTTTGAACAATCCTTGAGTGTTTCTATTGATCTAAACTCAAAAGCAATATACCTCCAGACAACATTATAGGCAATAATAAATACTAAGACTGCTGACATCAACCAAACAATAGTAACCAAAAATCACAAATTTTTAACTTTGTTTAATGATTGCCATAACTTTACTTCAATTTATAAGCGTGTATTTATATAAACATAAATTTTTAAGCACTCGTAAATGATAATGTTCTGTGTAATATGATTTTAAAGAAAAGTAAGCAGAGCAAAAATTGCAATAAATATGGCTTTTTACGATTATTATCTTCCCAATGAAGAACTATTAAAAAAATTAGCTTAATTTATATTTTCAGTGATATTCAACATAATACTAAATCTTTCACACACATACATCTATAATGAACATATAAGAACTTCTTGGACATACTTCAAAACCTCTCCTAAAATGGATTGTAATGTTGAATGAATCCTGGTGCCCTGCTGTACAACAAATAATATATTTCTGGTCACACTGGCATTTCTCACATATAGGCCTTTCTTATTTCTCATTCATCTTCGCTATAACTAATACATCTTAGTTTTGTGTTGGTAGCCGTTATCAACAATACGACGAACAGTCTTATTATTTGATCAGGTAGCCCAGCGTAAAAATTTAATTTCTGGTAGAAGTGCCGCTGTTGTAAGGCCTTATCATTCCTTTACTACGTCATCCGATGTTAAACAGATTCATTAACTTATTTGCATCACCAAAATAGAATCGTAACATCTGCGTATTTTTTACCAGTTCATTTTCGTATACAGATTCATCACATGCGTAACAGCTTCATATTTAGGATTACTTTGTATTTCAGTGAGTTACGTTCTTTATTTTCATTATCAAACAGAGGATATATTAAGCTTTTGAAACTCAATTTATTTTGTTATATATAGATTAGCATTTTATCTTAGAACTTACTGGACAATACTTACAATGATAGGTTGATTGATTGAATGAATATTAACTTTGCACTGTTCAGCTACACGAGGGCGTTTGGCAACAGACCACGTAAATTTGAACCGTGGTCAAGTGACGTGGACGACACCTGAGCTGACACCCCATCTCTTAACTTCCACACCACACCAATGGGAGGACGTTTGATCTCTCGACAGATTTAAATTGCTTCGTTGCTCTACACGGCGGGTCTTTAGCGGTACTGGGCTTGAACTGGTGACATGACAAGCCACGATCCTATACCTATATCACTCGGCTACCGCGGTCGTAACAACGATAGGTAGAATGATGATAAGAAAAATATTTTATAGTATTATAAAAAAAGGGAAGACATTAGGACGCTATTTTTTTATTCTGGTCTGTTTTTGAAGTATACAATACTTTGTCGTATAACATTAATATATTATCATCATGTAAATAATTATAAATGCAATATTTTATTTTGATCAATGCAATTTCAATAAAATGTATAATAAATCATGATAGAGATTTTGGTATAAAAAAAGATCAAGAAACGAAAAATAAAATATTTGTCAGTGCGGTTTGAAACAATATTTCAAATTATTAAATCTATTAAATTGTCAATTTAATCACAGGTAACTAGAGGCATCAATATGGAAAATCAAAGCTATATTCGGACAAAAAGAGGAAGCTTTAAAATGCTTTTTTTGTTCTATTTTTTATGATGACCGTTTAAAAAATCTTTTGTAAAGTTAAAAATTTTAATATGAGTTAGCATGTAAAGAATTTCAACATCGCTGTAAAATCTTGAATTTAAGAAAATGATTCAAATATATAAATGTTTTTGAGTAAAATAAATTACGCATGTAATTTAAGAAAATTATCGTTTTCGTTAGTATTAAGATACCTGACTGGTGCAAAAACGTCAATTTTGATAAAAATAACGTTTTTTTTTTTCCTTAAGTTTTATATAGTTGAATTTTCTGCTTTCTAAAAATACCTTGATTTTGTTTGTCCTTCCATTATTTACGAAGTTATAACAGTTTTTATGTCAAGAGAGAGCAGCAGAAACGAACCGAAAGTTAGATATCGAAATCGGAAAGGTTTACATTTTAATATTGTTTACACTCTTTTGGTGTTTATCGAATTTATTAAAAAATATTATTTTAGGTAAGGTAATGACGGAGCATGGTGATATTTTTAAAAAAATTATTTATGAGTTTAAGTTAAATTTGGCAAATAAATTCGCACAATTTTTGTCATTTTTCGATTTTCTTATGCCCTTGCTTCAATATATTTTGTTTCATATTTAACTTTTTTTTATGTATTTGATTGAAAACTCTATTCTTAAAGACAAAATATTAATTAATTATGCCTAAAGCAAGGTCTGAGAGGTCTAAGGAATTTGCTTCATCATTGGTGCTAGCAGTAATGAGAATGTTGACACGGAGCTAATCCCAATAATACTTAGTCAGCTGGTGACAAAAGTTGAAATCTGTTCATAAATGTTTTGAAATTTACTAAGAAAGCCTTTTTCAGTAAAATTTTATGGAGTATTTTTCTTAAAGATACAATTATTATATAAACTTGAAACCTTTCACTTTAGTGCATTATTAACGTTAATTCCTTTTAATTTGTGATGTACAGGCTTATTATCATTATATATGTAGGAATGGATGTGCACACATCGTATCCTTCCTATATTCTTTAATGACGTAATGCCAAAAGAGCTGACAAGGCGGTTCGAGGATAACGAGTAAACGAGACTCGAATAGGCCGATGTCGCAAGAGATGACTGAGAGAGACGACGGCGAAGAACAACGACATGAAAAGAGGAGGGCGCAGGAACGAAAAGCCTCATGGAATCCCATGACCTACCTTAAAAATATGTCTTGATTACTTTTACTAACATTTAGCCCTCCCTTGTAAATAATTCCCGTTAATATAAATGTATATTTAACTCAAAATGGCCGTTTTGTCTCTCTCTCTCTCTCTCTCTCTCTCTCTCTCTCTCTCTCTCTCTCTATATATATATATATATATATGCAGAGAGAGATAGAGAGAGATAGAGAGAGAGAGAGTTTAATGGTTCTATTATATAATAATCTATATATATCAAGTATAACGGTTTAATTTTAACTTTTTAATTTTAAATTTTTAAATTTTTGAGAATTGCATATTTTCCGAATAACTTACCAAGTTGCAATAGGGGGAAGGTTGGTACCATCAAACTAGTTTAACCCCACTTATCGGTCCTAAGTCTGAGGTTACACTTGGATATTTTATAAATTTTTATTTTATAATTTTTTTAATTTTGTTTAAAAACGATGGAATTTTATCTTCTATATTTGCTATTGATATTTTGAAATATGATTTAGTATTATAAGATTCGTATAATTTCAATTTTTTAATTGATTATTGTGATTGATTGTTGATGATTGATTTTATATATTTAAATATTTTTCATTCATATGTTTGGCTGCTTTGCGCCTGAAAGTGTATGAATTCAATGGTATATAATATCTTAATGAATCGAATATAAATTTTATGACCAAAAATATATAGTTGATTTTGAATTCTTAATAGAATCAGAATTTTAGCTATTAATAATATATTTTGTTTACATTTGTTTACTTTTTAACTATTTTGTTTTTTCAATTTTCTTATTATGTTGTTTGGTTTTTCAATGTTCATTTTTAAATTACAACTTAATGGTTTTTCAATGCTTATTTTATTATATACATATTTATAAAAATATATGCTGTCTCTGAGTCATGCTGAGGGTTTCACGGAGATCGATTTAGCATTTAGTTTTGATTCATGTGTTTGACATGAAAATTCATGTTAATCTCATGGTGTGTGATTTTTTAAATGAGATTCGAGTGTTTATTTCTGCGTATATGGATGAGGAGAATATAAAGCAATTTTTAATGGAATTTTTATAACTCAAACATAATGATATTAAAGATTTGTATATTTTTAAAGACTGGCAACTTGGCTTTCAATTTTGATTGTGTTTGCTCGGTGGTACAATATGATGGTGTTTGTTCTATCGTCAATCAATTACCATTACAATTAGACTGATATATTTGGGTTAAGATGGGATATGATAAAATGAGACAGTTGCATAAGAGCAATTTGGAAGAAGAAGGTAGAGGGCGCAGACAGTATGAGACAGCATGGAAAATTTTTTTTAAATAAAATAAAAAAAAAAAACGTTAGCTTCTTGTTCGTTGGTTAATGAGAAAATTTCGAAGTTAGGAGTACATGATAATCAAGACATTAAGAGATATAAAACACGTATTATTTGGAATACTGGATTTGTAGGGAATTACTACGATGTATCGAAGTGGATGAATTATGAATCGAAATGTAATTATTTTAAATATGACGAAAAATTTGATAACAAGTTTCATAGTGATTCAGATCATTTAAAATTGAGATTAAGAAAATGTGGGGATAAAAGATGCAAAACCTGCCCCATGATGCAACATGAACAGAATAATGAAGAATCAGAATTTAAGTTCTGTAAACATTCAACTGCATATACACGTTGACAAGCGGTGCCTGCGGCTTTAAATATGTAGGTCAAATATCAGGAACTATGAACCTGAGAATTAACCAACATAGATCCGACATTGGAAAAAATACATCAACAAAAAATATAGGTAGGGTAGAGATACAATATTTTAATAAACATGGTTTAGAAGGTGTTAGGTTAAGTAATATGCATTTAATGGCGAAATTCAAGTTATTTAGAAATGTTTCTTCGAATGTGTTCTGTTACTTTCATGTAGGAAAGAAAAATTTTACTGAGTGAGTGTTTATTAACGTTACAATATTAAGACTCGTGAAGGTCATTGCCGAATGACTTGTAATTATGAGCCATGGTAGAGTGAAGCGGACGATATGTTATCCACTCGTCCTCTCCGCACTATCACATGCCAACAGTTGGACTTTTAACCATGCCAGATGCACTGTACATCAGGCCTATACATAGCAGGAATTCAGAGGCACTAGGAATCTAACTTACTACACGGATTTCTTAAGTACCTGACCATAGCCACTGGGCTACCGAGGCTAAAATTGTTTCTAAAAACGTAGTCCGAGTCTAAGTGCTGTTCTTTAATGCGACGGTTATGAAACTGTGGGGTGCGGACTTCCAGAAGATCTTCCAGAAGAGCTTGATAATTTAACGAGGGGGTACGAGCATATTAAAAAGTAGAAAACAAAAGATTATTTTTAAAAATTATTAAATGACTGAAAGAAAATAGACACACACACACACACAAAATACATTGGCATAATAAAAGAGTAAAGTATACATAAACACGGGTAAAATAAATACACATTTACACAAAACACTTATAAATGAATCAGTACAATGTGTTTTATAATTATTTTAACAATACTAAGTTAAGAACCCGTTTGATAATTACCAGTGACTCCATGGTCTTGTATTAACAGTTATTTTCATAATTTATACGGTATATAATTATTTCTTTAACCGCCAATTAAAAGTTACGTGATTCGCACCTCAATGCCACCGTTTCTCACGTAGGCATGCGTATATTTTGTTTTTGGAGGGGAGGGATAAATAAAGGAAAATCCTCTGTGAAATAAGTATATCCTTCTGAAACACTGTTAAGATCCTTTTATTGCATTCCAAAGCCGTTGGAATAATTTTATGGATAGCAGTGCAAAGAAAAGATTTTACTTCGGAAAAATACATATGTATACGTCCATAAGATTAATGCCTCGGCTGAGTGAGACGTTTATATATGCCGGTAGCACTTAAGAGATTAAAGTCGTGCATTAGCTTTAACGTCAAAATATAGTATTATTGAATTTAAGGTTATACGGAACCCTTTTTCAAAAAAAAAAAAAAAAAAAGACAGTTACATTAAAAATAATTGATGTTTTATATTTAGATTATATTATGAAGCTGAATCTGCTGGACAAAAAGTTGGTTTGACCAGCCATTATTTTACAATTTTAAAAAATTTGGAATTTTTGAAGTTTTTTCAAACTTTTTTAAAATACTCAATTTTTAAATTTTTTTAGTAATTTTAAGTTATTTATGATTCTTAGACTATTACAAACAATATTTAGTATGTTTTTGAAAATTTATTCTCTTGCTGATTTTTAATAATTACTTTTCTAGAAAAACCTGAAAAAAACACGAAAATTTTTAAAATATCAACTTTGGCATTTTTTAGAAAAATAACTACAGTTCTCTCAGCCCTAAATCCATACTAACTTTTATAGAACATATATTTGGGAGTATATACAAAAATTTCAAGGATCTATCTTGAACATGAAAAAAGCCTTATGGATTAGAAAACACTTATACCTTCAAAATTTAAAGTCTGAGAAAAACGCATTTAAGGTTTGTAAAGTCATAAAACAAAAACTTATAATGCCCATAAAACTGTAATTTTTAATATGTTATTTTCTAATATTTGTTCCACATTATAACACTATTTTTTAAATAAAAATGACTAAAAATTATATTTCTAATTCAAAATATATTTTTGCATAATATTGATGGCATTTGTTAAGACGTCAGTTTATTCAGCTTTATCTTAACTTAATATTTCACAAAAGTTTTGAAACACGAAGCATTTATGTACAAAATAATAATGATACTAAATTAAGCTAAAGTTAGTTAGGTTTGCTCATAAAAATTAATTTTTTTCAGTTTTAAATTGGGACAGTTTAGGAAGTTTTATCTCTTGTCGTACGACTTTAAAATACTAAAATATAGTAGTACAATATGTTTGTATAATGTAGTTTGGTACATCAAGGAAATATTCAGTTACATCTGCATCATTTGAATTCAGAATACTTGTATTCGGAAGTCTAATTGTAGAATCATCTGAGGAGTGATTTTTAGATACATCATTTTTTCAGTAGTATTACCTCTCTTCGAATAATTGTTTCTTACAGAAAACCAGAACGCATTTGCCATGACATTTTCCTAGATCATAAAACTTCAAATATCTTAAAAACTAATTTGCTAACAGATCTGAAATTTCGTGGCAAGCATCTCAATGATATGGGCCACCCAAACATGCAAAAACTTTTTTCGGTAAAAATGAAATTTTTAGGGTACAATGTTATTGCATGAGGGGGCGTGAAGAAAATTATGAATGAATTTTCGGTTATGAAAATTGGAAGTTTGAGAAGCACTGATTTAATGTAAGCTTCAAAAAATTCCTAATGGTTGCTTAATGATTTTATACTCAGTTTTAATATCAGGATAAAATAATTTCATATTTTCTCTTTAAACAATTCTAATAAAATTTGTGAAATGCAAGAATAATAAATATAACAAATAAACTGAATTCAATGTACTTAAGTCAATATTTTTCAGACTATAAAATAATTCCTTAAAATACTCTTACTCTGACTAAAAAAAACGTGTAACATTTTATAAGCCTAGAGGGAGGCTTAAACATATAAAATTAGTTTCCGTGAAATAGACTTCAAACTTTTTTTCTTGCCAATATAAATAGAAAAAATTTCTCCAGAAAAAAAAATGGAATTCAAAAACATACTAAAATACAATTGAAAGTTGAGAAATTCAATTTCAGTCTTTGATATTACTCAACGAAATAATAAGAAAACTAACAATGGGAATGGTTTTAAAAGTTGTGAATGATGTAGCAGAATAAATTTCTGAACCAAAAACAAGAGTGTATTTACTCAATGAGACTATTATTTTTTCCCCATTAATTATGGAAAAATAGCGGAGACATTAAAATGGACTTATAGTTCAAGTTCAATGAATCTCTCTCGCTTTCTTTTAAGCATCTTTTCTTTGCTAAGTTAATATTTTTAAAAACGTTATCTTTCAGTTTTGCATTGCATACGGCAGTTAAAACTTCATAGTGCTGAATCAAAGGGAAACAAACTAAAAAAGAAAAATGAAAATATACATCAGAAAATAAATATGCTTTCTTTTTCTTTTACAAAAAGCTTCAAAAAATTAATGTCTCTTTTTTTTGTTCTACAAATAAAGACCATCAAACATGTCTCCAAATTAAATGACTTTCTTTCATCAAGTTTAGCTATAACAAATTGACATTCATATATACTCTAACTGCTAAACACCCATTTAATCACATATTTCATGATGTTTGAATGTATAGATATATAATTTTTTTAAGTTACTGATATGTTAAGTCTCAGTATTAAGGTTTCAATTATACTAAAAAAATTATGATCTGGAATGAATGGAGCGAAGTAAATTTCTAAAACTAAAGAATATTTATTTCTTATATATATATATATATATATATATATATATATATATAGCATTTGAGTTTAATAACGCAAATGTCTTTATAGTGAATCTATATGCAGCAAACGAAATCTGCTTACCAAATTTCAAGTTTAAATTTTAAAAAAAATAAAAAAATACAATGTTTTTTTAAAATTCTAACACACCGTTAAGGCTCTAAAACTTCCTTGGGATACGAATCCGCAAAACCACTAACTCACAAAATAAAAATGCTTGCCCAATTACAGGTCTGCATATCTAATGGTTATAAGACTAGACGTTTTTTATCCATATCAATCCCTCTTTGGAAGTCGATTTCCACACAAAATTTATTGTTCACACATTTCTACTCATCAAAGAAACATGCTTGTCATATCTATCTATCTATCTATCTATCTATCTACATATCTATGTATATGTGTCTAATACTTCAAAAACAATAATTTATACTTATTAGCCGCACTTACCTTCTGAATAGTTGAGCTCAACGAATTAGTTCTAATCGGATCTCTTTGAAACAAAATAATCATAGCTGCAGTATGTAGGTTCAAATGTTCAAAAATGCGGGATTTCTTTATATCTAAAATGATTTCCAAGCTTCCATAGACTCCTTCTGTGACGTAGATTTCGAATACTTTTTTTAACGGACTCCTTAACAAAATAAGTATACAACAAAATTTTAAATCTGTCCGTCAAATAACTTTGAGGTATTATGCTTAATTAGTCAGCTATCATATAGTGCACAGAATTGGTAAGATTCTAAAACAAAGCAAAGCAAAAATAGTATTGTCAGGCAGTATAGGTCAAAAACAAGTAGAAAATAGTAGAGCAACAGCAAATTTTTACAGAAACAAAGAGTGCTGATGTACATATTTATTCAACACTGCGTATTTTCACCTGCAGTTTTCATAGGAGCTACTGAGCTGTAGGAAAACGAATAAAAGTAAGAAGAAACTTTATCATAAACACTATTAATAGTAATAATCACAGTATTAGAAGATTAGCATTATGATTTGCAGCATTTCTGCAAACTCGCGAAAAATTTGAAACACAGGTTTTATGAAGAATCAAAAATGCATGGAATATAAAATTAGTGAAAACAGATTAAATTGTTAATTGTGAGATAAACAAGAATGACTAAGACTTGTGGGAGAACGGGGAAACACTTCACAATTACGAAAAAACAATTATCGTAAGTTAAATACATTTTTCGTACCATTATTTGCAGAAAAAAAGGTTATTTCTGAAACATTATTTTTCCTTCTACAATGCCGGGAAACTTAAATTTATCCATCCAGTTCTTAGTACGCGCATTATACACGTACATTCAAAAATGTAGTCTAAGAATCAAAATACAATGCTCATCCTTCAATTGTACACATTTCGAAATAATTATCTATTTTTCAATTCCTACTATTAGCTCAACTTCTGACTATATATATTTATCTTTGTGGGATTTTTAATCATTAATAATTTACATTTTAAGACGCTTAATTGAGCTGAAATTTTATATACATGAGATTATTTTGAATGACAAAACAATAAATTAATTAAAATTAATAAAAATCAATTAATTAAAACTAGTTATTCAATGAATTATAAAAGTAGATAATGCACTACTGCCGTCTTTGTGCTATTCACACCTTCTTTCAGGGGAAGGCAGTGTGGCGTACTGGAAACGAGACCATACAATCAGTTCACAATTAAAGCTATTTAAGCTTTAATTATGAAACATGTCAATCTACCACTTTACACACAAAAAACATATTTTTCCTCTCACTCACCAGGCGTGACTTTCCAAAACCCGATCGTCTCTGCTCACAAAATCCAAGTCTCACAATAGTTCGAAAATGATAGTTCCATTGCGCAAGCCCTTTAGAGAATTCTATCTAGGAACGTAGGGGTAATGGGTTTGAGTAAACTATCATGCCCCCTACAATCTAAGGCAGACACTATAGGCCTTTCGTTCCTGAAGATATCAACTATTTTTTCGTAATAATGTTCGCTGCAGCAGAGATCTTTGCCAATAGACAAACGCTCAATCGCGCACTACACACAGTCATCTTTCCTTGCAAAATGCTTCCTGACAACAATGTTTTAATGATTTATCACCAATTAACACGTCCGGTACTTGAATAATCTCCCCCTGCATGCTCTACCGCCACATGGTTTAGAATATATAAAAATGATTAGAAAGAATTTGAGAGGCATTTTATGTAAAGCGCCATTCGTACTAGAAATTATATCTAGATGTTGTGACGAAGCTGATATTTCTCCCCTAATAGCTATAAGTGGGGGCCGACAGACGTGAAAAAATTCCAGACATTTGCCTTATTGCTGGAAAAGAATTTTGTAACTGGGTGGTCAAAGATTCACACCATCTTTCCCAGGCTGTCCCGACCGTCAGAAAGAGACGTCGTAACACTGTGCTTTCGTTTTCTCACGATTCGGTGACGACAGCACATCTGAAAACTTACAATGTGCATCGAGCCATCGGCGCCCAACGGGCAACATATCAAATGGGCCGAGACTGACAGGTGATACTAAAAATAAGAGAACAAAGAATTAATTAGGATACGATAGATGGTGAGAGACGAGAGGTATATAAGGAGAGCGAGAGAATACCAAGGGAGATTGGATTTTGAGGGAGAAGTTTGACATCCCTTCAGCGATAGAAAAAACGATAGTGAGTCCGTGAAGTACGGCGGATTCCGAACTTTGGAGATCCGGGGATGCCCTGAGGCCCCATCAACAATAAAGAAAGCGATACTGGATCCGCGAATTAAGGCGGAATCTAAACAGGAGAAGCTTTACGTGAGGGAACCGGATTGGATGCCTTTCTAGCTAAAGACGTGATACAGCTATACCTGAGTCCACGAAGTAAGGCGGACTTTGGAGCTTTGGAAATTGCGAAAGCGCAACTGCATGGTGGATTGAGAGCCCGCGAACTCACCCGAACTCGGTGTGGAATTACGGAGAGTGAACCCTTTTTACATATCCTATGTATAGGACTTTTCACTAGAGTGTGAATTTATGTCATCATTTCATGCGATAGATATTAGACATTGCAGAGACTCGAAATTTTTGGATTTTTTCGCTAATTAATTGTGATGGAATATCTTTTGATGAATTTCTTACTGAGAAATAAATAGTTTATCCCAGAGCTGTGTGAAGTGATTACACTGCCTTGCTTACTGTAATGAAGTTCACTGTGGTCCTAATCTGAAAATGCTCTTCCTTTGTGTTGCAAGCATTATTTCACGCTGTTCCTGATATTCGACGTATATTTGTTCCTTCAGTTTCTGGCTTGATTTGTTTCATGTTTCATGAGTGCCACGTAGTTAATTTATTCTTTTCTGATTTACTCACAGGTCAGTTTTTTCAAAATTATTTCACACTTTAGGCAATGAAGTTTGATATGTTTCTTATGTTGTATTAAAATTTTCCATTTTTTAATTCGCTTTTTTTTGTTTTATTATCAGCTACATAAATTCATATTTTGTTCATATTTATTAAAAAACATAGAATGTTATCATATTAATTCATGATCAAACATAATACTTTTGCAAAACTCTTGACACACAGGCTGGTTAAAGGCTGGACTCCAAATTGTATTTGTTTCTCACACTGGATCTCATGTAAGAAACTATAATTTTTGTTTTTTTATTCACCCTCCCTACGCACTATTTTGTATTTATACTGTGTATGTTAGAGATAGAAAGAGAGAGAGTGTGTATTAGAATGGCAGAACCATCATACTGTTGTAAATAGTAAATGTTTTAAGTTGTGAAGATAATTTTTTACAAGTTTTAAAAAGTAGTGTTTTCTCAAAATTATTTAATTAAATTTAAGCTAACTTATTTTACAACACATTCACTTCACCTTATTGCAAATGAGTTTCATAATTAGTAGCTTTCAAATTTCTTCGAAGAAGATTATACATAAACGATTATTTCATAATGCACATTTATTCATTCATTCGTAACAAAACTGTTGATTAATAATTATTCATATCTCGCTTTGACTCAACACATGTGTGACAGTCTTTTTACCCAAGCATGTGTTTGGTGTATCGCAAAATTTCTTTTTAAGTTTCCTAAGTTAGTATGGCATATCTAAACGGCTTATACTTTCTAAGAAACAAATAATTCAAATTGGGGACCTTTCTTAGAACCATTAAAATACGGTACAGCCAAAAAAGGAATAAATATATGTGGGCGATATATAACGAAATAGAAATTTAAAATAAAAAATAAAATACAAATGATTTTACTATTTATTTTCTCAAAAGTATGTTTTTTCTTTTAATTTGAAAGCAAGACTATAAACTTTAAATTCAGTTTAGAAGACATTTATTTTAATTTGAAATTCGACAGTATTGCATTTGGAAACAAATTATGTACTAGAGAATGTATTTACCTTGTTTTAAAATTTTAAATAGTTTAAATTCCATCTTATATTTGATTCCTTTAATCCTATTAATTAAAACACTGGGCTCACTTTTTATACTGAAAGTTTTCCTTTATTGAGTTCGTATTGCCGACTATAAGGTCTTGAATAATTAAAAGCCCACTCACGTCTCAACTCCTACGCTGAATATAGTTGCATAAGGAATTAAAATCGATAGTTCCCTTCTGCTCTAGCTACATTTTTCTAATTTGTACCAAAAAAACCCGTTTAGGATTAGTCTTTGACCTATTGTGTCTACATGTGATATCCTTTCAAAATCATCTGGATCTCTGCTTTAAAATAAATTAACCAGTTTACATATAGGGACAATTTTCTATTTGTAAGCGAAAATTCTAGTTAAATTTAAATTGTAGTCAAATGGTTATTAACAATGTATTAAGTGTACTTATTGTTACTAATTTTATATTTGATTAATTTGAATTTTATAAGTTATATTTTCGGCTAAAACTGTTTTGTGAATAACAAAAAATATTTTCAGTGTAAAATTAAATTTTAAATAATATTTTTAAAAAAATACACATACAGGTTGTCCGGCTAAAAATATCCAAAAGTAATGACTTATTATTGCGGAATTACCCTTCAGAATGTAATAAACTGTCCATGCAGGGATTGGAAAAACTCTTGAGATTTTTTCGGACTAGTCCGATCGGCTGTACGTGCGCACAATATTCGGCAAACGGAGAGGATAAACACATTACACTAAATCCATTAGTAAAACTGTGGAAGCCATAGAAGCATTTGCAGTACGTTATTTGTTCAACGGAATTTAAATCAGTCACGCTTGTACAGCGACTTGTTCGAACCAAGCATTATAAGTATATCTAAAATAAGATAGATATACTTAAAACGGTTAAAAACAAAACTACACATTTTACGTATAACAATACATATATTAAAGCATAAAAGGTGTTTACTGTCTATCTTACATTACGCATGAAATTAAAAATATATATGGATAAAAATAAATATATATCAATGATTTTTTAAAGGGGTTTTAATGGAAACATGCTACTTATTCTAAAGTTCTTGATAAGAGTGGATAGTTTGATAGATCCGAGAGTATTAAAAATAAGTTAAAACTAATCACTTCAGGAATTATTTCTTTGTTTCAACGATACTTGAGTGCCGCAGACGTGTATACACGTCCTGCTGAGCTGGTGTGTTTAGTGCCCCGGACGTGTATACACGTCTTTCCAAAAGAAGACTTTTTGTAATGTGCAGCTCTGTTTAAAACTAGTCCCGATTCTTTGTAATACAAGAACATGTCATTGACAGTGCTTCTAAAGAATTTACTTATTTCGGAGAAGAGGTGGAAATGATTTGAAATGGTATATATGCAAAAACGATGAAATCCATAGCTAAGTAGTTTTTCTTGTTTTTTCATTTATATTTGCTCTTGTCAATTCTTCATACGCTGTAATTTTCTATAACCGAATGTAATAGGAGCTTTTTAATTTTTTATATGTATGTACAGAACATGATACTGGTTTACGTGTTCAACCATGTTTCGAGTAATATCGCAGAACAGGTAAGCTATAATTTATTTTTTGATATACAGTAACTCTAGAGATTAATTATTTTTATTTTCATTTTATCATTTTATCCTATACTTTTATTTCTTTTTCAAAGTGAAAATAAATGATTTTTAGATTAAAAAAAAACACACTTCTTCTCTTTCCTCCACTATAAACCGCGTAACGTGTTCCTCTGTTGAAAAACGGTAGCACTGATGAGGGATTTCATAACTTTTCTTCGGCAGTTAAAATGGTCCATCCATGTAATGGGTTCAGAAAATAAATAAAAAAATCATAAATTGCTTCTTTAACATATTTAGATTACGGCGGAAGTGATTTTTAAATTTCAAAGTCGTTATAAAGAAGGAGGTGTTAGAATAGTAGCTGTTTGGATCGCTAAGATAAGATTTCCATTGTTTTAATCGGACTTGATGTATTTGTCACTCTTTCCTCCATAATATCTCAAGAACGGTTTGACCGAATGGCTTCAATATGTAGAGTTGACTCAGCACATACATACGCATCAAATGGACTACGATCATTACAAAATTAATTTTTTTATAACAAGAAAAACCCCATTATATATACTCAAAACTTTTTATTCAGAGGTCTGCTAAAAATCAAATTTTTGATACTTTCAATGGAGTATAGTCCACTCAGTGCATTTAAGTTTACAGATTAAAACGGTGCAATGTTGTGTTTATTTCAGATAAGCCAATCAGCCGGAATCGTTGACGAAATGAGCGTTCATTTTTTCGAGGTGGGTGTATTCAGAGCGCTATAACTTACTTTCTATTGGATATTTTTGGCTAAACGTTTATATACATATAAATAAATGATAAACAACTTAAAGTTATATATTTCCCCTGTCGTCAAAAGAAAAATTATCCAACAATGCTTAAGAAACAGACTGTCACATGGGTGAACCTCCTTGAGGGGTTAAAAATACTATTTCAAAAGAAGGGTTTGGAAATAAAATAAAATGCCTCACACCTCTTAAAACTATACAAATAAATATATTTACGGGAACTAAAGAAGTAAAATGTATATACATCGGACTATTTATGATTTTAGAAATGTTTCACACAGCAATATTATAACTCCGATCCGCAGAAAAGTGATGCTTAAATGAGACATATTAAAGGAATTTTCTTTCCTTCTTAACGATTTATAGCTTTGCATAGTTACTTATATGGACTGTCAATGGTATAGGGAACTACTTAGCATTCATCTTCAGATGTGCCTTGGTATTCCACGAAGAGAATATTTTTTATGGTAATAGGATTCTAGTGGTACTTAAAAGTACAATTAGAGTTTAAAGAGTTAATGAAAAGGTCACTTGCTGCTCAGTGGGGCGTTATCAACGCCAATCTTACTTCTTTTCGTCCAGCATAAAATCTGAACAAATGTTATAGCTCAGATGTGCATTGTGTATCTTGTACAATTTTCTAATTTTTGGTACTTCATTTTTAGCCAGTGTATTTTAACAATAAATTCATGATACTCGACATAAATAAGTAGTAATCTTTCTACTTAGTTGATTGATGTCAATCGGCTGATTTTTTCTATTTATTTGTTAGAAATAGAAGTGTACACATGCATGACGAAAATAATTGTTTAATATCTTTTTTTCACAAAAATGCGGGGAACATATTTTGTTTCAGCGTTTGAGTAAGTACTTCAAAAATCCTACTTACTGTTTTCATTCTTCGAGGAGTGAAAGTATCACATTTGCCTGGTTTTGATTTTGAATGAAAACGATTTTATCTATCAATTTAAGTTTTAAATCATCTGTTGTACATTTGCTCTGTTATAAATCTAAATTGCTTAAACAGTTAGATGAGGACATGAATGTTACGAATTTATCCAAGAATTTTGTTTTGAAAACTAACGAAAAACAAATCATTTGTGACATAAAGTGTAACAGAAAACAGAAGAAGAATACTTATTGTGCAAATCGACGTTCAAGGTATCAAAAGCCAGAAAAAAAACTTAAAAGTGCGGGAATCGTGATTTTGTAGAAGCTGTTGCTTTTCTTTGACTCAGGGGTAAAATTCAAAGATTTGAGAAATGATAACTACAAAAATGTCTCGGCATCGCGGTCTTCTGTAATCCATGTCTTGGAGTATTATATTGTATTAAAGTGTATTTGTGTGTGTGTGTGTGAGAGAGAGAGAGTCTTAAATGCATTTTAATAAACCGGGACGTTTGACGTCAGCCAAGAAAAGGTCGTGCACGCTTAAAACCACATCAAATGATGACCGAGCTATTCCGTTAACAGCTCCTCAAGGAAGAACAGCAAATGATCTTTTGGCAACATGATGGAACGTTTCAAAACAAACAATGCGAAATAGGCTTCTTGTGGGAGTACTGTAAGCACATAGAGTAATGGAGTGTTCCGTTGATACCAAAGCACCGTGTGAATCGAAGAAAATATGCTGCTGAGCATCAAGATTGGATGCAAAATGAGTGGAATCAAGTAATGTTTACAGACGAGTTCCGATTATGCTTAGCGTGTGACATCATACATGTTTTAGTAGGGTGAGAATGGGAAGTTCAAAATAACATTTTTTAGTGTCATTGCATCATTTAAGGACGAGGTGGTTTGATTATAAGGGCTGAAATTAGCATAGGTGGATGTACTGACGTGTATGTAGTTCAGTTTGGCAATTTGACGGTTTAAAGTTATGTAGACGAGATCCTGAGACCCCGTCTTTTACCTTACACTCATTAGTAATTCCTATCTTTTAAATGTAGGATAATGTCAGACCTCTTACATCTTGTCTTATGGAGAACTTTCTCATGAAGCTGAAACAATACAGTTCAGATAGAGGACGGCCTATTATCTTGATCTTAATCCAATCGAGTATGTTTGTGATACACTCAGACAACCTCGTTTGCTGCAAGACGAAGGTTTCTTCGAACTTTTCTAGACTTGGAGATTGCCTTTTGCCAAAAAAAGAGCAGTATTCTCCAGAGTATCCTCGAAAACCTCATAGTATCTATTCATAGCAGGTGTTCGAATTCTTAACAGTTCGAGAGGATCACACGCTCTGTTAATCATTCTGTATCATTTTTAAATAATTACGTTTTTGTCTCTGACCCGTAGCCTAATTGTTGGTCTGAAGCATCTCTTCATTCCATTGATACCTTTCCAAAGAATTAAAGTTCCCATACAATTGATTTTGCTTCTTTTCTTTTGCACTGCATTTGGTTATACCGTCATTCTCCATTTTATGCAAAAGCATGGCTTTCGCTCAATGGTTTCTACAGTTTGTTTACTTGATCCCTTATTTTTTTAACCAAGTGTAGTATAACCAAATTCTAGGTTTAATAAAGCAATTTTTATATATTCCATCTATATTCTTCACTGTTTGAGTACAACACTTTAATAAAATTCTATTATTAGAGCTTCGATTCCAAGAATACATTTCCTTGTTAATTAATTCCTTACTCTTTTTGTGAAACTTTGGAAAAATGCTTGAATAACTGCAAATTATCAATCTTCGTACATTTCCTCGAGCAGTTCTTATAATTCTAGGTATCGGACGAACCAATCTGCAGTTAATGAAAGAGTTATTTTCCTACTCTGTTTCATTTATTATCTATTAATTAATTAGTTACGTCTCTTCTCCTTCCATCAAGATTCCTTGAAGGTAAAAGAGTACTTAGCATTAATGACAAATAAATAAAACAAACATATTTATTCGCTATCAATGCGTAGAAAGAATCACAAGATGAATCAATTAAGAAATATACCGAACAAACTACGAGTGAAAGCAGCTGAAGAGAAATAGTGCAAATAGGACACATTTTCGGCCAGGATCTCACCATAGCCGTCAGATATTTCCAAAAGATCATCAAATAAATGATTATTTCTGAAGCTTCGGAAATAACAGAGCAAACTAATTAGTATATACTTACGTCTTAGTTATTATTAACCTACAGGGGTGTTGTTTTCGCATAAGTACTTTTTTGAAGTATTACAGCGGAATAAATCTTATGCTATATGCCTTTCATTTAATTAAGACAATATGTAATAATTGATTTATCTATTTATCTTAAACATTTTGTTGAGTTTAGAAAAAATAATAAAGTCACATAAGTATATGTTATTTAGTTATATTGCATTTGCTTATTTCATTTTAATAATTCTAGGATGGAAGACAGAAAAACAAGTATGTAAATATATTTAAATGAATCAAATAATGTGAAAAATGACGTTATATGCGAGAAATAATAAAATACAAATCATAGTAATAAGCTTAAGTAACTAGCTTGTTGCATACAGAATGGCTTCCTAAAAGATTATTCTAGCAGTATATTACCATTCCATGCTGATGATTCAAATCGGATATACCGTAAAATGAGACATATGACACGCACCTAAAATTTAAAGAAGTTTCTTTATAATTTTTTTAAATATATTCGCTGCATAACGTGCCCATCCCCTTTCTTCATGAAGGATCCTGAAATGTATTTAAGTATTTTTTTAAGTTTTTAAGTTATTTATCAGGGGTATTATTCCAGAACAGTATACTTCTCGAACTGCAATCCTCTAAGTTCATTAAGTATGTCATTTCTTTTAAATAAGTAGCCTTCTGTTCCCTGTAGAAGTCTAATACTTTTTTATGCTCATTTTTTTCTTCTTTTTTTGAAGCTATCATTTTTATACCAGGAGTAAAACACCCACCTGTAATTTTTTTATCGTGTTTCTGTGTCAAAAATGCTCGATATAGGCCAGCTTTTATGGGGGGGAGATAAAAATAATTCTTATTTTTAATTTTCCTTTAGTTTTTTTTTTAGAATGAGAAAGTTAACCCTGCCGTCCACTTCGGGATTACCCTTTAATTAATATAAATATTTGGGAAAATATTTGCTTATGTAAATGTTCTTCAATGTAGTATATTTTAGTGCATGGATTTAAGTTTTTTTTCTACTTATAAATTCATATTAACACTAAAAATTCTAGATAGTTGTAAATAATAATTTCTAAAATAAACTAAAAGGAATTTAAACGTAAACTTCAAATATTTGTCTTAAAAGTAAATTGAAAAAAATCCCCTATTTTAAAGTGGCGCATAATATTTATTATAAAAATAGTATATATTTTTAACCCTAATAAAATAATATACACATCTTTTTTTTATTTTTTTTATTTTTTTGGGAACAAATAATATCATGAGCAAGTTGCGAAAATCATGTGATCTTCTGATGGATGAAAACCATTATATGGCCCTTTACTAAATATAACTTTAATTTCCAACGTTTGCCCTCTGGCAATTATTTTCAAAGTTCATTTTCTTCGATGCACTTATCACGAAATTATCAAGTCTCTGATTATTTCATGTTTAGCATCTTACACGTGTTACGAATTTTGTGTAAAATAGTGTAAATAATTTGTATTTTGATGTGATGCTTTATCTTACTCCAAATTAGATTTAATATACGTAAAAAATTATAATGTTCTCAAGAAACGCCATCCCCTACTTTATAATGATGATTCAATGAGAATTTGTTAAAATCTTGGTGATAGAGCAAAAATTAGCTTCATTTTTGGCGATCATGTTGGCGGCCATTTTTGGCGAGTTCGGGATCCTTTGGATTCTTGTAAAAATTAGTAGAGAAATACCCTAATTTCAAGATCTATGACGCATGCAGGATTTTCTCGAATTATTCGCGAGGGATATCAATAGAGAGAGAGATGCTCGCCGAAAGTCAGTCAGTCTGGTTTTGACTAGCGATTATTTAGCATTGCTTTGACTAGCGATTTGTGGACTTGTTTTGACAATGATTACCGATAAGCTCGGCAGTGATTGTGAATAATATTTTATATACGTTTCTTTTTAGACACTGATAATTATATCTGAGTGCTGTAGAAGGTGTGAAAAGATTTGTGCGAATTATTTTCCGAGTTTTGCTACTGAATCCTGTATTTCAAGCATTTCATTTTCGACAGTAGACTCTCATCGCTCTTAAAGCATTGTTTGTCTTGTTCCTTGCGACTGATTTGCATAAAATCATCGTAGCTACATCAAACCATGTGATACATCAAAAACTAAGTAGCACATGGTTTACTCGTACACCGTACGTGCTATATATAGCTAGCCACAACCTGTTTGTCCATACGCTGCTACACCGGTATTGATATTTTCTTCTTCCTATTATCTTTGATTTGCATATATTTTTAAAGCGTATTGTGATATTGTTAGTGTTAGCGTTCTTTTAGGTTAAATTTTTGTTCATGGTACTGAAATATTTCTCAACTGGGATTTTTTTTATGGTGAAGGTGCAAATTTTTCATTTAAGCCCCAGGGATTAAACTCCTTGAAAATATTCCATTAGGAACATGGGTTGTCAAGGAAGCGCAATTTTTTGCTTGCGAAAAAATTAAAATTGAAAGATAATCCTAAAAGACCCGTATTATAACTGTCCCCATTGCAAAGTAATAGTATTACACATTGCTTTAAATTGTTTGTTCCGATGTATATTCACGTATTCACATAAATCTCAACCGCTTGAGAAAGAGATATGAACGTGAAGTATTTTGTAAAAAGGACAGATATAATTTTAAAATATATTAATCACATTATCCTTACCATAGAGAGGGGTCTTATAAAAAGAAAAAAATTGAGGGTTTTTTGTGTTGTCCAATTATAAAATAACAAATGGTGTTAAAACTTTAAAATTAAAAATTTAAATAAAATTATCTTTTTTGCAACATTTTAGACAAAACATTTATCGATTAAGGGGTTAAACTCTAAGTAAGTAATATTACGTAATGAAGCATAAAAAATGTTTGCAAAGGCGTTTGCAAAAATAAAGTTAATTTTAAAAATTTTTGCTAAAATAGCATCTTTTCAAAGCAAATCTAGAACTGATTTTAAACATTTTGAGAGATATTCGATGTATGTATGCATGTAAACAAAAGTATTTACATATACATGCTCATTTAGCATTCATGCAAGAAGTCGCAATAACGATGCATATCTGGAAATAGTGAAATAAAGTAAACAACCGCATATATATATATATATATATATATATATATATATATATATATATATATATATATACATATATATATATATATATATATATATACATATATATATATATATACATATATATATATATATATACATATATATATATATATACATATATATATATATATATATATATATATATATATATATATATACATATATATATATATTGTCACGGAGTTCGAAAGAAGTACACAGTTCAATTAAACAAACAGTTAGATTTATTCTAACGCTGGGAGCTCGATACAACACTGGACTGAGAACATCCCCAACTGGCGATGAACTCTGCTTTTATACACTTCGGAATATTCGAGAAATAACCAGTATGCACTCTAAAGAATGATCTGGATTCATCTAGAACCTAGAGAAACAATACATTAAAAACGGAAACAAAATTCCAGTCTTTGGATAAATCTGCGGGGGCCGGGATTCGAACCCGAGACCTGAGGAAGTTCAGTCCAACGCTCTGCCAACTCGGCTATCGGGACTTGTAGCAAATTATGCGTGTGGCATTATATATATATATATATATATATATATATATATATATATATATATATATATATATATATATATATATATATATATATATATATATATATATATATATATTACATTTAGAAAATCCTTCAAAATAAAAAAAAATGTAAAATATGATAAGATTATAATTTTTATTCATATAAAAACACACATACATACATTTAATAGAGAGAATTATATACACATACAATAAATCATTTTACTTGACTCAGGACATTTTTAATTTTTAATATGAAATTTTGCGATGGAATCAATTCATTTTACTGTTGCAATTATTTAATGGAAAGATAAGTAACATTTTGTGATTTTTAAGTCATATTCTGAAACGATCACAAACCTAAAGGGACGGAAAAAAACACACCCAATCACAAGCCATACAGATGACAAAAGCGTTTTTTTTCGATCCAGAAAACTCATCTATTTATATAGTCCATCGTATGATTTCCCATAATATATTTCTGATTAATCGGCATACGCGGATGATGCAAGTTTGCATCTTTATGATTTAAAGAAGCTTACTTTTTAGTTTATTGAGTATTAAGGTCATGGCGAGTTCCCGTAGTATAGGTAAAAACAAATTATGTTCTTCACGTTGGGTCTTGGTAGGGGCAAGATCACTATCAAATAAAATGAAATAAACGCTATCGAAAAATATTCTAGGAAGTTATATATATATGTGTACTTACCCCCCTCCCCCTCAGAGTCTTAGATTTAGAGGAATCCATGCAAATACCCTTTAAAGGTGCTTTTATGAAGATGAAATGCGCAGAAGCGACTCTGGAACTTCCTCCTCAAAAAGCGGATTGCCATAGGCCATGTGATCTCAAACTTTCATTATTTTCGATCCAATTTTCAATCATCATTTTCCATGCCCCCCTCCTTATACAATAACAATTTATTAAATGCAATAATAATGTACTTTCCTAGTAAAGCAATAACATAATTTTAATTCTATACCTTACAAGTTATCAAGGTTAGTATTAAATTTTGAGCAAGTTACTTTTAAGTAATAAATATGTGTATTTTATTTTTTTGTGTTATAATGTATATTTTGTTTTGCTAACTTTCAGTAAATTAATAAATTTTTTAAAGGACCTTTTATTTTCAATATTTCAATAGGCTCGAGCACTCTACGTAGAGTTATCTCACTCTCTTATAGAGATGAGATTCACATTTTAAAAATCGCTGCCATAGGTTGTCTGTTGGGTTTGTGAAATGGAATATTACAACGTTTCTTCAACGTATGAGCATTCCTTTTCATTCCAGTTTCTGGCAACTGAATTGGAAGTGCAAGAATTCAAAACCGGAAATGCATAACAAGCATAATTATTATTATTTCTTTCTTATATAAAGCTATTTAATTTACTTTCCCACGAGCTTCTGACTGAACTTCTTAGCATTTAGTAAAAACTGTACACATGCAAAAGCTGCAATCCATTGTTTTAAATGCGGCTTGATGTTAAAATTTTGTAAAATTCTTAAAATAAATTCTTAAAGCTCTATTCTTTCTAATGTCCTGTTTTTATTTATTTCTTTCATTTTTGCAACTAGACACTGGGGGTTAGCTGTAAATTAATGATTTGACACTCATACATACATATTATACATACATGTTCAGCTTAAAAATATTTTAAATTCAAATAATTCGATTTATATTTTTATGTCATTTTTTAAAAAAAATAACGAAATCCATTAAACTACTTTAAAATTGTGTATCGCATGTTAAACATAAAATCTTATGCATGAAATGTGATGCTGAAATTCGATTTTGCTACAACGTTTCTTAGAAACACTTATCCAGATATGAGAAATAGGTCACAAGCTTTGACTAATTGCCTTCTGCTCAGTGATACATGATTAATCTTGAATCCCTAATTGACTTCAATGACAGTGGACATGGAAAACAAGTCCACTGTCAACCAAATACAGTTTATGTGTCTTATTTGCAAATCTTAATTGAAAACAAGATTGAAATATTATACTATAGAGAGAAACATTTTATTGTTTCTAAGATGTATTAATTCGTCGAACACCTTGGCTGAGATTTTCATTAATCAAAATACATTTGTTTTTAGTTTTTACGAAAGTATATTTGATTAATTTATATCTTGAAATTGATACACATACGTATTCAGTTATAAAATATGACTTTATAAAGGGTGTTTTTTTAGAGGTGTAGAACTTTAAATTGCAATAAAACAACGATGTATTATTCGATTGACATGATTTTTTTTATTCAAAAGATAATCTTGTGGCATTACATTTTAAATATGATTTCTGGCATATGATTGCCACGGCTGGCTTGGATGTAGTCCAATCTGGACGTCAAATTTTCGATGACTTTTTCCAACATTTGTGGCCATATATCGGTAATAACAAGGCGAATGTTGTCTTCCAAATGGTCAAGCATTTGTGGCTTATCCGCATAGACCAATGACTTTACATAGCCCCCACAGAAAATAGTCTAGCGGTGTTAAATCACAAGATATTGGAGGCCAATTCACAGGTCTAAAACGTGAAATTAGGCGGTCACCAAACGTGTCTTTCCATAAATCGATTGTGGTATGAGATGTGTGACATGTTGCTCCGTCTTGTTGGAACCACAGCTTCTGGACATCATGATTGTTCAATTCAGGAATGAAAAGTTAGTAATCATGGCTCTATACCGATCACCATTGACTGTAACGTTGTGGCCTTCATCGTTTTTGAAGAAGGATTCCACCTGCCCATAAAGCGCTCCAAACAGTCAGTTTTTCTGGATGTAACAGTGTTTCGACATACACTTGTCGATTAGCTTCACTCCAAATGCGGCAGTTTTGTTTGTTGACTTCGCCATTCAACCAGAAGTGCGCTTCATCGCTAAACAAAATTCGCTTATGAAAATCGGGAACAACGGCAATCTCGTTTTGGGCCCATTCGACGAATCTACGCCTTGCTTGATGATCGTTTTGTAGAATTGCCAAACCAAACTGAGAATAAATCACTTGACAGCTGTTAAATCGGTCGCCATCTTGGAAAGTAATGCCATTTCAAACTTCTATACCTGGAAAAAAACACTTTATATACTAGAGGGTCATTATAAAACTTTTGAGATACACCTCGGTTTTCAAAGTTATACTAACACAATTTTAGGAGTGTTAAAATTAGTCTATTCCAGCACCAATGCACTTTTGTAGATGGATTTTCCACTGATTAAATGCTAAAATATTTCTCTTATTGGTATTGATGAAAAAATGCTACATCAATCTCTTCTTCTGAATGAAAAAGATGTACATGTATGTTCTTTTTTAGATTAAAAAATAAACAAAAGTCACCCACAGCTAGATCCGGAGATTAAGGTGGATGTTCTATCACTTTGATTTGTTTTTTTAAGATACTCAACTGTTAATCCGGCTGTATAGGAAGATGCATTGTCATGATGAAGCAGTAGTACCCTAACATTCTATTATTGGAGAATTCTGAAAAACATTTAGTTAATAATTTGTTTCATGTTACTGTATTCTGTCCTTCCGACATGATGGGATTTTCACCAATTCCATACTTCTGCTGAAATCGACATGCACATTACATTTTTTGTTCGTTGTCTTTTCACCATTTTCGGTTTTGAAATCATCTTCAAAGACCTATACTTCACTTCCTTGGCATGTTAAAACGTCAAAAACTGGTATGTACTTTTCAACATTCATTACAATTTTAAAAAATAACACCGTAGCCACCATCATTTAGCAATTTACGGGTTTCTTTACCGATTCTGACACGCTTTTCTTTTTGGTGCTCTGTTAGATTAAGAGGAACCAATCGGCCAACTACTTTTCATATGTAATTCTTCATGAATAATTTCGTGTACGGCAGCAGATTCAATCTTTAAATCCTTATGAATCAATTGGTAGGTACAGTGATTATCACACATTAACATTTTTCGCATGTCTCACAAAATACCCAGGATTACTGCCGACCGTGGCATTTCTACGTGTTTTTCATCCTGAAGATAATTGCGACCTCTGCAAAATTGCGATGTACAAATTATACAAATGGATATTATTTATGATATTTAGTGTCAATTAGATTAAAAAATTTATATAGAATTGTTTTAAGAATAGTATTACAACAAAAATGATTTAAGTACAATATTTTGACAAATAAAGAACATTGAATAGCATAGTATTTTTGTGTTTGTGTGTGTGTGTGTGAAGTAATACCCTAATCGACTCCACTATTCTGACTGTGTCCATGACCATACAGGAATTAAATTTTATTAACTATTAAGTTTAAGTTTTTTTAGATACATTAGCATGTATTCCAATTTAAAATGTTAATAAATTAATGTAGCTGAATCAAACAATCATTATTTCCAGAATACTTGATATGTTTAGCATATAAACGGTATACATTCGTATAACATCATGAAATACCCAAAGGCGCGGGTGGGTAACGACCAGTATTATATATTTATGTTATATATAAAAAATTGTAAGCTCCATCAAACAAAATTAATTTAAAGTAATTTAACGTGCAGCATTCAAAGCATACATATGAAAGAAACAACTTTTAGAATAAAATATTTTCTAAACTAAGGAAATAATATACTTAAGGTATCCGAACACGTTAAAAATGACCAAATTCGGACAAGACCTATATTTTTGTTTTCTATTTTATTTCATACACCTATATTTTGACTTTACAAAACATACTTAGTTTTGATTCTGTGCTTCTTAGAGGCCAAGTTACAATCAATTTTACTAAGTTAGAAAAAACCGAAAGTGGGTCTTTGATCTACCAGAAATGGGCATTTAAATTGTTCGAAATCTATCATGGCGAGTCTGATTATACAAAATATTACAAATGTATTTCTGTAAAACTTTTTGCGCCTGATATTCATGCTATTTTCTAGAGAATGTACTAAAATATTTCTTATAGTATTAATATTATTTGAGTTAGGGCATGTTATTTAAATAATTATCTCATAAATGCGCTATTTTTCTCATAACGTTTACTCAATCATCTCTAAAAGTTTCAAATTTCAATAAAACAATAAAATTTGTATACATTCTCTAGATAAATGCCTCTAGATTGTTTTGGTTAATCTTTTACTAATACAAGTTTATTACTTTTTTCTCTAATTGCTTTGTAGTTTTACATAAATTTTGCTGAAATTTCACATATTGTTGTGATTTTTATGAAATTCCGGCAATTTATTTTAAATATTATTTATTGGTATTGAATCCGAAAAAACGCCTTTATATGTTTAAATATATTATTTTGTCAAGAAGTACTCTGAACGTGTTCGGGTACCTTAAAAAAACCCTCATGGGTCAAGGGATAATTATTACTTAAAGAAATCAATATATTCGAAACAATTAAGTAAAGTAGGATTAAACGAATCACAACGAAACGCTTTACGAATTCAGATAAATCGAGTTATCTAATTTAAATAAAATTAGGAAATCTACTTAATTTCCTTTCAGCGTTATATAATGTATCGTTAAAAATAGGGTGTACTTGAAAATAAATAATTACAGAATATATTTTTTTACCATTAAGACTTGAATAACGACTTTAAACAATCAAATACGTTTGCGATACGAATACGTCTGTGGTAAATTTAAGCACAGTTCAAAAACGCAGTTAAAATACTTGAATTGAAACATTTGCTGATAGTGTCAAATTACTTTCATGCAATACTTCAGAGCTTTTTGTTTCACAAATAATTAAATATAATTATTGTAAGGAAAACATTTATTTCGTGCTTTTCGTCTTGGGACAACTGTTTGCGTTTAAAAAGCTCACAACGAATTTCTACAAAATAATAGCACACTTAGAATTATTTAATGTAAACTAAGTGTGGTATATATATATACATTTATTTAGCATGATTTTGCGGACATGGTTTATACAAATGTATAATTTCTTAAGAATTCGTAGTATTCACAGATATTTGATTAAATTCAAAGACGCTTGTCGAATTATGAAAAGAAAAAAAATTCAGCGATAGATAAAAATGAGCATAAGAATTCTAAAAGTCTTTCATAAAAATTAAATATCTTCAGTTTTTGGTTGTGAGACCTAATGAAATAAGCCTATTAAAGTAAGGAAACAGAAAACGAAAATGTAAAAGAAAAAAATGAGGTATCAGAATGAGGTTTTACATTAATATAAAATGAAGTTTTACATTAATATCGTATAACCAGGATCAGCATACCAGTATCAGCGGTTATGAAATTACATTGTTATATCGTATATCGGTCTCAAGCGAACTTAAATAATCAGTCTCAACAAACTAACAAACTCCATTTCTCATATGATCTTAATTGTAATGTGGCTCTTTTTGTAACATTTATTTTTTTTCTGAAATATCTTTAAAAAAGTTTATTTTTATTTAGATAAACTGGAAAAATCTGCTTACTTTATATTACAATATACTGATTACATACGAAAAATATTGGAAAGCTGTTTCATTAGAAGTCACATAATTAATGAAACATGCTCAATTGTAGAAAATAATGCATTTCAGAAACCAAAGTGTCTATTCAAGTGTTAATATGATACGCAGGAAAAAAAATATATGTGTTTTTTTTTAATTTAGATATTTTTGAAAGAAATCTGCTTTAAGATTAATACTGAGGTAAAATCATGCACATTATTGCTTAAAAGCAGTTTTATTCATTATTCAATTTTTTTCGTACACGTTATAACTAAAAAATTTAACTATCCATTTACTTATTTTTTTCTTTATAATTGAAGCGGTTACTAATTAAATCATATTATTTATATTTTTTTAAAAACAAAACTTATAAGTAATTAGTATATATATATATATATATATATATATATATATATATATATATATATATATATATATATATATATATATATATATATATATATGTATATATATATATATATATATAGCAGTAAATAAATTAAAACGAAGAGTAATAAATCCTAAAAACATCTTAAGAACAAACCGAAAGAACCAAAAACAGGGAGCCATTACAAACCAACAAAGATAAATATAGCTATAGTGGAAAAAACTATTATGGTTTCCCTGAGCTGTCACTGGCTTAGGACAGTGAAACAGGGTTAAACAGTGTTTTGCGAGATCTCAACCTTCCCCTTCAGCGGAAATTTTCGACATAATAGCATAGGAGAAAAACCATGGCAAAAGCCGAAAAGCCCACGTGGGAGAATATAACATGAATATAATAGAATTAAAAAATTAAATTACTATAGAAATCCGGACGAAATAGACAAATATAAACATGTATAAACATAAATAATTACAATAGAGGTTAATAATGATGTTGACAAAAAATAATAACAATGAGAATGTGCGAAAAAACTAAAAACTTTCTCGATGTATTCCGATTCTAATAGCACACTAACGCGAAGCACAAAAAAACCGCATAACGTATTAAATAAAATCATAAAAAAATTACGCATCTATAACTTTGAAGACATATTTATATATAAAATTAGCTGGATAATAGTCTAAGCAACTTTGAAAGAACTTTTTTATAATTATTAATTTTTAAAACTTCTTCATATACTAATTCTTTATTTCTTTTTATATAATTTAGAATAATATTTCTAAAAATTGAAATGTGAATGGGATATATATATGTCATGATTTTTAAGACAGAATCAGATGAAAGTTAGAGAAGTGAAAAAATTACCTTTATTCTTTCATTCATACATCTGTTCTTACTCTGAGAGCAGGGAGGAAAAAGCACGCCATGGTGGTGGTTTCAAGTGGATAACACTTGAAAAACATATGGTAAGTATCGCTGCTTTGAAGATGGTGCTTGCAAGTTAATGCTGACATATGTTGACTATTAAATCTAACGAGCTGGAATTAGACATGTTTATTGGTTAGACCATATGTTCGGAAGAAACAAATGGGTGATTAGTTTGATACTTGAAGATGGGAACTGAGAAAGATGAATCAAATGCTAGATAGAGAATTTAATTTTTAATCTAATTTAATTATCCTTACATAAATATATATATAAGGCCCCAGGCCTGATGATAAAATGAGGAGCGCCTCATCTCAAAAATACTTCTTTTTTTTGCTTCACTCTCATAAAATCCAACATGGCGGCCCTTTGGGGCCCAACTAAGGAGAACAATGAACTCTCCCTCTACAGTGCTCTCTCCACCTTTAATTAGGCTTATTTACCCCCAAATCCATATGCGATGGTAAAGAGTTAGCTCTAGTTTCATTTATTACTCACTTAATTTTGAAGCAAAACTTTTCGAACCTGAAATAAATATAACATTAACATTTATATATATATATATATGTATATAAATTTCGTTGCTTAATTTCTTACAATATTGTATTAAAATTAAGTACAATATTTAAAAAAAAATATTTTCACCGAAATATAAAAGAAGTTACATTTATACGTCTACGACTTAACATTACAACAAGCTTAACATTATAACAAGAAAGCATTAGGATTTAGAATCAATTTGACTTTGCTTCTTATGTCCTTCATAATTTTTAAAATGATTAAAAAAGCATTTTTTTTCTATTAGAAATGCCTGATTTATGAGAGCAAATCGAAAGAAAAATTTAAGTTCAAAACATAGGAAACATTTTAATAAATTATTAAGATGCCCTTTCAAAAGGAAATGAACATTAAAAATATTTTTTACCACTTTATTACAGCTTTTGAAGAAATATTACCTTTTTTCAATCATGTAACAAATGAACTATCCATTTTCATTAAAAAAATTACAAATATATAAGTTGAAAATATTGATTACTTTCTTTTCCAAAATGAAAGAAAATTTAAAACTTACTTTAACATTAATAATTCTTGAAATTTCCACAAAAAATTACATTGAATATACATTGCAAAGAATAAAATAAAATACTGAAAAATTCCTTTGATAGTTAGATTTCAGTACATGTAGATCTTTTTTTTATATTTTAAATAATGTTCAATCAAATAATGTTCAATAATGTTCCCCTCAAAAAAATGTTTAAAAATCATTTCACCCTAAAATATTATATACTCATTTTTCTTATTGAAAAAGCATTAACACTTGTAACCATATTTCATAAAATAGAACATGAGTTTTTCATAGTTAAACATTTCTGCTTAATTTTTAAACCCTAATGTATGATGAATTTTGACAATTTTTATATAAAAGAGAAAAAAAAAAAGAACCTTTAATTTTAAAAATCATTCCTTTTAGTAAAACTTTTATCCATTACTATTCATAAGAATGATAAATTTTGTTTCCATGTTTCAGCATACAGCAAGTTTTTCTTTTAGATATGGATAAAAAGCTTTCAAAATGTTTTGAAGGTCCTATAAGGATATATTTTAACGAAGCATTTTCATCACTTAATGTAACGCATCGATAAAGAAATAATTTAACATAACGAAAATCGGTAAATGTAGGTTACATGTATTGAATTGGAAAACTAACATTATTACTATTCTGATACATGATCGCGAATGAAATTAGAGTTCTCCGGCAGAACATTCTCAGCAGATACCGAAATAATCAAAAGAAATGTATAAATAGTGCATAATATGTATGTGTCGAAAATAATAAAAATATGAAATACAAATACGAGCTATATGCTTTTACTCAATTGCCTTTTTAAAAGGTAAACCCGTTTGTACTTGACGGAAAGTAACACTATTGCATATAGGATCTTGTAAATACACTGGTGTGCAAAAATTAAGGACGAAGTCGAAAAATTAGCATATCAGCTGAACGAAGAGGCAGTGCGGACAGAAAGACCAATCAGGAGATTAAGTAAGGTGATGTACGGTAGCACATGCGCAGATATGCAGGTAGACGTAATGGGGAAGTGTCCGAGTAGTATAAATCATGTTGTCGGTGTAAGATCAGTATTCCTGGCAAAGAGATTGCACGCCGTATAGCAGTTAAAATCACACCGAGTTGCTGCCTCAGCGAGAAATGGCGAATAATCAATCTGTTAGACGACATCTGGATGTTTTTACCCAAGGTCGAATCATTGGGAGAAGTTGGAGGAATTCCGCAGTGTGACAAGTGTGGCTGCAGAGTTCGGAATTGCTCACATCATCGTTTCACGACTTTAGAGACAATTTCAAACTACAGGAACAGCTATCCGGGGGTTCAGTAGTGGTCGTCCACGAAGAACCACACCCGCAGAAAACCAGTACATTGTCTTACAGGCCAGAAGAAACAGGCGGCAGACAGCGGGAGAAATCGCTAAACACACGACACAGGTGACTGGACGACCGATATTGCGTTTTACCGTGGCCAGAAGACTGCACGGTGGTGGTCTGTTTGCACGACGCCCTGTACGGTGTGTACCTGTAACGCCTGCCCATCAAAGAAGGCGTTCTCTGCGGTGCCGGGAACACCGGAATTGGAGAGACAATGAATGGGGACGAGTACTCTTTACAGATGAGAGCAGATTCAGTTTGAGTAGCGATTCTCATCTGGAGAGAGCGGGAAGCCGCAATCATCCCTCGAACATCATTGAAAGGGACAGGCATGGAGGTCGCGGTGTTCTCGTTTGGGAAATGCATCATGCTTGGTAGTTGTACAGACCTTCACATCTTCGACGCAGGTTCAGTCAACGGGACCCGTTATTGTAACGATATTCTTCTTCCATATCTGCGTCTTTTTAGAGGCGCTATGGGTCTGCAGTTCCTTTTCCTGGACGACAATGCACCATGTCATCGCACAGTAGCTGCCGAACAGCTCTTAGACAGTGAGGATATTGAACGTATGGATTGGCCGGCATGATCTCCGCATCTCAATCCCATCGAGTATGTATGGGATTTTCTAGGCAGACGCTTGGCAGCTCGTACCTTACCACCAGTAACGATTCGGGAGTTTCGATTGGCGCTGCAAGACGAATGGGCAGCAATGCCTCAACAACTCATTGACACCCTCATTCTCAGCATGGACAGACGCTGTGAAACCTGCCTAGCAGTCAGGGGAGATCATATCCCCTACTAAAGACCGGATGTTTCTTGCTGGGCACCCATCACAGGGATGTTTCGGCCTTCAGTCACATTGCGCTCCATGCTACTGTTTCAATCAAGCTTTTTTTTATCCCTCTGATTTCTCTTTTGGTAAGTGTTGCTTACATATTACACATGTCCTTACGTATTGGGGATCTTACGGTATTCAATGTGTTGATTTGGAAAGCTTTTGTACAAAGTTATATTGAAAAAACCGTCTCGTCCTTAATTTTTGCACACCAGTGTATACCACCTGAAAGGGTGTCACGGACGACAACCAAAAGGGTCAGACTATCAAATGAAATGTTGTCGTGTACTATAATATCTGGTTTCTGGCTATGATGATAAACGATTGCCAGGTGAATATCCTCTACTTTCCAAATACTATATTTTTGTGAAACTATTAGAGACACTCACTATTTTAAACCTACTCTATATACTATGGCTTCTTATTTAGACCTCACTTAGCTTTTGATAGAATTTGGAAACACTAGTTGGTTTTAAAATTGCATGACTTCTTCAACAACCAAATAAAAAACCGTTATCATGGATTCCAGACACCCTACAGGGAATCTACATCAAAATAAAACTTAATAAAACTTTTTCGGATACATTCAAGATTAGCCAAATGGTACCTATAGGTTCTGTTCTAAGGCCCTGTGTATAGCGAAAGAGAAGGGGTTCGGGGGACGGGAATCGGAATGTTTGCAGACAATATTATTTCATGAAGTTCTAGTACTGCTACATCTAAATTAGAATAAAAATTCCATTGACTCACTGACAGCTTTGTCAAACTTTGTAGCAGAGCTTAAGCTCAATTTTAACCTTTCAAAATGAATTGCGACCTTTTTCAGGGCAAGCAAGAACATCTGAATAATTATCAACCCAAACTGAAATTAAATATAATCAGAATCTTACCAATGAGAAGAACTCTCTCTCTATTTATAAATGTATATATATATATATATATATATATATATATATATATATATATATATATATATATATATATATATATATATATATATATATATATATATATATATACCTCAGCACCTCAACATCCTAAAGTACATCGCTGGAAAGAATTTGGGAACTGATACGCACGGTTTCTTTTAGAACTACTTATTTGAAGTTTATTAGGCTGATTTTCAAATACCGATTTCCATTTTATGGTTGGGCCTCTGACTATGTTTTGAAGAAATTACGGCATGTACAACTGTGTCATCACAAGCCCATATCTTCACTGGTCTGAAACAGAGTCGCTATTCAAAAAAATAATTTTTGATGTAGGTTTATAACCTATTCCATATCGCAAACAGAAAAGACTGGTCAGATACTTTAATAAACGTTTAAGCTTCGGTTGGGAAAACAAAACGTCTGCGTACCTTAATAACTGAATAAACAGGCAAACTTTAAAGAAAAATATTCATTTCATACAAGTTGAATCCCAGAACTTTCTTACTGGACATGTAGAGCCCTCCTTGCTACAGTGTAGCTTGAATCCTTCAGAGGGACTCTCCAGGGTCCATTTATATTTCAACCTAAGTTTACCAGTTATTGAGAAAAAAATTCTGTTTCAAGATATCTTATACACTTAACATTGAATGTCATTAACTACGTTTCAAATTATACAATCAATATGTGTAATAATGGTTCTAAAACATATGAGCGGGTAGCGGTATCTGTATTAATACGCCTCCAGAAAAATTGTTCCTGAAAAAACGCAGTCCGTAATTTTGCTCATTTTCAAAAGTGAACAAATAACTCTTGATGTGAGACTTAAGGCTCTTCTATTAAGAATAAATTTAATGATCTTTGCATTGTCTCCAATATCTATAGATTACTTCGACACATTTGTAAATGGTTTATTTTTGGTGACTATGTTAGTGCCTCCATCCTACATAGACTGAAACATATATCGCTACAAAATAATATTCATTTTCAATGAATTCTATCTCATGCCCAACTTTATGGCAATGAAATGATGCGCAAGCTAGCGAAGGAGGTTGTATTTTTCAAACGTCCTCCATATCGACCCTTATCCATCTAAAATAGTACTCGCTGAAACAATCTCAAAATTTGGTGGAGTGGAGGGAGCCTCAAATTCATTATTGGTATGCAGATAATAGACCCGGGTCTGATCCTGCCCCCAAAATATGGCAGATGCTTTCAGAATAGATTCTCATATCTTTCTAGGTATCGCATCAATTGCCTCACGTTCTCAGCGAATAAAGGTATGTTCTCCATTTGTGCAAGGTGTTAAGATCACAAAACTTTTCCATATCACATAATGCTTTCCATGGATCTCACAAGTAAGGATATCTACACAGATGTCCTTCTTGTAATATATTATAGTTTCAAATTAGCGGTATTTCGTGAGATGGATTAGCAACAACAACAACTTGAAAATATAAAACTTTTATATATCTTATGCCTTATACAAGCTTCAAATCTGTAAGCAGTTTTTAGTTTGAACGAGAATAAAAATAAACTCTACGTTTCTTTTTTCCTTTTTCAAATTTCAAATTTTCAATATGTATGTAAATAGAATTATGTAGCTTATTGCATGAAGAAATATATTTATTTAACTATCGAAATACTTAAAAATTCTTGGTGTTAATGTTTTCAGACAGAACTGTAAAAAATGTGCCTGTATAGAAATATAGAATAAATAAAAGGGGACTCTTACATAAAGAGCATTCCCTTAAAAATATGTTTACTTTGTTAACACCTTGGGAATAACTCAGTTATGAATAACAATAGTAAGACAAATATTGATTTTCTAATGAGTTCATTTATAAAGAAAGTAAAAAATTATTTCAAGAGTTTTTTAAATTTAGCTTTGAACCATAACGTGCGCTTCTTACAAAATACAAAAGTGGATTTGTTCTCTTGGTAAACATTTTTTACTGTTGTTTGTGCGATAATATTTTCAAACGTAAACTCTACTATATAAAATACCATATAATTTTTTAAAGAAAATATCATATGCGATATTTTTTTCCCTAAAACTTCGTTTTGTTTTAGCAAACAAAATTTTTTGAATTAATAAATTTGCAATAGCTTACAAGGCTTACCAGAAATAATATTTACATTATTTATGATATTTAAGCAAAAAAGATATGTTTCAGACATCTTTAAGATTTCGAACTAAAGAAATCAGAACGACATATAGTTAAAAAGATTTAAATATTTTTTTTATGAATTAAAAATGCTTAGGACAAAAGTGCATGTAGTAGATACAAGAGAAACAAATAGATATACCTCCCCACCGTGCACACACAGACATATATATATATATATATATATATATATATATATATATATATATATATATATATTTGTGTGTGTAGGGATATTATTAAATTAAAACTTAACGGAAATTCTACTTCTCGTTTAATAATTCTTATCCTGCTTTACATGTTCCCGTAAAAAAACTAACAGCTCGTCCTTTTTTAGAGAAAATATAATCCAAGCTTCAAATTACAATTTTTTTCCTTTTACTTTACTGCCGAAACCAGAACTTTCTCAGAAGTTCCTCATTATTGGAAAACTAAACTAAAATATTATGAATTTAGCAGTAATTCAAATAAAGTTGTAGCACAGGTTTGGGTCAAGGACAGTTGCCATCTGTTTGTATTGCAGAGAGATTGAAATACTAATGCAAAGGTGCTAACTCCCACAAAAGGTGTCAGGAAATTTTATGGATTCCAAACGACGTAACTCTAAGATGGAAGCAGGATTTTCAAGATCCAAAACGACGCGCAGATCGTCAAAAAGAAACAAGTATACTTCAAGATAATATTTTTTTTTCTTTTGATGGAACTAACAGAATTAATTGAAAGATAAACATGGAAAAAATTCAAAGTCATATACAAATTGGAGGAAAGGAAAATTATTCCATTATTTTTCTGAACGAGAAGTTCGAAGTTGAATAATCTCAAACATCGTTACAATAATGAAGAGTAATGCGTGTTTCTTATAGATAATCAAATTTTTTCAATAATCAAGTTATCAAAATGCCTATTGAGGATTTTTTTACTACATTTTGAAAAAAGTAGCTGTGGTACTGTACATTCTGTAGTAGCAAAACCCATCTGATTAAGGAATCGCTAATCAGTGTAACCTCTCAAAACTTTTGTTGAATTCCATCACTAAAATTTGATTCTAATCAATGGGCACGGAATCAAATTAAAACCATGAGGTCTAAATTTTAAATATTAAAATTTATTTTAATGAAAAAACATTTAAAGAAAAACACTCGGTTCAATTAGTAGCACTCGGTCATGACTTCACTCCTTCGTACCCAAATACAGAATGCCTTCCTCTCTAACCCCCAAGAGGAAAGGGGCTATTCATCCCCTTTTTCGGCTGGCGCTCCTTTGAGCAGGTGGTTTTGGATCCTTCGACTCTATCCCAAAGGGGGGGGGGCTGATCATCCCCTTAGCAGGTGGTAATAAACCCTTTCACTGCTACACCATCATATCTCCAAACACTGCCACGTTACCTCCTTATGTTGGTTAAGGTGGAAATCTAGCTGATTGGTAGTTTTGCGGGGTATTAAATCGGATATGAAATTATTACAAGCATGTGTTGCAATAATTTATTTTATTAACTTGAATATTAAATCAAAACACACAATATTTGGACAAGACAAGCTAAAAGTAAGAATAAATCTTTTCCTATGTGGAATGAAATACAACCATTAAAACTTGCAAAATAGAAGTCTTTCTTGATTTGCTAAATCTCAAAGTACATACGAGACTATAATTCAGGTACTAATTGAAGTGACACTGTTGCCAAGTCATCTACTATTTTCTATCACACTGCCTTTTTGTATACGTTTTGGCAGTGACGTTATCGTATTCAGAGTAGACATGATCTACCTTAAGTTCTAATTTCGATGGATGGAAGAAACCCTGAATTACAGAGTAAGCTCACGCAAAGCCCATTGTTACAAACCTTCAGATAACTGAAAAAATTAATCCTTATGGACAAGTTCGTAACTTAAGTCAACACAGCTGAGATTTCTCTTAAGCGGTCAATTTTATGTCCAAAAAATTAAAGAAAAGACACACATTTTTAATTCGTATAACTAAGCGTAATACTTAAAATTTGAAAATTGAAGAATTTTATTTTAATTTTCAATACTAAAGTTCTCACATTATTTTTATTTCATATTTGTGGAATACAAAAACCCATAAATGTTCCTTTTTTTATAAGTACACTGTGCATGCTATGAAGAATGTTTAATTTATTTTCAAAGAAATCATTTCATACTTACCAAAAAAAATCACGTCCGTACCTCTTTTTCAAACAGTTGATGAATTTCTGTGTGTGTGCATGATATGATACAAAGTACTACATCAGTTGGGGCATAGATAATATACTCTGTTTTGGAATATCTTTCTGTTTTCATTTCTTCAAAACAAAGTGTACATTGACTTTCGATTCCCTGTTATTTATTGAATATTTCAAATAATCTAAGTTCCAGCTTTCAATAAAAAATGTTCGCCTACACCACAAATAAAGTCCTGTATGAGAAATGCTTCAGTACAAAGGACAAACTAGATCTCTTAAAACACTAGCACTAATAATCTTAGTATAAGAATTGAACTATGTGCAAATGAAAGAAAGAGAGAGAGAGAGAGAAGAGGATATGTGTGAACATGCTCTGTACAAGCAAACAGGCTGTGGAAAGCTTTTGGTTGCCCGTGTTGTGTACGGGAACCAGTTAAGGAGTTAATTAGCAAAAAACATTAAAAAAATCGATTTTCTTACATGATAGATGAAATTGCTTCCTGAATCTAAATGGTAAAGCATCCAAAAAGCATTATGTCTTAAAGGGACTGAAGGGAATTCATTTCACTTAAATGGAACTCCAATGCTTCCGAGATTTTGAAAACACGAAAGGAAAGAATTAAATAATTGACACTCTCTTATGACTGTCAATAATCTACTTACAAGACCAGGTAGTCCAGAATTTATCCAATCAGCGATTCTTGTGAGACTGACTTCAGTCCATCTGACCGACCCATGAACAATTGTTTTCATTAACAACGTGTCAACACTAATGGCCGGCAGGTTACGATGCTTTCCCTAAGCAGCACTCATCAAGATTTCAAGAAGCAATACATTTATTTATCTACCTACGGTGGCTACGGTGGCTACCTACGGTGGCCTACACCGCCTTGTTAGAGTGACCACTGGATCTATGGACCAATACCGCATCATTAAATACATACGATTCCTTACAGACATATAAATCAGCCAAAAAAACCCGACTCTCAAATCAAATACGTGACACGTAATGTTCATTTGTGAGAGTGAATTTAAACGAGCAATTTGGAAACCGGTTCAAATATTTTAAAACAACTTCAAAGAGTCAGTTGTATTAAATCATTGGACGACAATATGTGTGCCATAAGAAATCCAATAGGTTAGAGATTATTTTTAAAAAATTTTCTGCGATTTTATACTTTTTTATATACACTACGTTATATGCTCAAATTCCGCTTTCGGTTCACTTCCTTATTCTTCGTCATTTTGGCATATTAATCCGGTCGTATTGGATAGAAGTCCAATTCAGAAAAACAATGTGTTGACGGAGCATTTTTGTTCTCCATTGCTAAAGCTGTGGAATAATGTAGGAAACAAGTGGAACTGTTTATTGTAAAGGGATGGCTATTTTATTTGTTTTAGATAGATTTTTACGTAAATTGTTGTTGTAATTTCTTTTTCGGCTTAAATCTCCTTCATAGTTAAGAAATAACGATTATTCGAATATAAAATGATCCGATACATAATACTGTGGTTTGCAGTAGTGCATGCTGATTGTTTGGATTTCTATATAGTTCGGGTAGCTTATCAATATTTATAAAAGACACAAAGCTCAGAGAAGGAAATATCAAGATGCACGAAAAACGTTACATAAGTTTTGGGGAGATCTTAGTTTGCACCTTGAAGCAAGAATTTTTCAGATTTCGCTTCAAATATATTTTTAAATGTTCACAAAGTGCAAGCGAACTGGATTAAATTTTGATTATCTCTTAGGCGAATGATTCCAGAATTTCTATTTTTTCATTATCTGTGCATGTAAATCAAATAGCCAGTTTGAACAACTTCTTAAACACGTAGATACACGTGGTTTTCCAATCTTTTTCTTATTTTCTAACTTGTAATATCAAAAAAATATCTATCCAAATGATAAGGAACTACCAGGTATTCTGGATGAGTGTTTCACTTTATTTTAAAGAAATAATTTTTGATGGTGGTTCACCGGAATGCAACATAAATAGATGAGTTTTATACAAATGTTTCGCTGTATTATAAGCAACAAGCTTTCGTCTTTTTTCTTTGTTTTAAAGAAGGATATAAGGTCGAGCCACTTCACAGTGCTTTGGCCCATATTTCATCACATGAACGTCATGTTGTGAGATATTTGTATTTTTAACTTCATTTATTTTTTGTAGCAGATATAAGGTTATTTTTTTGGAAAGGGTCCTCACAAAAAGTTTTTCGTAAAAAATCACTTAAAATTATTTTAAAAGTTTCTAGAGTGGGCAATGATTTGAAAAATACATTTTTGGATGTGGTGTATTGCAGCAGTCTCGACGTGAACTACACTCAAGAATTAAATCCTTACTGTTGGAATAATTCGTGTGAGCTTTGTTTTAAAAATTTCCCCAAAGTAGAAAACAGTTATACTAGCTTAGCTTGTATTAGGATAAGAATACACTTAAAAGCTGGAATGGTGACACAATTCCCTTACATTTCTACTTTTAATAGGATAAAAAGGTATGTATTCAGGAATAGATAAATACTCAAAATTGAAAATTCTACGGGCATTAATTAATACAAGTAAAATGTTTATTCCATTTTTAAAATGATTAATTTGAATAAAAAATTACTAGAAATAGAAACTGTGCTGAACAGTCATTAACTTTAAAAAAAAACACCAATTAACACTTTAACTGAAGTGGAGAAGTTACAAAATTCACCCCCCAGTGGCACATGTTTTAAAGGAAATGCGTGTTTTTTCACCTAAAAATATTTACTTTAACTTAGAAAAGAAAGAAGAAAAACAGAATAAAATGAAAATGAAAGATTTAATCCCAAGAGTTAAAATATAATAAAAAATAAAGTTTAACTTATCTGCTCTGTGAAACATCCTGAAACATGGTGGAACACATAAACCAGCATCACATTGATTTCATTCGTACCAAATATTAAAAAGCTCCTATTACACACGGTAAGCAGAAATGACATCAAATGAAAAAAATAAGAAGACCACACTCAAACGAAAAAACATTAAAAACTTCTTAACAATGTATTTCATCGTTCCTGCAATATATGCTCTTCCCCATCTCTTCTTCAAAAAAAGTAAATTCTTTACACTGTTGATGACACTGTTAATATCCTTTTAATATATTCCAATGCCATGTAACTAGTTTTAAATAAAGCAGCGTAATAAAAAAAAAGTTCTCCTTTGGAAGGACGAGTATACACGTCCGTGGCACTAAACGCCCCAGCTCAGTAGGACGTGTATGCACGCTGCTGCCCTTAAGGGATAAATTATTTTTAAAAAATTCTACAACATTTTTCAATGATATTTAATTTTTATTTTATGAGATCATTAGTTAATATTCAATATTTAAACATCTTTAGCATTTTTTTAATACTCGTATGAGAGATTTTGATTTGTAAATATGTATCAAGATATTAATACAACATCTATACATGAATCCTACTTCTTTAATGCCAGCTTAAGAGGAACTATTGAATTAAGTTTTAATGAAGGAAATGTAATACATTTTATTAAATGAGGGTAAAAAAGGTGCAAATAGTACTTTTGCGTCACGTCCATAACTGTAGGTAAACTCATTTGTGGAGTATCACAAACAATATCAATAAATAAATAACCGCATTGCAATTTATTCTACATGCAGCCATAGTTTAGTTTAACCAAATAATAAAAATATCTCCTTCAATTTCTCGAACTTTTCCAAAGTTATTTCTTCATTACATGATTAAGTGATAAAATTTATACAGAAAAAACTGAATATACAATTACCGCAATTTTTAAACTATTTCAATAATTCTTCAAAAATAAGTTTGGACTTATGAGAAAGATTAGGATTCTTAAAATCAAACAAAAAATCAAATAAAAATAAGATTTAAAATAAGCGGGATTAAAATTAATGAATTCAATAACATTTAATGCAATTATTGAATAAAACATGTTTTAATATAATTATTGAAAACAATAATTTTTAAAAAAATAATTTTAAATCAATCATTTTTTTCTCTTAATAACTCCCGGTATATTTAGCAACCAGTTGTTTTATATATAGATATAAAACCGAATGAATACCTTAGTTTTATGAATATCTTAAGAAATATTTCAAAATAAAATTTATTTCAGTCGTCTCAAAATAAGTTTGCTAAGGAAGTCAATGAGTATCATTCTTCCTTTGATGAGATATAATTGACTTTAGTAAATTATTTAATAGCAAGCGTATTTTTTTCATTGTTGTCTTCAACAATTTTATATATATTTATCAGTTGAATGTTCACAAATTAAGTATTCTAACATCCAATTTTCACAGACAAAAGTTCTAGTTTCGTAGTTTTGATAACATAAAAACTTTCATCGGAGTTTGAAAGTTGTTATAACTAGTAAGGTGAATTTTTAAAGATGTTTCATTCTCTATTACAACATCCATCTTGAGAAATGTATTTGGATGCATGATATATAACTTTCTATCTATATCTATCATCGTTTCATTTCTTATATTCTTTCTTTCATGCTTATTTCTTCTCTGAAAACGTTTTGTCTTCTTTATTATTATGTCATTCATGTCAGAACTGAATGGTACGAAAACAAAGTTATAAGTATTGATTATGTGTGTCTTTCGATTTCATGTTTTTATTTATTTGGTCCAAAAATATTGCTTTTATCTCTTTCGTAATTCATACCAATCATCTTCCTTCCTCGAAAGAAATAGAGAGAAGATGCTATATCACAAAACTTCAGAAAGAAAATAATTTTGAAAGCCAATAGTAAACTTCTCACAATGTATTGCTATGAAAAATGAATATTAAACAAATATTTACAAAGTTTTAGGTTTGTTAATTACAAAGCAACATCAAAATTTCAAAAATAGGTCATTTTTGCTTTTGGAGCTAGATGTTCTTCTATGAAATCGAGAATAAAGAATAACTTGTATTGTTTTATTTTTAAAAAATGCCGTGAAAAAGTTTAGATTTTAAATTTGAAAAAGTTCCTAAACTATTTTCCGTAAGGATTACGCCAGTGGTTCTCAAACTTTCACTACTAGCGACTCAATTTTCAATCATAATTTTTAACGCGCCCCCCGAAAAATAATAATGTATTTAATGCAATAATAATGCACTTTGGGTGCTAAAGCTACAATACGATCAGAATTATAAACCGTAAAAATTAACAAGAAAAGTATTAAATTTTTATATGTTACTTTTAAGTAATATATATATATATTATATATATATATATATATATATATATATATATTTAACTCTTTAGTTCGATTCACTATAAAAGCGTGTTTTTAGACTGTTTTAAAACTATAATTTATTTTATAATTATTTTTACTATACACGATAAAAAATCACAATTCCAGTGAATAATTTAATTAAGAAAAAATATACTTACCTTTTTCAAGAACTTTTCAATTTTTCATTGAAAATTTGAGAAAAAATCCAATAGAATTAAGGAAAATGTTCCAAATCTGCGTGTCTTTAATACAGGACGTAAATCACAGACACTTTTCGCTAACACAGGAACGTTATTTTCCACAGCAAAACTGTCATATTTTGTTTACTTTTTTGTAGTTTTGCTGTAGTTTGATGATCTACAAATAACATTTTGAACGTTTTATTCCTTGTTTCTTTTTGACAAGGCGAAGTGCTACATTATGGCTTCATAGTTTTCTTCATGGAGATCTATAGGCAGCATTTGGAAATTTCAAATCAACTCAAACGTTTCTTGTCTAACGCTTTTCTGATATTTACTTTCGCTATCTTGATTAATATGCATTATTTCATTAGGCTCTTCAATAGTTTGATCAGTTTCAACTTCTTTCAATAGGAATCACACATCGCCATTTTTTTAATATTCTGCTCATTTACATTTATAAACCATTATAAGTCGTACAACACTGCAATCAAAACCACAAAATTGCTCATGGGGAAAATGTAGCATGTGTTCTAAGCAATAATTTTGTAAAACGTTTTTCATTATGCATTATATGCTTCAAAATACTGAAAAATAAATCTTGGCCAAATAATTCTTCAAAGTGCTCAATATGCTTGTCCATCTATCATAAAACTATTTCACATGGAAAAAGGCGAAACAAAAATATATTATTTATAACTTCCCTAAAAAAACGACGCAGATAACCATACCAGTAAGCTCGAAGTTCAGCTAAAGTAAAATTTTAGGTTAAAAGAGACGTAATAAAAAAAAATCTCTCACCGTGGTATTACAGCAAAGCAAACAGGTTATTTTTTTAATTTGGTTATAGGATCAAAGATGCTTAATGAGCGTTTGAAGTGGAATCTTTTATTTTTGATGATCACCAGATGAAAAAAGTAAATTATATCAGTGTAAGTTTGTGCATTTTTTATTATGTCAAAAAGCATTTTGTTTTACTTCATTCCAAAAAAGTATTTTTTAAACTTTTAATTTTCATTATGCTCGCGCCTTCTCCCGCAGGGTTACCGTGCCTCCCCAGGGGGCGCGCCCCCACAGTTTGAGAAACACTGAATTACGCAGAAAGTCATTCCTTTTATATATTGTATGATTATAATCATTTATTTTAATACTAAATATATCTTCTTCTTATAATAATTTTAGTTGAGTTATAGTATTTTTTTAAACATAATAATGTACACAGCCCTATGGGAAGCGCGATTGATTTGTTGCTATCCTTCTGCATCTAATTTTGATGCTTCAACCTGGGCTCAAATCTGTGAATTTTCTGGATTCGACAACGGCCATCTCGTATGATTATACGGCATGTAAAAGAACCGTTGAGTGTATTTTTGGTTTGTGTATTCTCGGCAGAAATTAAATCCTTGCACAGGTTCGCATCGTCAGAGGCCAGGTGCCTCTTTCTGGGGAGGAAACTGAGTGTAAAAATTACCTGCGGCGATTGGTAACTGCCTTCAGTGTGCCACACTAAAAAGAGATAATAGTTTCCAGTAATGTACTAGATCTGCAATAGCAAAACACCAAGCAGCAGTCCATTAAAAATAAATGCTCACCAATTTATAAACAATTCATGTGATTTTATATTACTTTTAATATAAAAAGGATTATAAGTAATTATGTACACATAAATAATATTAATTTATCTTTATTAAGTAACATAAAAATCATAAATAACATTATGCAACTAATTTAGTTTTTTTGTAACTTTTTTTTTTTATTTATTCAGACTTCATTCAAATCTAAGTTAACAATGGAACATAAATTACAGTGAAATTTTAATTTTTTTCATTAATATTGCTTACTTAAAAGTATTTGATAAAATAAAAATGATGATTATGTTTAACACAAGTATTAAATTTATAAGTGAGAACATTTTAAAGATGCTAAAAAAAGCGATATTCTACAATTAACGTCATTGGAAACTTTTCTTTACATTTATCTGAAATAAATGAAATAATTTATTATTTTGCCAAAAAGAAGAAATGCATTATATTGTAATAATTTAATAAACACAGGAATTTAATTTAACTTTCTCATTGGCAAAAGCTTTGTCCAAAATATTAAAAAATTAAACATTTTATGTTAACTACAAATAAACAGGAAATACTTATTAACACTTGTTAATAATTTTATGTAGTTAGGTATACTGATAACGCATAAAACAAACATAATTTAAAATCAGTAGAATGATTGGATCAGACATGTGCTTTAGTTTTTTAAAAGCAAATAACAAGCAATTTTTCTGTGATAACTATATAAGGTAAAATAGATACAGAAATATACGTATCAAATGTTATATATGTGGGAGTCCGAATAAATCTTCGAATAAAAATCAGACTCTTCAGAAGACGGGATTTTAGATTTGCGTAGGTGGTTTGTCTAGGGGTAAGTATTTAAGGGTGAGTGATGAATTAAATGAATCTAAGTCATTAAAACACGAATACTTCTTTTAAGTAAAAGAGAGAATTTATTTAAAGTTAAAGGAAAATATTTACAAAAAAAAAAGATAATTACAAATAGAAAGAAATGCAGGAATTAAGTTAATTAAAAGTTGAGTAATACCTTTAGAAGACGGGGAAATGAACCTTTCTCATTATTGGACGTTAGGACTGGCGGTGCCGCGTAGGGCGCGGAAATGCGGTAGACGCGATGTGTTGATTAAGCAGTAGTTAGTTGGCCTCTGCCGAAAAATTATTCAAGCCGGAGCTACGAAAGCTCACTAGGTGGCGCTGCTTCGGAATGCAGTAATAAATCAAATTGAGATTTATGGTCCTCTGAAAAGGATATCACTCAACCTTTTTACAAATATTTCAAAGGGAAAATCCTACAGAATCACCCTCTCCTGACAGGGCTGGTCTCTCAGCTCTTAAAAAATGTTGAGAGCTTAAGTACTTTAAATACAAACTATTTTTAGTTACAACTATAAATTTGATGATTATTGGAATATGAATGTAATAAAGACAAATAATAAGATTCTTAAAGATAATAAAATAAAATATTACAGATGAAAAGATGTATACCTAATGTTCACAATTCCGGACCTAAAATAAAGCATATAAAAACAAAATATTCCTTGTTGTGATCTACAATTAACTAAACCATAAAAATGCTTCGCATCAATAGAAAGATAATGAATAATACGAAAATATAACAAATATTACAAGCGAATATAAAATGATTAATGGAAACGAGTGTTACCATAGAACATCTATTAATTTCTCAAGAGAGATATGAGAAAAATTAAAAATAATAACTAATATAAAAATTCAATTAAGCATAAAAAAAAGTTTCATCAAATCAGCAGAGGTGGTGGTTGAGTTCGGTCCATCGTGCTGACCAACCTTTTCCACTTCATACCTATCCTTGGAATTAACTTTTGTTACTTTGTAAGGGCCTAAGAACTTTGGTCTTAGTTTCAGTCCAGCTCCAAATTGGGTTCTTTGGATGGCAACTAAATCACCTTTGTATAACGAAGCTTTCTTTCTTCTTCTGTTATACGTCTTTCTATTTTCAGACTGTAGGGTTTCGATGTTCTTTTTGCATCGTTTCTTAAAAATTCGCGTTGTTCTAGTAATTATTTCGCCATTTCTTCTAGAAGTAAGTCTTTGATTAGGATGTCTTCCTTGTTACGCATTTTGATTCCCACTAATAGTTCGAATGGTGTCCATTTTGTACTGCGACTTATAGTACTATTTAGTATTCTCTGTAATCTGTCGACGTATTTGTACCATTTCGTTGAGTCGTCTAATGATAGTTTGGTGAAAACTGGAATCAAAGTTCGATGAATTCGTTCAACTTGTCCGTTTCCTCGAGGAACACCTGTTGCTATTTGTAGATGTTGAATGTTTTCTTCATCACAGTAGTCGTTGAATAATTTTGAAGTGAACGCTGAACCTCTATCAGAGATAATTCTGATGGGGTTACCAAAGGTCTTCTGCTGTTGTTTTAGTTTTTCGAGGGCACTTTCAGCAGACACAGTTTTGACGGGATATAGCCAAGTAAATTTGGTAAATGCGTCTACTACGGTGAAAATGTGTTGATAATTTTTTGTTTGTGGAGGGTAAAGGACCAATGAAGTCAACATGGTACGTACTTAAAGGAATGCTTTCCTTAGAAATAGGATTCAAAACCCTTCCTTTTTGCCAGTTTTCTTATTAGCTAAGATACATGGAACACAATTAATTATTACTTTTTTAACGACGTTGGTTAAATTTGGGATAAAAAATTCCTGTTTCACAATTTCTTCTGTTTTTCCTACTGAGAAATGACCATTTTCGTGAATCAATTTAATTAGTTCAGCTTGCATTGCTTTAGGTGTTACAATTAATTCTCGACCATTTAAGTACTTGTAGAGTATACCATTTCGCTCAAAAAATTCTTCTGATTCTTTCTTCTCTAGAAGTGATTTCAATGTTTGGATGTTGTCATCTTCCTCTTGTGCGTTTTTAAGCTTTGAAGTTAATGTATCATTGCATACCATCATTACGGGATATCGGCTAAGAGCATCGACGTGCTTCATACGACTTCTAGCTCTGTGCTCTATTTCATAATCGAATTCTTCTAATTGAAGCGCCCATCTGGCTTTGCGAGTAATTAGCTCCTTCTTTTGCATAGTCTTCTGAAATGCTGAACAGTCAGTTACTATTTTAAAGTGTTGTCCTAAAAGATAAACACGAAATTTCTTTAATGCGTTGATAATTGCTAGACCTCTAATTCGTAGCTGTCATACTTTTCTTCTGCTGTATTTGTCTTTTTCGACATGTAGTAAACGGGATGTAACTTTCCATCTTCTACTTCTTGTAACAAAATTGCGCCGTACCCTTGTTTACAGGCGTCTGTATGCAGTTCTGTTTTTCTTCCATACTTGTAGAGGTGCAAGATTGGGCCTTCAGTCATGATTTTCTTCAATTTTTCAAATGCTTCTTTTTGTTGAATCCCGAAAACAAAGAGGTTTTCTTTTCTTGTTAAATCGCTAAGTGGTTTAGCTATCTTTGAATAATCCTTGATGTACTTGCGGAAATATCCAGTTAAACCAAGAAAACTTTGTACTTGTTTTATTGTTGTTGGTTCTGGAAATTTTCGGACAGCTAGTGTCTTCGTGGGAGATGGTTTAATAGTTCCGCTTTCTACAATGTGACCTAGAAATTCAATTTTCTTTTTTTTTTTAAGAATTGGCACTTCTTGAACTTAATTTCTAATCCGTATTTCTTTGCGACTTCAAAAATAATTTTAAGTTTTTCGAGACCTTCTCCTGTTCGTTTTTCGCTGGAATGACGAGATCATCTAAATAACTGATTACAATTCCTTTCCGAGTAAGATCTCTAAATATACTTGATACGTAGCGTTGGAAAACTCCTGGACTTGTGCTTAGTCCGAAAGGAACTTTGTTGAATTCAAATTGTCCATCTGGGACGATAAAGGATGTATACTTTCTGCAATCTTCGTCAACATCGACGTGAAAGAAACCATTGCGTAAATCTAATGTAGAATATACCTTTGCTTCTTGCAAAGTGTCTAAAACATCTTCGATGATAGGTAACGGAAATTTATCTTTCACAAGCTTCTGATTCAATTTTCTGTAGTCAATGCACATTCTCGAAGATCCATCTTTCTTTTTTACCATTACGATTGGACTTGCATTTTCCGCAGAACTCGGACGTATAATGCCTTCGTTGAGCCATTCTTCTATCTGTTTGTTTACTTCTTGTCTTTCTGTGAAAGCTAGTCGACGAGGAGGTTGAAAGACTGGTTCTTCGCCTTTTAAAATAATTCTCATTGTGACGTCAGTAGATGCTGTTTTTTCTGGCGTGTAGTCTTGAATTAACTTTTCAAGTTCCTTCTTGATTTGACGATTTTCAACATGACGTAGGTCTAGTTCTTCTTGAAGATTTTCAGCAGATATTTGCATAAGCTGTGCATGATTCTCTTATTTGTTGAATTTAACTCCTTCTTTAGTAAAACTTATCGATGCTTGTTCCAAAAGATCTGATCCAATAACTGCTTCGAATTTTAATTTATCAGTCGGTACAACATGCCAAGTTAACGAGTAATTTTCATCATCTATTTTGAACTCATGTTCAAAGGAACTGATAGTTGTCACTTGTGCTTCACCAATACCTGTGAGAAGCATCTTGTTCTTCGATAATTTCGTTGGATCCATTATTCTTCTGCTTGTGTTTTCTCGAAGCAAACTTACGGTACTACCACTGTCTATGAGCGCCATGATTTTCACCTTTCCAAAAAATATCTCTTTAGTACGTAAACTTTCCTTAACGATGAGTGTGCAAGTTTCTTTTGGAGGTTCTTTGAATTTCTGTGATTTTGAATAGTTTGTTTGAGCATGCTTGGAAGCATTGTGATTTGAGTGTTTCTCGTAATTTTTGTTGTAATACCCTTTCTGCGCGCTGTCTTGATATCTTTGAACAGATTCGTACTTGGTGACAGGGGCTTCGTAATGTTTGTTGTAATTCGTTGACGCTGGAAACTTCTTATCTTTCTTGTTATACTCGAATTTTCCTGGTGATTCATATCTGCGATTCTTTTCTGTGAATCTGAATTCTTGTTTCTTCACATTTGGACCACTCGATTTTTGTTTCAGAGTCCTTTTAAAGTCTTCGAATTCTTCTAGTCTTTCTGCTAATTGAACAGGGGAGTTCATATTTGCCCATTCATCAAGATAATATTCTTTAAATTCAAAAGGAGTTTTTCGTTTGAGTTGATCTGTTATGATTAGATCTGATAACTTGTTGAAAGTATCTATCTTCAATCCATCTATCCATCCGTTGAAGTAAGTGTTTAACTCATGGTAAAAAATCAATCCATGTTCTTTCAGGTGCTTTTTGGTGAGTGACAAATAGTTGTCGAAACTTTTCTGGAGTTAGTTTAAAGCGTTTCAGCAGTAAATCTTTAACGTGTTCGTAAGAGTTAGCTTTATCGTCAGGCTCTCTCGCTATGATGTGAGATACTTCCGTCGGTAACAAGCCTAACAGATGAGAAACCCAGTTTTCTTGATCAATATTCAATCTCTGCGCTTGACGTTCAAATAATTTTAGATAAAGACTGATGTCTTCTTTCAAATCAAAACGATGTATAAACTTTGAAACTTCTTTCACGAGAAATTTAGTATCACTTTCTTTGGATGTATCAGCGCCTAACTTGGATTGTGTTTGGATTCTTAACTTTTCCAACTCAAACTCATCTTTGCGTTTTTGCTCATCTAACCTCAATTGTTTGAAGCGTAATTTTTCTTCTCGTTCTTCAATGCGTAATTTTTCTTTTTGCTCTTCAATGCGTAAATTTTCTTCTCTGGCTTTGCGATCCTCAACAATCGTTGAATGTATGTTTTTGGTCAGTTCTTCGTCATAATCTTCACTACCAATAATTAGATCTTTGAGTGTGGCGATGGTCATCGATTTATCGAATTTTAAATTTAGTTCCGTGGCTAAGACAAATAAATCTTCGCGTCGACCTTTGCCAAGATACGCCATTTTAAAATTTAAATTTAAGTTTAGATAGTAACCAAAGGAATAAACAAAATTGTTACGCGTTCAAACAAAAACAATGATGTTGCTATTGGCAATTCTCGTTTGCATTTACAAAAATTCTCAAGTTAAAATGATATTGCATCAAAATACACTAAATATACATTGAAATATTCAAATTCTATTAATTTAGAAATATTTTAAACCAGTAACGTGTAAAGACAACAGTGCGAGATAAAATACGTAATGCTTAATTTAAAGTAGTCATATCATTAATTTCAACTAAAATCAAAACCCTTTTTTTTTAAACCATTTGATATATCAGTTATCTCATTTCGTTATAACAAATGCAAAAAGAATTTGAAAGAAAAAATAAATATAAATCTTGTTTAGAAACAGTGATTAAATTAATTGCGATATGAAAAAGTTAAGGAATATAAAGTTCTTTGCTGAAAAAAGCAAACAATTAGAAGTTATTCAATTAAGAAAAATCTCGTATATATTTTTATTACACTAATAAAAATAAAATCTTTTTAGGATCTCATCAGCAAATTTAAAGGATAAACACATGTTTCAGCATAATAATTCTGTCAAAAATGAACTCAAAATACTTATATATTGAATGATATTATGCATCATTTAAAATAAGATTATACACGATCCTTCATCAATTCTCAAATCATAGCATATTCTTTCAAAATATATTTCTCGAATACTCGTAAAAAATAATTAATTACTAAACATCTGCAAGAGAAATGTTAAACTATATGAGTCATTGAAATTACGATTGCAACGAAACGGAAAAATGTTTAAGAATGTAAGAAACATTAATCTCTTAGTTCAAGGTTAATGACGCACTTTTCGTACACACATGAAATGCAATTCGTTAATAAATGTCATACAAAATAAAAAAAAAAAACTTGAACATTACGTACGACTTTCTTAATATTTTAAAAGATATTCTTGTAGAAAATTTTAATTGATACGATTTCTATACACATAGAAAAATAGTATTTCAGAAAAACACACATGATATTTAAAAATATAAATTACTTCATGAAATCGACTACAACAATTTTTTTTTTTTCATAATCAAATTAACGGTGACTCACGTATTCTTTTAGATTTTTTCCTTTTGAAGAACAATATAAAAAGTACCTGATACAGTTGACGACGTGTGATTAATTCTTGAAAACAAACTTCAAAGGCTCCTGGATGTGTTCGCTGGACTTGTGAAACTCTTGTAGTTGTTGTACACGGCTGAAAATAACTTGAAGCGCCTAAATGTTAGTATGTTATGAGAGGCAATCCGCATTTTCGATTCAGTCCGTTTATAAATTAGGCGTGCAGCCAAAAATGGTTTTTTTTTTAAAGAAGAGAGAAGGTTATCAACTTATTATTTAGAGAAGATTTTCGAAATCAGATCCCGGCCGAGCCCCCAATTATTTCTGGGGGAGTCCGAATAAATCTTCGAATAAAAATCAGAATCTTCAGAAGACGGGATTTTAGATTGGCGTAGGTGGTTTGCCTAGGGGTAAGTATTTAAGGGTGAGTGATGAATTAAATGAATCTAAGTCATTAAAACACGAATACTTCTTTTAAGTAAAAGAGAGAATTTATTTAAAGTTAAAGGAAAATATTTACAAAAAAAAAGATAATTACAAATAGAACGAAATGCAGGAATTAAGTTAATTAAAAGTTGAGTAATACCTTTAGAAGACGGGGAAATGAACCTTTCTCATTATTGGACGTTAGGACTGGCGGTGCCGCGTTGGGCGCGGAAATGCGGTAGACGCGATGTGTTGATCAAGCAGTAGTTAGTTGGCCTCTGCCGAAAAATTATTCAAGCCGGAGCTACGAAAGCTCACTAGGTGGCGCTGCTTCGGAATGCAGTAATAAATCAAATTGAGATTTATGGTCCTCTGAAAAGGATATCACTCAACCTTTTTACAAATGTTTCAAAAGGAAAATTCTACATATATAAGATGATGGATAGAATTTTATTTATGTAACGGATTTTCAAAATGTTTTAAGAAACAAAAATTGATCTTTAAATTTTAATCATATGTGTTCCTGTCAGATAATATCCATTGGGATATGTCTTACTCTTCCTCATTCCGAATACAAATGCAACGCTATAAGTAAAATCAATCCTCACAATCTTTTGTGTGTGTAGGTGAAAAAATATATCTCTAATATATCACATAAACAATTTGTTTTACAATGCAAAATCCTTTATTTTACTAAGAGAAGAAATACTCTTTCCACCTAAAAAAACGCTTTAACATGTTTACTCAACATATACTTTTCCAGTAAATGTAATTTTTTAACAGAAAAAAATTATATTGCTTAATTTTACTTTTATAATATGTAAGCTTTACTAAACTGAACTGGAAAAAGGTGAGATAAGGAGGGAAATGTATTTTATAAAAAATTTTAAAAAACAAAATTACCATCAATGCTCCTCAAACCTGCCTAAAGATCATTTTGAATCGGGGCAGATAATTCAAATCATAAATTTATGCTTGAAGTGTTTTTTTTTCAGAAATTTATATCGACTTTAATTTGGAACTTTATATTTACCTTATATCATTTAACCTTATATCATTTATCTATGATATTTATGTAAACTTAATTTCATATGATAAAAAATTTAGCACCGAATCTTCAAAATAATTTAAATTATTGTATTATTATACTTATAATTATTTTGTTTATGTATTTGTTGTTATACCTTAGGCAGGATTGAGGTGGATGTGAAAGCCAAAAATCATTAAGAATGGCAAAGAAAAAATAGACGTAAAAACATTTAAAATATTACTATTTTTAATTGTTTTTTTAATTATGATAGCTTCAAATAGTTTTACATATAACTAGAATAAAATAATAAAACTGGATCATTATCTTATATAAATCATATTTTAAACTTGCAATAACTGTTTTCTTCACTTTTAAAATACTCATATTTAAAAAGGAGAAATTTTCGACATTAAACGCAAGTAAATGTAAAAATATATGTGGCATTTTTTCGCTCATTTTGTATTTTATTATGCAAGTACTGCAAATGATTTATATTTTAAAATGCTCGTATTAAATATTCTAGTTTCTATTTAAACGTTCTGTACGTGCTTACATTTCAAATGTATAAGTTAAATTGTAAACTGAAACAGTATGCCTAATGTAATCCATGGAAATAACAAGGAATGCAAATCAATGGTTTTCAATTCATTGAAATATTCACTATACTGTTGAAACTCTTCACTGGTACATTGCAATAAATGATAAATATGTAAATCAATGAGCATTTGGTAGAAAAAAAAGTTTAATTTGTTTCCTAAAAAACAGTAAGAACTCCTATTTTCAAACATTGTATGCAAAAATCATGTTTTTGAAAGAGATTTTAATGTAGATCAGGTAATGAAAGTAGATAAAGATGTTTCGCATAATTTACGAAATGAGGTTTAAATAATCTGAATTATATTTAAATTTAAATTTGAAATAATTATACAATAAAAATACGTATTGTTTTGATATTCCTTTTATGAATTAATGCATATTTCAATCATGTAATAAATCAAATATTATATATCTGATTATGAGCTCTACTAGTACCTGAATTGTTAAATATTTCATGAATTATGTGGTGGTGGTGGGACTAATCCCCATCTGGTCTAGGGAAACTAGACCAGATCCACATGAGTCCATAAATCTGTAAAAAGTCTAAGAACAGCAGGGGGGATGCAGCAGCCTCCTCACAGGAAAACCCCAGACATTGCAGAATGTGCTGAGAAGAAAAAGAACTAATGTTACATTTGGGGCAAATTGGGAAGCTTCTTTTGCCACCCTCCAAATCCATGCACCTCAGGTATGAATTATCTTATTTAAGCATACATAAATTAAAACATTTAAAAATGTTTGAAACTCGAAGTTTTATTTAAATTCTATTATTGCATATAATACAATTTAGATAGAATACAGGACTTTTCAAAGATATGGCATGATTCTTCAACTACACTAAGGAAAATAAATTTCATTCTCTATTTTACTAACATAAGACTCTTAATTTTTAATCATGCCATTAACTTGATTTAATTACCTTTAGAATAAGCTCTTTCGAACATTTACATTAGCTAAATCTCATTTGCAGTTTCTAAGTCACAATTAGAATGCTTTCAGACTTTTATTTGAACCTTAAGTTATCCTAATAGTAAACTGGAAATTTTTTCACAATAGAGGGAGAATACACTCAAATATTTTTTCTTGTACGGACTAACTGATAGAATTACAAAATGTAATATATTCTTGTATGAGAGAGAATTTTATATTTTTGCAGCTAAAAACCAAATTACAAGTGACTTCCTCATTTCATTTAAAACTTGAATAATACTTTTGAATTTAAGCTAAAAATTATAAAAATGCATTATGATTTATATTTTTTCTTTTAATTTTATTTTCTAAAAAAGTAATAGTTTCAAATGCTTTCTAGTAATTTATGTCATTTGAATGCAAAGGTAAAGTATTAAGCATAACTTTTGTTTGATGAATTGGATCAATAATATGAATTATTAATAAAAATTTAATATATTTTAAATGAAATCTCTTGTATTCTAAAATTTATACAAAAGTGCGTAGGCACTGAAAGTTTTGAAGGAGATTTAAATATTTGAGTGAATGAAAGTTAGATCACATCTGCAAAATCTGTCAAATTATGATGATCATTTCGTCTAAACGATTAAAAAAAAGAGAATATAGGAAGAAAAAAAAGAGAGATGTCCATCGGAAGCTAGTTAAATATTTATTGCGGTACGTAGAAGTTAAATACTCTCAATTTATTCTAAAAAAGATGTATGCTTCTTAAATTTAAATAATAATGGTGCAGTTATTATTTGACAGAGAATAACTATTGATTACATAAATTATTCTGCCGATTTCCATTCATATTAACCCCTTCAGTACTGGCGAAAGGAGAAAAAAGAGCTTTTCACCAGGCCCGCACGTTCCGAGAGTACACGCATGCTCTGAACCGGAGAATTTCCCTGCTAAGCCTAATTTCATTTCAAAATTCCTATACTAAATTAAAAATGAGTCAGCAAGAACAAATTATTCTTTTCCGTTAAAAAAGGGCCGCATTGCCTTTTTCATACCTTTTATTTTTTTTTGAAGACCTGTTAAATATTTTTGTGCATTAAAGTTATTGTTGTGAAAACGAACCAAAAATAAAATAAATGCTGAAACTGTTATTAAGAATGTATAATGCCTAATAAAATAATAAATTTTCCATCTTTTTCCAAATTAGTCAAAATATAAACAGAAATCCAGAATGCAATAAATCACGAACCTTTAAATGACCGATTCTCTCGAAAAATCTAAACATGTGTAGTTGTATGCATTCATAAATATCCCAGATCTAATTAAAAAAGACTCGGAGTCGAAATCACTTATGGAAATTAAAAGTTTTGTGAAACATTTTTCGAAAAAAATTGAATTTTACTACCATCTAGTCTTTTGTAAATTTGACATAAAAACGTTCCAAAATCAAATCACACCGGTGTGATAATGGGTCTCAGAATAGTGAAAGCGCAATCACACATTTATGATATTGTAGGCTCAGGAGGAAGAAACGTGTGATCACATATCTGTGATCATGGTACTGAACGGGTTAAAAATCTTCAAATTTGTACAATTTATAAAAAAAAATTTTAAGTTTTTTAATAACTCATTACTTTTTAAAGTAAAGTTTTTCAACTAAGATTCCACATTTCAAGGATTATGGATTGATTATAATCACATATTTTGATAGCAATCAAACTTGAATAAAACTCACAAAGCAATTAATAAATAATGCCTGGCAGCCAGAATATGGGTATATTTATTTTTTGGCAACCATCTCATAAAATCTCTGTGTACCCTTCAATATTTGGATTGCGATTTAGTTTGACGAATACTAATTTATAGCCAACTCAGTTGAAGTAAAATTTGTTTTAAATTAATTTTAATCATATTAATCTGCCCTACATACTAATGCCAGAGTTAGCATGATTCTTACATTTAAAAACTCATGAAACTTATTTTTATATATCTGGCCTCTTTAAAGTTCATATATTATTTTAGAAGACTAAGTTAACTCAAGCTTATATTTTATTAATATAAAATAAGTAAAAATTATTTGTTCAAATTCAAAACTTTTGAAAACTAATTAGGAACTACTTATATTCTAATGGTAAATCCAGGAGGAAAATTAACGAAAATATTATATTTATCACATTTATTAAGTTGAATATCAAAATTCTAAATGTAATATTATTTGTGTTTTTAGGCTTATTTACTGTTTTAAATAATCAGTTCCATTTATTATATCTCAACTTTATTGTTTATACTAAATTTTAAATAGTTTGTAGGCGCCAACATCATGTGTAATGCATTACTTTTTTTCATGTCTTATTTTATTAATAGATGTAACAAGCTTTTACATAAGACGTTGTACTCAAAACTTAAATTGAAATCTTAAAATTTAATGTCAGATAATTCAAACATGCACACTTAAACTTGGACCTAAAACTTGAAATTTTTATCTTAATTATCGTTACAATCTATAACGATCTATTTGGAATTTAATTTATGTTTAAAGTGGAGAATTTGATTCTAGCATCAAGAACAAATTTTACATCAGATATGCAAATTATTCTACATTAATATGCTAGATGTTTTCTAATTATCCTCGGTACAACCAATTAAGAAATAGAACATAATAAAATTACGAGTACTTCGGAACAGCATAACTTTAAAGATGATGTGAACTGTATAATATAAAATCATTCTAAAAAAGTTTGCTAGATATTTTTCGAATAATACACAATGGAATAAACCGTAGAAAGCAATGAGATTATTTGGGTTCAAAATAAATTAAAAGAGGTTGGAATAAAAATCGATTCTCATTCGGCTGGATTGAAAAACAATAATTTGATATCAAGAGGCCTTGCATTTATATTGGTTTGTACTAATTAATTGTTTTTTTAATGTAGTCATAACAAAAAACGTGAACTGTATTTGTGACGGACTAATAGAAAATGTATAAAAATAGATGATGGAGCGAATTTTGGTTTTAAAAGTGCATGCCTTAATGTTTACTGAAAGATGTGTAGCTTAAAATTCATTTAGCATTCTTAGTAAAATTTACATCCTGCTTATTGCAATGGATTCCTGCTCACGTAAACATTGAGGAAAAGGAGTGTGCGGACTCCCTGGCCAAAGAGGACAGAAATGATGACCAACTTTGCCCCACCATTACGCTTGCAGATGCAAATGCGGTCTCAAATTACAGACTTCTGCCTCATCGCTACAGAAAACCCCTCATTGTCAATTTTGATGGCTCTAGAAATCTTACTTCCAAGACTAAGGACGGGCCATTTTAAAGGTATGACGATCTCATCAGACAAAACTAGAACTTACATCCCCTGCAAGAACTGCACCGAGGCCCAACTAACGCCAGACCACATCCTAGAATGTCCGGCCCTTACTCCGCCTATTATACGGCTCGGAATGGTGCCACTGGCTTAGGAGCTACGCGAGGTTCTTTACAGCGCTGATGCGCCGAGACTTGCGGAGGCGGTTCAGAGAGCTCACGACATTATCTGATTGTCCATGGACACGACAAAAAAAGGTAAAATTTTCACCAATTTAACATGAAATAATATGGCACATGGTGTTCTTTAAATTTCGTGTATCGTGATCTTTTTTTTTACAATAATCCATGAGAAAGATGGAATTTTGTCAAAACAAATACCACCATTATTCGTGATCTTGCCCTTTGGTACCAATGCTGTATATATACCTCGCCTAGCCATTGAGTTATTTAATGCATACACATTTCCAAATTATGATCATTTGCATTGCGATACTATTTGGTTATACACTAGGTGGTATATACAGATGGTGTTGCGTTGTTATGACCAATGCCTCCTGCCTCTCGCAGTCAGATCGAGACCTGCGAAATTCATCGAGATTAAGGACTAGAATTTGTACGTCTGTCGTTAGCTTTACCTTTGAGAACCATGCAAGTGACAGTGAGGTTTGGCTTGTTTCCACCCCAATTTAGAGGAAGAAACCCCTGGAGGTGTCCAGCGCCTCCCACCTTTCTTCCCCTTCCACCAACCACACGAAAGGACTTGCGGCTCAACGACTATTTACAGTACCCTCATGCCGCAAAGGCACTATACATTTACAAACATCCATGTCTTCTCCGGGATTCAAACCCAGTGTTATGGTACCGCAGTCATATGTCGGTAACCTCCATACCAGTTGGGAGATATAGATAGCAAACATATATAATATAACTTGCTGGCATACCCTTTCTTCGCGCGGGGGAATTGAAAGATAAGACAGTAGATATTGAAGGATTAAGACATTTTTAATGTGTTAATTTTAAGTAAATTGTAACATCAACAAAATAAAATATTTTTTAACATATCTCTTCTCGAAAAAAAATCGTATTCGCCAAATTTTAACATCTTAGGTCTAATGATTGCAACAAGGGATTTTTTTATCCATAACACCCCTGTGATACCCATGTGGGTCGAGTTTTGAAAATATCCTTCTTAACTGATCTCGGTCCAACAAAATTAACATGCATTCAAAATTTGAAGTTTGCAGGTTGTGTTTATAAAATGAATTTTTTTATGTAAAGAATGTCCTAGTAACACCTCCCATGGGGGTCGATTTTCGCAAACCTCTCATTTAGTAGATATCTTATCCATTAAAGAAACACTATCCTAAATTATAGATTTGTAGGTGTAATTGTTCCAAAACGAGAATATTTATGTATAGCATTCTCTTAAACCCTTGTAACCCCCTTGGCAGTCTATTTTTGCAAAATCTTTATCGCAGCGGATCTCTACTCAATGAAAGGAATATGCTTACCAAATTTCAAATCTGTAGGTCTAATACTGCAAAAACAGGATTTTTTCTGTAACGGCACTTGACCCTTCGCAACCACTTTTGAGAGTCGTCTTTCGCAAAACCGTTTCTTAGCGGATCGATAATTAAAGAAAGGAACACGCCTGCTAAATTTGAAGTATTAAGGTTTAATAGTTCCGGAGATATCGTGATGAATGTGTGAGTGAATTAATGAGTAAGTGTGTTGATTTTCTCCTTTATATACAAAATAGAAAAACTTGGCATTGTTTGCCAAACATTTACCTATTTCAGAGAAGGATTTTTTATGGATTCCCTTTTCTCTTTAAACATAGCATTCCTATGTGAAAAATGGTGGCACTGTAGAAAAAATTGTGCAAATTTTCCTCGAAAGTAAAATAATTAACCTTAAATTTCTAATTATTTTTTCTTAGAAAAATAAATATTAAAATAACTATTTCACTTAAAATGGTGTAATGTGAATAAAATTATGGTTTGAATAATTTTAAATAATATGGTAAATTAATAAATCACCGTAAAAATATTTTAGATAACACACACTATACTATTTTTTTTAATTCCCAATGCAGCTGATATGAATAAATACCATTCTTTTGCTGCAATACATAGGACAAAGGTTAAATGATACAAGCAAAAATTAACCAAATATTAAAACATACATACAAAAGAAAAAGAAAAAGTTAAAGTCTCAAACAAAATAAGTTTTTTCAACTCCTAGTAAAGTTAGAAAACAGAGCTAGCTTTAAAGGCTAAACGAAGAAGGATATGGTCCGCAGTCTTTACAGCGTTACGGAAGCAGAAGGGTAAATAAAGTTAATTACGGGCCCCTAGTCAATACAGGTGAGAATGAAGGCAGTCGTGCATGATCGTCAATCCGAAAGAAGCGACTGTATGGTATATGATATAATCTGAGAGTGTGAAAATGGTTTCGTACCATGGCTTCTTTCTTGTTCTTTTCATTAGCTTGGAGGTGTATTATTGCCGAATTAATCTTCGAAGAAGTATAACTCTATCATACATCATTAAATGTTGTCCTCTTTCTGTCATTTAATCTGCAATCTCCTTTCCAGGGATGTCGTAGTAGGATGGTCTTCACTGGAATATGACGGTTTTTTTTTGTTTTCTAATTGCGGTAGTCCTAAAAGAAGGATTTGAATTTACTCCAAAACATAATCAATAGTATTTGATTACCAATATTGCAGCAAGAGAGACGGAAAAAGTTGCAGCCCGATCAAAAAGTGAAAGCTGAGTATTTAGATGTTGTAAAGTAATTCTGATTCGTCGTTCTTATTACAGTAGCCTTTTCCGGAAACCAAAATTATAAACTTTTTTTTTCATTTTAAAATGTATAACTTTAAAAGTTTTAGTTAGTTGTAAACATAGCGTCAAAAAATATATTTTTCTATTTGACTTTTTTCACTATATCAGTAATCATTTGGATAACTAATATTTTTCAAGATAAATTGTAATCTCTTTGCTTTGATCCATTGTATTTTAGAATGGTTCAAAGCATTTTTTTTTTTTTTACATGGTCGTATAAATTTTCCGGTACGGTTTTAATTTGCCAAAATTTCTGATAAATTCATATTGCTTAATGGAAAAAGGCAGCACTCATGAATAAATATTTACATGGCGAAGAAAGAGAAAACAAATATTTTTAAAGGGGAAACAATTCATTTTTCAAATCGATTGCTGAAGAAACGAAGTTTTAATTTATTATAATACAACAATAGAATTATGCTTTGAAGTAATAACAAATACATTCATGCATTGAGTTGAAAAAATGTTTTGAAATTCCTAATGATTTTACACTGTTTGATTACTAGTGAAACTTAAATGCATTGACGCAAATGTTTTTTTTTTTTTTTTTTCTTGTATGAATGTTGCTTTAAGTGGACTTGGTACCCTTTGAACAAACTCCTTTACTTACGTATTTAAAAATTATATTTCAGCATTTTATACAATGTTTCTATTCAAGAAAATGTTACCAGATGAAAATTTTCATATATTATTCAAACAATTTTAAAAAATTAAATTTTTTGAAGAAAATTGGGAAAATTTTAAAATTTTACTCCTTTGTAAAAATTAATTTTTTGACCTGAAATTTTCTATAATATTCTTATGGATGTTCTTAAGAACTTTAGGGATCCATTTTAGAATAACTTCATTCGTTTTCGAGAAAAAAATAAAATGTTGATATACAGGCTAAAAATAAACGAAAAAGCCAACATGTCTTACATTTTATTTTTTTCAAAAAAAAGTATTCAGTTTATAGCAAAACGGAACCCTAATTTTATTACATGCTTTATTTTTAACACGCAGGGAAACAATTGAAGTAATTGGTAAGTAATTGTCGATGGAGTAGCATTTTGAATGCACTAAGGTTTCGAAAAACACAAACTGAGAAAAACCAGTTTAAAGTTTATAATTAAGAAAAAATAATTATTATAAGCTTAATTAAACTTAAAATACCACTTTAAGATATTTATACGTTTTCTTTAAAATAATTGCATTTTCATTTTTTTTCAACTCACACATTTTTATAAATGATCAAGTTTTACAGAGTGCTAATTGCACAAGAAAATTCAAGAAAAACGTTACAATTTTTTTTTTCTGTCACGACAGAAATTTTAGCTGTTTTTCTTCTTAAAATATTAAAGTATTACATTTGTATGAAAAATATATCAGGAATAAGAACTGAAATTATATAAAATTATTAATATAAAATGCCTTTATTTAAAAATTTTACATGCACACATTTCACAAGGAAAAAAATTACATTATTGTATTGCCTCGGAAATATTCTGCTTTTAATACTACACATTCTTTTTTATAATTATTATTTCTATTTATAAAATATATTTTTTTTATCATAATGCATTTTTTAGCTTTTTTTCTAAAAAGGGGGTGTGGCTGAATTGCCTAATTTGTTTTCAAATGAAGTTTTAGTCAACTTCTAACTTTTCGACATGCACAAGTGATATATCAATCAAAAGATAATAATGCAAAGAATTAGATTAAATGAAAATAAAAAAAAAATATAGGTTTGTGATTTTTAGGGCACCAAGTGTTTCTTAAACACGTGTTTGCAAATTTTATTTAAATCAAAATTAATGAATTAGAAAAAATATAAGTAGGAGTTACCTCAAACGTGTTTATATATTTATATGTATATTAGAAGGCTTCAATTATTTATAAAAAATCACAAATTTTTCACTATTTCTTAATTTTCATCCAAATGGTAATAACTGTAAATAAAACCCATGTTAATTTTTCAACTAAATTTTATTTTTTTTTTATTTGTGAATGGAATGTTACAATTTCTGACTTTAGAATTCCTGTAATGTGTAACGCATATTCTTTTTCAAAAATAGAACAGTAAAATACTTAAATGTGAAGAAAACACTTATTTCGAAGAAGAAATGTTAAATACAAAATCATTCATGAAAGCAATGACAAAATTTTAAGTTAAAATTAACACATTTGCTACGATACAATAATACTTCTCTCCACCAATACATTTTTCAAGCAGATAAATATTACTTTCTATGTCCGATGAAAAATTTTAAAAGGATGCTTTTTTTTAAAAATTTCTAAAAAATACGACATTATCTTTCTGATTGTCCTGCACAAGATTATATCCGGTTCTGCACTAATACTTCAAAATGACACGTCAGAGTATTATACGGGTTAAAAATATTTGTGAGTGTATCTTATTGTTATACCAGAACACATATCAGAAGCATATTTTGCATTTATCTCTGTCAAATCTGAATCTATAACGGGAAAAATTTTAATTTGACTCAACTCCATAGATGATTCTTGACGAGAAGTATTCAGGATACATACATGATCAACCTAAAAAAAATGGAAGTATACTCAAGTCAAAGGTTGTTTTTGACTACAGTCTATTTATTGGTGTCGATCACTGCGATCAGGAAATATCCTTTCATCCGATAATCCGAAAACGACAGAAGAAATGTAAAAAAATATTTTTTTTTTACGTTCAGTAGACAAGGTGCTTAGGAATTATTTTTTGCTCTATAAAAATATATTTGGGAAACTTATATTGCATATTTAATACATGTGATCTACTAATAGATATTTATTTTTGTTTTCGTATTTATAACATGCAGTTCAAAATCATTTTAACAATATACAAGTTTTGTAAAAAAAAAGAGAAATAGAATAAAAAAATGATTGTTTTGATTGAAATACAATTTATGTGTAAACATTATGGTCTGGTAATGAAATGATTAATATTCAAATCGATGGCGCTAAACAATGTTTAGAAATTGCACAAATAATGCAACGGTAAGTAATTGGTGAAATCCATTAGAGACAATGCATGCTTATACATACCGTTGTAAGAATTCCTCGATATTCGTAATCTCGCATTTCCACATATTCTACCAGACATCCATCAACTATTGAGTCAGTTCAACGAAATATGGGGTTTCCGGAGCTGGTTGCTGTGTATGTGTGTATCATATACGAAGTCGAAGTAAAATTTTCAAAGAACGAATCTATAACTTTAAAAATATTACAAATTAAATTGCAAAAACGTATTTTCCTTAGAAACAACACACTTGAGCAACCACACACTTTTACTTTCGCTTGTAAAAGTTATTGAAACTTTTCTGGAAGCCACTCTGAGCCATGTCCCTTAATTCAGTCAGTGATGCAGTGATTAGGGAAGTAAGAAGGCAGCAGCAAAACTGTTGTTTTCGTTTTCGCAAGAAAATCAGTGAAAGAGAGGTGTTTATGTGCGGGAACGTTGTCATAGAATATCACCAATGGATGTTAAGTCCACAATTTGGGTATCTTCTTCTGGAACAATTCATGTAAATGACGCAGGTTGCCTGCATATAATTCTGTGTTCACAATACTTCATTCGGGGATAAATTCCAGACGCACAATGCCCTGGATATGGAAGAACCCTTTTTTTCATTAGAACGCCTTTGGCGGAATTTCTGATAGTTTGGAGATTGTGGTGATTTTCACGTTGCTGACGCTATTTTGGATTGCTGATCGTATAAAAACACCCTTTTTCGTTCCCAGTAACAATTCTATCAAGGTGGGAAGAATCATTGCCAACGACTGAGATTAATTATTCCATTCACATTGCATTTTGGTCTCCATTTAACATGTGGGAAACAATGTACGTGTTAAAAATTTTTGAAAAAACATTCTTTGATTAATTAGTTATTTTTATTTTTGTTAACGTGGGCTTTCTTTTTCTAGTGAACTTATATCATAACTTTTGTATCTTTTGGTTTGCATTGTACCATTTTTTGGACAGTAATATAATGGTTTTATATACTCTATTCACACATTCATTTAACCCTTTAAGCGGATAGCGCGGAAAATTTTGTCAGTGTAAAGATGCTTCGAAAATGCATTGCACGGATTTTTCTGCCTTCAACTAACGTTTTCAAAAGCGGATTAGCCGCACTTTTCTGAAATCCTTTCCCTCTTTTAAAGGTTTAACATCTTGAAAGATAATTGGGGACGGGGTGGAAGCAACACAGCAGGACACTGATAGAAAGTTTTATGGCTCGCAGGAAACCCCGTGTTTTGACCCTGGGGCAATCGTAAAAAATCGGGGGGAAATTTCTTTAGATCCCAGGAAGTGTTTATTTAATACCTCGTATTTTAAAAGTTTTGAAAAGTCCCAACGTATAAGTAAAATTTTTTACAATTCCCTTTTGGTTTCATATTAATTTGAAACTAACAAGTTGGGGCGTGTCAGTGCAATCTGCTATTTTATATAGTTAGACAAATTATCTTTTTTTAAGTATATTCTTTCGCTTCATTTTTCTTAGTTTAATCAAAGCTTTCAGTTTTTGAAACATGATTATTTTATTATAAGACACCGAAAAAATTAATAAAACACCAAATTCTTTAAAATTTAAAACCTTTTCAATTTTCCAACCACTAAAAATGAATAAATTTAAACTTCATCAAATCATTTGAAACATTTTCTTACACTTTGATAAAAATAATAACGAAAAAAAACTAATTAAGATTTATTAGTTGTTTTTTTTTAGATTTCAAAGCCCAAGTGTTCAGGAAAGTTTAAGTACAGTGCCCAGTTATATATTGTTAAAATACTCCGAATTATATTTGAATTTTAAGTGCTTGAATTTCAGTTTACATCAAAGACAACATGAATGAATATTTTCACACATTTTTTTTATAACTTAAATGTTTGAATAAATGGTAATCAAAAATATACGGAAACATTTACAGTAGACATTTATGCATACAAATAAACATAAAATTCAATTTTAAATTCGAGCTATACAAAAACATTCGAATCATTGTACAAAAATATTTCTATTTATACAAAATACCTCAAAATTTATATTTTTTAAAGGCTAACTGAATAAGTAATTAAAATCTGGATATTTTTTAAAATCTCGACCGTATAAAGCTAGAAATTTTATGTTAGAAATTACATTTTAAATTTCGAAAAAAAAATGCATCACGCAGTTAAAAATTATTTACCATAAGTTTTAGCAATTGTTTGAGTATAATAAAAATTTCAAATTTTATTATATAGCTTCTTTGGTATCTTTTAATATATTTCGAAGATTTCATACAATTCAGTTCAAAACTGCATACTAAGAGCAAAAAATATACTAAAAAAATTGATGAATATACAATTACAATAATTTCTTACATAGAAGCAAAACTGAGAAGCTAAAGCGTAGTAATGAAAAATTTGGAGTATATCTGAAGTAGTTTTCGAAATATTTATTTTAAAGTTCAGAAAATTTGAGTGCGTTATGTTATTCTTAATATTAATTAAATGGTTAAAATAATATGTTAATATTAGTCATGTAATCATTTGATGACACATTCATATACTAATAAAAATTATCATGGTCAATGATCCGAATGCCAAGAATTTTATGTAATTTTAAATTCAGACATTAATATATTGATGTAGAAAATATAAAACGACCATCAAAAATACATGAAAAATGCAGTCTGCTATAAAATGATTTTGACAAACAAAATCCGGCATTTTCACTTACTATGGCAGAGCCGGCTTAGTCGGGGGCGATCTGGAGAAACAGAGAGAGAACCGTGGTTTTGATGGATGCCGCTCTAGCTTTTAAAGTTCCCAGGAAAAATTATATATATATATATATATATATATATATATATATATATATATATATATATATATATATATAAATTACAAATGCAAAAATAAATGTTGTAATTTTCCATACATTTTTATAACAATGAAATGTGGAATTGGCTTCCAATACATTGCTGTGTTTGGCAATATGTAAGGTAACCAACCCTACTTTAGATAGATTTGTACTACTTTTTCGTAACCGTATTCATTTTAAAATTAATTCGTGCAGGCGAAAAACAACTTTTGCACCCTTAAAAATTTATGTAAACTATAACGGTTAATTTTAATTTATGCAACTTGTGAAATGTTCATAATTAACCATTTTCGTCTATTCAGTTTACATTACTATTACAGTTTGGACTCTCTAATTCATTAGGGATTTATATAAGATTCTAACATTAAATTTTATTTTTCACCGAATAGGATCGAGTGGCAGTGTATAGTGCTTCCACAACACAGGTCTGGGTTTCTATTAACGGGCTGCGCAAGGTCGACTCTGCCTTTTATCCCCACTACATTGGGTCGATAAATGAGTACCAAGCTTGCTTCGGGTCTTAAAAACTGAAGATCTCTCTTCAGACAGACCACCAAATTGGGACATCTGTTCATGCACCTCAGCGTCCAATGGTCACGTGTATTATGATGGGCACAGTTGTTCCTGGCCCTCATGGATATTTGTGCCACTGAGTTTGAGTCTTAAGTTTGAGGATTACCTCACTTTGTGGATACCCCTTATATAAACATGTATTTCCACTCATTAGCAATTAAACATTTTTCTTTCAATTACGTTTATTTCAGAAGGAAGTTTGATTTTTCAAATGTATTTGCTTAATAACATGTATATTTGTGTATTATATTAAAAATTTGATCACTCCAAAATTACATGTTTTTAGCTCCTCTAAAAGTTTTTAGGATTTTACATCTGATCTTACAATCCATATACGTTTTATAGTAGTATATTTAAAAACGATAAAGACATTTTTACGACTGTGTGAGCTTTTATGCCTCATTTAAAAATATAAAATTTGCATTCAGCTACAGTTTGTAAAATGTACTGAAATAAGTGGAGGAATAGGTAACTTACATATTATGAATATTTTTGACTGCAGTAAGATATATTTATATTTCAGTTTCTTTACAATTTGAATAGAAGTTGTAAGCCATTTTGCGAATAGTTTGATATTGAGTATAAACCCATAGGCTGTTTAATATTGTAAAGTGTTTTACTTTGATACCAGCACACATTAAAATAAGGCTCATTTGCAGTTATATGATCAGCTTCAGTGATATTTAAATTTTCAAAAATAGTCTACACGTACGAAAACATTCTTTCACAACCGCACACCACATCTCATACTATATCTTCCCTACAGCAGGAAATATTTGTGTATACTGAAAAATTTAATACAGGATACATTTTCAAGTGTTAAATTTGTTTTTAAATTTGGTATGAATACATTGTGGAACTGTCGGTTAACTTCACTGAACAAAATTGTTTTAAGTGTACTGTTTTGAAAGACAAAATTAATTAGGGAGAACTTTTCTCACAATAGAATTTGTAATGACTGAATTGTTTGAAAATGTAGTTATCGATGTGTGACATTTTTCCTTGTAATAAAAGAAACAGAAAGATAAGAAATTTAACTTGAGTAGAAAATGGTTAGAAGTACTGTCATGCGCATTTGAAGAAGTATATCCCCCATTAAAATTAAAAATTATTGACTGAATGTGTGTTATGTCCATCACAAATGCCGATGTAGAAAAGGAAATTTTATTTAATACAAGAAGTTCGAAGAGGAAAACACTAGGAAGGAAAATTTAGATTTTTTTCCGAAAAATATTCAGTTAACATAAAAATATGTTTTATATGATTTTAATTAAAATAATTTAAAAGTATTGAAATTCTTTTTTTGGTTATTTTAAATTAAAAATATAACTGAATAGAGAAAGATAGGTTTTATTTCATAAATATAATCATCGTATGTACCATTTATTGTGTTATTGTTTAAAAAAGGAGATAGGGCCTTTGCTCTTTTTACCTCATTATTTTTTAAAAAAACAGGAAAGTGAGCGCGTTTTCTTACACTCATATTCAAAAATGAATACAGGATGCTTTTTTCTGGTTCAAATCGCGTACCAAAAAATATTTTTTTTTTTTTTATTTTTTTAAAAAATGACAGAAAAATAAATTTTGTTTGAAGAAAATATAATTATTTTTTCAACTTCTAACATACTATTTATTTCATTTTTCCTTTTTTTTTACCCTTCATTTTGTTTTAATTTTACTTTGACTGAACATATAGGAGAAAGAAACGCCGCGAATTCCACTACAGCTTTCATACAAGATTGCCCAAGGCAACTTAACAGCTAACTGTAAACGATTGATCTCTTGGTTCTTACTTGACAAAGGTGTCGAACTAGGTCATTGAATTGTCCCCGTTTGACCTCCCAAGTTCTAAAAGGGGGAAAGGAAAGAAGTCTGTTGCATTTTTAAAGCAAACTTCAAAATAAGAGTTAACGCTTTCAGAATAACTTTTCAGGAGGAAGGTATCCACTTAGAGGGTTAATTTAAAATTATATGAATTATAGAGACATACATATTATACAAATCATACCTATTCGGAAATATATTTGTCTTATTTTCTTTTTAGTAATCTGTATAACTTAATTGGTCATTTTTTGAGTATAGTTTAGTTTATAACTAGTGTTTAAAATGAGGCAAAATTATAGTCCAAACTTTACAAACTTACTTTTGATTTTAAATAATATTTTATTTTCAACATATTAGGTAAAAACTATGTTTTGGTAGAAAGTAAATAAATAATCACGGATACATCTGAAGTTTTAAAAATTTACTCCAGATAAATTAGTTTGTTACTTTAAAGCAATTTAAAAAGTAAGACTGCATTCTAAGTTATCCTTTAAAGTTTATACTCCATAAAAAGTTTAATATGTACAACATATTTCTGGTGTAAAAACATAAAATTACTAATAAGAAATGATGGTTATATTCATGAATAAAACATTCTGATTACTTATGAAGAAATTTAATTTTATGTATTTAAACAATTATGATAAATGAAGCTAACCATTTTAAGAAATTTTAATCATATATTTTATAATTAAATTGTTAGTTTTATTGAAATTTATGAAAAAAAATTGTTATGCATTCATACATTTTTGGTATATATCCCGTTCCTCGAAGTACGACGTTAGCATACAATCAATTAATCAACCATATATTTTGAAAAGCATGAACAGTTTACACTCAAAGAAGGTTTACGATTCTCTCTCTTGAGATGCCAAATTTTCTTTTAAATGTCTGATATGTGATTTTCTTAAATGTATGGATACATTTGTATATTTTCTAAAAATGGAAATTATTTTTAGCTAGTAAAGAATTAATATTCCGGAGTTGTCTACATCCTTGAATTAAAATGTGCTTTACTTCACGCAGTATGATAAATTATTTTATAACGTGTTTCACACATATTCTGTTAGTATTATGATCTATATAAAATCCTATTAATTTTGTAGCAATTCTTTTTGTGACTCATAATTCCAATATGACTAAAAGTATTAAAAAAACAATATTTTATTTTTTCGAATTAATGACACATATTTGTAAAACATATGTTTTCATTTTTATTAATGTGTTCGCTTCTTAACTAGTTTTAAAAATATTGTCAATTTTTTATATTTTTCTTTAGTAAATTTTGACGTCAAGTAATGGTATTTATGTTAGTATAGCCACATTTATAAAAGTTAAACCTCCCACCCAGTATAGTGGTTAATGATGCTGTCTGTATTGCCGCAGGGCATTAGTTCAAATCCAAGAGAAGGCTTGGATGTTTGTAAGCGTATAGTGCATTTGCGGTTTGAGCTACTTTAAATAGCCGTTGAGCCGTATGTCCTCTCGTGAGATTGGTGGAAGGGGAAGGGAGGAGGGTATATGACCATGCTAACGAAATGTGTACAACTAGACCTTGCCACGATGAATTTCGTGGGCATTGATTTGTCGATCAGGGGATATAAGTAACAACAACAATATAAAAGGGGAAAATTCGAATTGTTTGATTATTTTTAAAGTGATAAGAAGAAAATTTCTAATTGTGAAAGGAAATTCTCAGAAAAACTTCGTTAAAAATATATACTTAAATGACTTTTTTGTTTCTTCAAAGCAACACAACATGTTTAAACGTAAACCTTAATATTTTTTTTTAATTTTATAATCAGTTCCAATCCAATATTGAAGTTAACTACACTTAAAAAAATGTAGCGTCAACGAACACATAAAGAAACTATTAAAAATGGTTCTACTATTTTGAGAAAAATATACTGTATAATATTCTCCTAAAACTAATAAGATTGTGGAATATGATTTTAAAAGCAATAGTTTCGTAAAACAAAATTATTTAAAATAACAGACTGGTAAAAATGATTACAAAAAGTAATAGGTTCCCAGAATGTTTCGAAATATTCCCTAGGCCATGGTGAAATGGTTTTTAAAATAACAGAGCGAAAGAACAACATTCCAAAATTAATTACATATATAGCAAGTGAGTCTTTAGAGCAGCGGTGTCAAACTCATGGCCCATGGGCCACATTTTACCCGTAACAAACATTTTTGCTGCTCGGGCATTACATCGGCAAATAAAAATATATAATTCTTGGAAAAACCACTGAAAAGTGAAGAATTAATGTACTTCCTGACGTGTAACATGAACAAATCGAGTTCAATCGATACTGCATCATAACAAATATATGCAAAAAAAATGTTAAATCTTAGAACTGAATTTGAAATATGATTTCAATTCTTTGGAAGACAAATTTTGTTTGCTTCCGTCGATTTTTTTCAATAAATATAGACTCAGTACTCAGCCATATGCAACCGGATGCGATCGAGACTCAGTGCAACTAAAATGTTGAGGCAAAATTCATTGGAATGGGTGTGCTCGAATTTTAAAAATATTTACCAGCCACGTTAAGAAATTCTCGAAAATTCCCATATGAAATTATTTCCATGGTTTGGAAGTGCTTAACAGTGCGAGAAATTATTTTAAATTATGAGAAGAAATAAGTCTCCTGTTAAAAATTGTATAACGTTGCTCACACCTTGGATCAGTCTTGAAAATAAGCACGGGGAACAAAATTCCTCCCGAAATAGGAAAGATAGAAGAGAAGATATGTCAAATGTCAGAACGCAAACATCAAATTTGTGTTGTTCTTATATATATATATAAACTACGTTTCTCTACATAGTTTTTTAATTTTATTTTGTGGTCCATCAAAAGTTAAACTTGTTTTTTTTTTACCTAATTAAACTCTTGAGTTGGCACCCTTGCTTTTGAGTAACATACAAATTAAATGTAATTTACACTTAAAAGATTAATTTTATTTAATAAAAAATGATTAATTAGTAGAGCTTATAATTGAAATTATAAAAAAAATATATAATGAAGTCTAAAGGGAAACATGTTTAAAAATTTATAAAATGCAGGATCAAATATTAATATTCTGAAAAAGTAAGTTACTTTTAGTACTTATCTCGTAAAAATACCTAGAACACTGTTAACTATTGTTTAAAAGTATAATATGACTTAATATGATTCTCTTTGTGCCATATTATTGCATCAACAATCTCAAAAAGATTCCAAGCAAAAATGAATTCAATTTTCAAAACATATCATTTGAGTTAAGAAAGTAATAAGAAAGAAATCTGACTAAACTTACATAAACTTAAAGATCAATATTTATTTAAATGCTTTATTTTCGGCTATAATGACTGCATTTGGATACATGCATTAAACAGCAAATAATGAAGTTTTATACTTCACAGATGTAGCTACTGAGGAAATTATTCACAAACATGTGGTTGCATATGGAACATAAAAGCGCACATGGAAAATTATTCAAATATTCGATATTCAAACAGAATACTTATATAAAATATTAATTTAATAAGCATATAGTAACCTGATATATATTACAAGTTTAGAGAAAATTTCTCTCCAGTTAGGATTTAAATTATACGTATAAGGATGTAGGGAAAATTATTTTATTAAATTATGTATCTCTAAAGATTACCTTGTAGGATGTGTTTAAATGTAGAATCTGTAGTGACGAAAATCAGAAAAAAATATGTTAGACTAATTTTAGTTAAACTGATACTAAACTTGACGAAGTTTGAAATATTCTGACAACTGTCTATTTAGCAAATATTTTTCAAGAGAAGCATAAATAAAATTTGAGAAGGATTTGAAAAAAATGACAGAAACACAATATTAAGTGGCAAAATAGAAAGCCAATTTTATGCAATTTTCCACTTTCCTTTCAATATTTGGTGTTGAACTTTTGTTTTTGTTTGTTATTATATATTAATCATTAAATTTATGTTTTTAATAAAATAGTGTAGTAAAATGTAACCACATTTTCAGAAATTAGTTAACCCCAAATGGAATTCGAACCCAAGACCTTTGAATTAGAAATTAAACGCGCTATCCATTGCGCTACAGGGATTTTCATTTTTATATATGCTGTTAAACTATTATCGTTGTTACTAATTATTCATGAATTAATGAATTAATATTTGAAAAAACTGCATTAACATCAAGGACAACCACTACAAGTTTAAAGAAATGTATTTGAACTTCAGTGGATGAATAAAAAGTATTTTATTAACGATTAAAAATTTGAACAAGATGTATAAATATATGGGGAGAGAGTGAACCAATAGTAAAAGAAATGAAAAAAAATGTCTTTTTTAAAATTTTATTTCGAATGATCTGATTACATTTTGTATTTTTAAAGCTAAATAAATAGTTAAACTTCGGATATGCATATATATATTCGATTTTACATGTATAAAATACAAAAGGGTACATAATATGAACTCTGACAATAAAATTTTGTTTTAAATTCCAAAACTACTTACCTAGAAACATTTTCAAATCATTTTTTATAAAAGATAGATTTAGCGTAAAGAAACTGCATTCAAGTCAATATTATAAAATACTGGGCCTACCTTTGAGATGTTCTCTAGAGAAGACCAGAATCTGAAGAATTCAATTTTGCGCTGGACGTCATGGAAACATTTCCTAACATGACAGTTTGTTTAGTATATAAATATGAAGCATTCAATATTTCATAAGATATTCATTCCCTTATATTTTAAAATCTTTCAAAAGATAAACTTATTGTTAAAATAAAATATTCTTGTCAGGATTTGTGCTATAAAGTAATACTATCATTTAAATAAATTATATCTTTTTATATGTTTATTAATATAACATTCACAAAAGAAAGAACAATTTACACTGTGTTTTCATGTAAAGGGCAATAGATTTTTATAGGTATATATTTCCCACATTTCTTCCTTTTTTTTCGAAAATTTAACTATGGATCTTTTCAACAGGAAATAAAAAAATCAAATATATTTCATCTTAACAAATCCCCATCAATATAGATTGAATGCATTGGGAGAGAGAAAGAAATGAGGCAAATATTGGACATCAATGACTTTGCTTTTTTAGCAGTACTTTTTTAAGTAAAAAAAAAAAAAAACCTTCAGATGAGGATCGATAAAAATTGTACGTCAATATAAAGATTTACAGTAAATACTTCTGTGAAAATTAGTTGCAAAAATTTAAATTAAAAAAAAACTTTTTTAAAAACAAGCTTTTATATAAATGCTCTAAAAAGAATAAAATAAACTTTTCTTTTAAAACTGTTAATGCTATCAACTTATAACGTCATTTTACAATTTTTAATATAAAAGCTTGTCGCAAGACTGAGTGGAGGATTGTATATAAATAACACGCAACTATGAAATTGTATCGGTAATTAGTAATGTGTTGTACAGTGAAGTAGAGATATATTAAAATAATATTTAAAGGAAGTCGATCAAATGTGCATCTAATTATAGTTTAAAGTCACACAAGACAATAGTTGGCGACGAAGATGGGATATATTGGAGATTCTTTTGGATAAGGCATTGCCTGAAAACTGCTCAAGGTAAAGGAAATTTTTTCTCTCTCTTTAATCGGAAGGAACCATGGAACAGCAAATTGCAGACTTACTCCGGCAGAATCAAGATTTGATTCGAGCGCTGCAAATTAGAGACGATTCTCATAGTCATAAAGTAACTGTACAATTTGACAATTTTCATAAAGAAAATGAAAATTTCGATAGTTTCATTGAAAGATTCGAAACTTACTTAGATGTACAGAATGTACCAATAGCAAATCGATCTAAGGTTTTTGTTTCGTCTCTTAGTGCAAAATTGTACCAGTTACTAAAGAATTTGCTTGCACCTGACATTCCTTCCGACCAAACGTTAGATAAATTAAAAGATGCACTTAAGAAACATTTGACCCCAAAACCTTTAATTATACCTTCTCGTCACAAATTTTTAAACAGAAAACAGACTGAAGGGGAAGGCATTAGTACATACATTGCCGAGCTTCGGGCTTTAGCAATGAATTGTGATTATGATAAAGATATGTTGAATATTATGTTACGCGACGTATTTGTAAGCGGGTTGCGGGATAAAATGATTTTAGATCGATTATTTGAGGAAGATAATATTAATCTCGAGAAAACGCTAAATATAGCACTGGCTATGGAAAAAGCTTTTAAAGGGACAAATGATATTATGGGCCGAGTAATAAATTCAATGCAAACTTTTAAAAAACACATGGATAAAAAATCCAATTTTACAAAAAGCCGAAAGAAAACATTATATTGTTCACGATGCACAGGTACCAACCATGCAAAAGAGAATTGAAGATTTATTTCAAGTAAATGTAATTTCTGTGGGAAAATTGGGCACATTAAACAGGCATGCTTCGCATCTAAAAAGGCAAATGCGAAATCGGTTAAACAAAAACAGGTAACTCTATTAAATGAAGTTGAAGATAGAAATAGAATTCCACTATACGAATTAAAAATTCAGGATTATATATTACACGAGGAAGAACCAAAACGACCTCCAATTATGATAAATTTAAAAATTGAAAACAAAAGTTGTTCTATGGAATTGGATACGGGAGGGGCGGTTAGTGTAATGAGTATTGGAAATTTCAGGAAAATTTCAAATAAACAAATTAAACCTACAAATATAGTTTTTAAAACATATAAAGGAGATTCAATTATACCATTAGGATATGTTACTGTAAGGGTACAATATAAAAATCAAAAAGTAAACTTGAACTTATACATTGTGAAAGAAAACTTAGATACTATTCTGGGTCGGGAATGGCTCTATAAAATTCATTTAGATTGGCTGGCTATTAAAGCTTTTAGAGCAAAAACCGAACAAAATTTAAGTAACCTTCTAAGAGAGTATAAGGATATTTTCGATGATAAATTAGGAGAAATAAACAATTATGATGCTAAATTAAGACTCAGACATGGAGTAAAACCTATATTTTGTAGGGTTCGAACAGTACCCTTTGCTCTCAAAGGTAGAGTTGAAAACGAAATTGACAGACTTGAAAAAGAGGGTATCATAGAAAAAGTCGACAGCTCTGAATGGGCAACCCCAGTAGTCCCTGTTGTTAAATCCGATGGTAGTATAAGACTATGTGCTGATTATTCAGTAAAACCTGAATCCAAATTTAATTGTTCCTCAGCATCCTTTACCAAGATTGGATGAAATTTTTGGTAGTTTAAATGGGGAAAACAATTTACAAAATTAGATTTTAAGCATGCATATTTGCAAATGAAAGTCCATCCCGACAGTCAGAAATTAATGACTATAAATACCCACAAGGGATTATATATTTGTAAAAGACTTATGTATGGATTAAATGGGGCACCTGCTATTTGGCAGCGCTATGTTGACGGACTATTTCAGGGTATGGATGGAGTCAAGGTCTTTATGGATGATGCTAGAATAACAGGGAGCGAGATGAAATTCCGCATTTTACAGCTTTAGAGGAATTTTTTAAGAAATGTAGAGAACACGGGCTAAAGCTTAATTTAAATAAAAGTAAGTTTTTCCAAAATGAAATAAATTTTCTTGGGCATAGAATCGATTCAAAAGGGTTACATAAAACTGACGAAAAGATCTCAGCCGTTGTAAATGCTCCTGTACCCCGAAATGTTCATGAAGTAAAAAGTTTCTTAGGGTTAGTTAACTTTTACGGGAAATTTTGTGAAAATTTAGCTACTATTGCTAATCCTCTTAATAATTTAACAAAAAAAATGTTAGATTTTTATGGTCGAAGGATTGCCAGGTTGCCTTTGAGCAAATAAAGAAGGAAATTTGTTCACCTAAAATTTTGGTGCATTATGATCCTAGCCTATATATATATATATATATACCTTTAACTTTAGCTAGTGATGCATCTCCAGTTGGTATTGGTTGTGTTCTGTCACACGTATATCCAGATGGCTCTGAACGTCCGATCGCGTTCGCATCAAGAACTTTATCTGGGTCCGAGAAAAAATACTCCCAAATTGATAAAGAAGCTCTTTCAATAGTTTGGGCAGTAAGAAAGTTTTATCTATATTTGAACGGTAGAAGATTCACTTTGATAGCTATTTTTGGTTCAAAAAGAGGTTTACCAGTGTTGGCAGCTACCCAACTTTTACATTATGCGCTCATTTTGCAGTCATTTGAGTTTGATATAATATTCCGTAAAACGATTGAACACGGAAATGCAGACTTTCTTTGTCGTTTACCAAAAACATCCGAAGAGCTTGAAGTTAAAGATGACATCACAATATTTCAGATGTCACAGATTGAAGCATTACCGGTTACTTCTAAGGAGTTACGACAGGAGACGAGTAAAGATATAGAGCTGGGTCCACTCTTAAGAGCCTTAAGGGAAGGTAAAGATTTGCAAGGACGGGAAGCCCAGTATACCATTGAGGATGGTTGTATTATGTACGGACAAAGGGTCTGTATAACAAGGAAATTTCGGAAGAACGTTCTGGAAGAATTACATGCTGGACACTTAGGAATATTAAAAATGAAGGCTATAACTAGATCGTTTGTCTATTGGAAAAATATAGATAACGATATTGAAGAAGCCGCAAAAAACTGTGTCGATTGTGCTAGATATAAGGCTGATCCTCCAAAATCTAAAGTTCATTACTGGGAATATCCCAGTATGCCCTGGGAACGTATTCATGTAGGTTTTGCTGAACCAATTTTTGAACACACGTTTTTTCTGATCGTTGACGCTCATTCCAAATGGTTAGAAGTATACCCTATGAAGGTAACCACAACCAAGAAAACCATCGAATGTCTTCGAGATAGTTTTGCAAGATTCGGATTACCTAGGGTACTTGTCAGCGATAATGGATCTCAGTTTACATCCTATGAATTTCAGCGATTTATGCATAAAAATGGAGTTAGGCAGAAAACTAGTGCACCTTTCAAGCCTTCTAGTAATGGACAAGCAGAACGTTATGTTGCTACTTTAAAGCAATCATTAAGAGCTATGCATAAATACGAAGGTACTATACAGCAGAAATTAAGTACATTTTTAATGCAATACCGAAAAGCTCCTAATGTAACTACAACACTTAGTCCAGCCATGTTATTCTTAAGAAGAGACATTAGAACCAGGATAGATTTACTTTTACCTGAATTGAAAACAAAAACTCAGGATAAATTACGAAGAGATAATTTCGAATTCCGAGATAGGAAATTTGATGTTGGAGATCGAGTGGCTGTGAGAGTTTACAGAGCAGCTAATACTAGATGGAAGTTTGGTACCATTGTAAACCAGGATGGCGTACTCCACTACATCATTGATGTTCAAGGAACCCTCGTGAGACGACTTGTTGATCAGATCCGTCCAGTGGGGGATAAAGTGCAAGAAAATATCATTCCACTTATGCACCAGAGATTTCCATCATCATGGGTTCGAGAAAACAACTCTAATATTCAGCATGCAGAAACGGCGGAAGATATTTCTAAGGATCTGAACAAGGAATTGGATTCATCTTCCGTACAAGGAGTGCCATCAACTGATGTTGCGGTTCCAGATCTATCACAGTCTTCAGCTAAAGAGACTGACTCCGAGACGAGGAGTCCACCAGTTCCAGACAGGCCATTTCCTAGGCGTTCCGGGAGAGACTTGTTCTTTAAGGAGGGAGGAGATGTGGTATATTTAACTGTAACCAGTTAAAGACTTAACTGTGACTGAGTGGAGGATTGTATATAAATAACACGCAACTATGAAATTGTATCGGTAATTAGTAATGTGTTGTACAGTGAAGTAGAGATATATTAAAATAATATTTAAAGGAAGTCGCTCAAATGTGCATCTAATTATAGTTTGAAGTCACAACGCAATACTTAGTTTGAAAATTTTAAAAATAAAAATCAATCAGATCAAGTTCTTTAATTTGTTTGTTTATCTACACAGGTAAATCTAGCGACAAGCTTTTATATTATAAATTGTGTAATGACGTTATAAGTTGATAGAATTAAAAGTTTTAAAAGAAAAGTTTATTTTATTCTTTTAGAGCAATAAATAAAAGCTTGTTTTAAAAAATTTTTTTTTTTTTTTTTTTTTTACTTTTTGATTATCACTATGCAAGTTTCTCAGTCTGTTCATCTCGTTCAACGCATCATTGTTCCAAGGTCATCTGCCGGTTAATTTTAAACAGACTAGCTCAGTCTTTTTTTCCGCCAGGCCACGTTCATGATATATAGGTTTAATTTGGGCGGCAACAAAAGAATAATGGGAGGGGGATAAACACTGCAAAACCAAAAGAGATTTGTACAAAGCAAAATAAATGGAAAAAAAAAATTAAAGCTCCTTTTCTTTTTTTTTAATGAATTTACTATAATACTATATTAAAATCAAAAACCGCTCAATCAGTTGAATACATCAATTTCAAAATTGATTTGTTAGATTCCACCCGAAACAATTATTTAATATCTTTTTAACTATTTGCAATATCGAAATATAAATGGCACAAACATGCATTGTCATCTTAACTAAACGTCAATACAAAGTTTCAGATCAATCGGTTGAATACATCAGCTTCAAAATTGAGTCGCAAGACTCCACCCGAACAAATTACTTTAATTAATAACTTTTAACGAAAGAGATACAGGATTATAAATAGTCAAATCAGGCATTTTCATACAAATTAAACGTGTATACAAACTTTCAGCTTTATCGGTTGAAGACATCAGCTTCAAAATTGAGTTGCAAGATTCCACTCGAGCATTTTACATTGCAAGTTAAATAACAGCTTGTGTAATACAGGATACTTTGTACGCATACAAAGTGGAAGTATTGTAAAATATCTCGTTGAACAAATCAAATGAATTTCAAACATATTTTAAAAGAAAAAAATAATAATATGAGGTGCGAGGTGTCAATCCACGTACATTTCACATGCTAAGCCAACGCTCAACCATCTGAGCTACGGTCTCGGTCGACACCTTTTGTATAGTAAGCATGTGCTCCCGTTACTACCTGAACAAGATCGTTTCAGTAACTAGGAGGATATCGGAATATAAATCGGCAAGACATGTACTGTCATCCAAATTAAGCGTTTATACAAAATTTTGAACCAATTGGTTGAAGACATCAGCTTCAAAATTGAGATGCAAGATTTCACGCGAACAAACTACTTTAATTAATAACTTTTTAACTAATTGCGATATCGGAATATAAATGGTCCAAACATGCATTGTTCTCCAAACTAAACGAGTATACCAAATTTCAGCTCATTCGTTTGAAGGCATCAGCTTCAAAATTGAGTTGCTAGTGTCCACCCGAACAAATTACTTTAATTAATATATTTTTAACTAAACGCTATTTCGGAATATAAATGGTCGAAACAGCATTGTCATCTGAACTAAATGTGTGTATCAAATTTCAGCTCAATCGGTTGAATACATCAGATTCAAAATTGAGTTGCAAGATTCCACCCGAACAAATTACTTATATAAAATATTTTAAACAAATGCAATATCGGATTATAAATAGTCAAAATAAGCATTATCATCAAAATTAAACGTGTATAAAAAATTTCAGCTCAATCGGTTGAAGACATCAGCTCTCTCTTCAAAATTGAGTTGCAAGATTCCACCCAACATTTTACATTGCAAGTTAAATAAAAGCTTGTAAAAAGAAAGTGACACACATAAAGTTATTATTTCCAAGAGTTAAAATCATAAAATATATCACGAGTGTTATTTCATTTATTTGATTCTAATAATTTTTTAAATTTATATAGAAGCAAAAAAATAAAAAAAATAGTGTGCGTGTGCACGATAGAAGCGATAACCTCAAATTTTGTAATGTTATTTTAGGGGTTGTTAGGTGAATAAAATACAGGGGGATATTAGTATTGTCACATAGAATTATTTATTCATACGTATGTACTCACAAAGTAATATTCTTTTCGGAATAAACAAACGTATTTGTGAATATGTTGTATTCTAAGAAGGAAACAATAGGTTTATCGCCGCCGAAATAGTTTATAAATACTATAGATAGGAAATTATGTAAATATCTATAAAATACCGTCAATCGTTGTTACGTACTTTCGATTGGATCATTTGACATAATTAAATCGAAGTTTCATTTAAAAAAAAATCTACTAAAGGCTTTCATTTTTCTTTTGAAAAATCCACAGTCTCCACTTAAAATAATAGGCAGCTTGTTCAGAAGAGTTGATTCGGCCTTAGTGTATGCAACTAAACTTTAGTGAATTAATTCAATGACTTTCTCTACACATTGATTTGGTAAAATATAAATAGTAACAATTAGAATTATATATTTGTCTATTTTCTGCTCTACATTTTGCTGCACAAATTTTTCCCATACATGACGCGTTAAACCCAAATGAAAGAATTTTGGATCGTAATTTTCATGAACAATTTAAATTTCTTCAAGACGTGTTCTTGATAATGCAACATAAGGCAATTGTTGAGAATGTTTCTTATTATTTTAATAAGTCTTGAAGGACTTTACATTGTTACGGAAAGTTCTGATTCATTGTCACGATCGTTACAAACTCGAACGTAACAATGCTAGATTTTTTTAAAATGCATCATTCAAGTTTACAACAAAACGCCTCTAAAGAAGTTACAACTTTAAAAGCTGTTTTTATTTTTTTCTAATGAGTGTTCATAATTACTTAAATTATTTAAAGAACACAGAAGGAAAATAAGTTCCAAATGTTGCTACATAAGTTTTTTATTGGTCAGGATTTATTATCAGGATTTGTTAACTGAAAGATAAAGAAAAGCTGACGCATTTAATAAAAAATTAATTAAAAACTGAGAAATTTCAAAGATAAATGTTAAGCTTAATTTTTTAACGGATTAGTTTTTTGGTATAATTTTGCAACGTAATGGTGTTCATCAAAATACACACATCTCATAGAGTCTTTTAGAAAACTTTAATACTTGTAACTTAGTTTTTTGTGCCAATAAATTCGTGCGACAGCAGTGGCATCGTATTTCTGCTGTGCCTCGTTGCAAAAAAGAAAAAAAAATCCTTAGTAATTATTGGGACTCTTGGATCATCGTAGCAAGGGTTTCTTCTTAAAGGTACAACATCATAAAATTGTTCTAATAAATTTTATTAGGCTCTGGGTGTTATATTAAATTCTGAAACAATTTTTACTTTATATTCCTAAGCCTGAGAGCTCTTCACAATTCTTTACGTCAATTTATTACCTTAGGTCAGGGATATGGCGAACCTTTTTGAATCAACGTGCCATTTTTTCTAAATAATTGTTTAATGAGTTATAGACGTGCCGTCAAATAATTTTGACTTTTGATTATTGTGGAAATAATGCAACTAAATGCTATGAACACAACACTCTTTATTTACCATAAACAAATACCTTTTTCACTGTATACTTGTAAATGTTTTAGTTATACATGTAATTAAAATTACAATTATTTTTTTCTGTGGTTTACTTTTTAGAAAAGAGCATTTGCTATTTGTTTCAAAACACCGTTTTATATACGATATGTTCTGCGTACCACTGTTTCAAAACATAAACCACAAATCGCTTTGTCACATTTATTAATAATGTCATATTTCTAGATTCATCATATTTAAAATTATCTGTTACACTTACTATATTGCCCTTTTTATTGAAAAAGAAACGAGTGGGCTCCCCGCCGCACCGCAAACGATCACTCATGTTTGTTCGTAATACTTCATTGTAACTTTGTTATTTTTAAATAAAATGAAAACCTGATAAATGCCTTTTGTAAATATAGAAGTGATGGTGCGCATTATATAAATATGTAGGATATCATATATCTCACAATTATCGCTATACAAATCCTCACACAAAATAAGCAGCACTTTCAACATCAGGATAAAAAAAATAAGTTTCGAAATAATTTGAAGTACTTGAGCAGCATTATTTATATCAAATCGCAGATATAAAGCTTAGTTCTACGATTAAAATGCTGAATAAAAGGGCTGGTTAACATTAAATATGTCGAGTTTCAAGAGCATCACACTACTTTAGTCCGAGAAAAGAAATGAAGATATAATTTCGAAATCACAAGGTACCATCATAGGTTTCTTCCTCGTTACTTGAACGCTGTTCCATATTACGATATCCGTTTCCAGTACCCCTCATGCAGTTTCTAAATGTAACGTTAAAAATAATCAATCAAGTTTCTTAAATTAACCCGTTCTCACTTTTCTGTAGTTGAGTTCGAACAGACAAAACCTATTATCCTGATTCATAGGACATAGTGAAAATTTACAATGTGCAATCGGTCCTTCCCGAATTATTTCACATACACATTTGCTGGTTTCGAAATATTGAAGTACCACTCGGTGGAATTTTGTACATGAAGAGGACGTCCTTTTGCTGAGCAACCCCCAATTCAAGCTTGCTTGAAATAAACTTTGTTGACTACATTCCCCCACACAGGAGAAAACTAATCCAACACGGCAATATAATATTTGTGACTCAAAGAGTAACAACAAGGGAAATAAGGTAAAAAGAGAAACAACATTCTACTATCCAGAATGTGATGTTGATTTGTGTGCAGTGCTGTGTCTTTGAATTTATCTTACGCGATCAAATTTTGATTACCAATTCCACAATAGTTTATGTAAATAAAATTTTTAATTCAAAATAATAACTAGGTATTCTAAGCTTTATGCTCATAGTTATTGAAAACTGTTTCCAAAGTCTAACGATTTTCGCCGTACAAAATGCCAAATGTACAGGTAAATATAACTAACTCTCTTAAATATATTTTTTCTTTTATTTTTTAGGAATTTTTGTATCCGAATGGTACTTTATGTTTAAAAATAATTTTTTGTTAGTTTGAAAATAAGCATAAAAATGACATTTTTTATCCATATTCTAGAAATAAAATGAACCTGGGAGGTATTAATGTAATTGGAAAATAAGCTTTTGAATTACACACAAGCTGGCTTTGTTAAATGAAAAAAAACGTTATAATAATGTTTGTGGTTAGATATAAAAATGAGGATCACTTTTTTTTATTAAATCCACAGAATAATTGACAGCAAGGGTGTCAAACTCAAAAGCTAACTCAGGCCAAATGAACAGGGTTTAACTTTTGGAGGGCCGCAAAAAAAATCAATATTTATAGAACGTATGTTTATTTTGAATAATACATTATACTAAACATAAAGAAAAAAATAATGTTCATAACTGGACACTTTTCTTCTCTTTTCTGCTGCTATGGTCCCATTTTCTAAATTTATGTATTTTTAAAAAAATTTATTATGTATTGCTGTGTGGGGATATATTGGCCGTACCACAAAAATATTCGTAGTAGGCAACGAGTATGACAACCCTTATTTACACAGAAAAATGAAAAATAAAATGTTTTCAAGCTTAAATTATTTGCCGGATTTCTAATGAAAAAGATGATAAGAATAATTTTTAATTAATTTTATTGTAGTCCTAATTTCCCTTTTTTTGAAAATGCCCTTTTTTAAATTATGAATTTTTAGAAAATATATTTCTAATTATACAACTGAGAGTTTCATCTTCTGTTTTTTGTTTTGTTTGTTTCTGCTTCATTATTTAAGCTACTTGCTACTAACTATCTTCTCCATTCAATTATGACAAAAGGATTCCCTGGAAGATATATTCTTTTTAAATGTTTTAATATTCTAAATTTAAATTGTCTATAAAAAACGTTTTGTTTTTGAGGTTCCTGCGCGGATCTTGCTAGATCCATATCCCCGAGACGATCATCGAAATCAAAATCGAGGTTCCTGTGTACAATCAAGTACTTTTTCTTTATTTCTGTCAGCAAAATGAAAAAAAAATAATAGTTTGGTTATGATTTTTTTGTTGTTGCTAACGTCGTTCTTTATCCCTGCACGAGGGTAATCTTTCATAACGACTCAATGCAATTCATACCAATATTTAAAAGAGAACAACTTATAAATTATGCGAAAAAATAATATTCATGGAATGCATAGAAATATTTTACCAGTTACTCAGATTATCATCAAAAATATTTTCTGAAATCAATTTTAACACACAAGTGTAGAAAGTCTATTATCTATTCTAAGCAAATAAAGAAAAACTAATTTAAAATAATAAGTAAAAATAATTAATGGAATGTTTTCTTTGCCTTAACTTACAATGACTGTTAAATAATATTAAACCAATTTGGAATTAAAAAACCTTTGCTTGAAATGTAACATACATGTAACTCAAATGTATATTAAATTAAGCATTATTATTCTATTTCAAGTAACAATGTATGTGTGTGAAAATTGAGTCTCAAACTATTTTAATACTACAGTTAACATGCTCACTTTTTTCTGCAAACAATTGGATTATGTTATATGAATAGGTAAAGGAAAAAATCGCATTCTTATTGAAAGTTATTGATGGCATCAATTCTCAAAAATATTCTTTATAAAAATGGAAGTGTGGAAAATTCAGATAACAAGTACATTCTTAAGAAATATGAAGTACATAAACATCTATATATTTTACAGTATTGCATTGATTATAACCATTTATAATTGAAAGAAAACAAATAATTGTAAGAATTTGAATTCGAAAGCACAAACTGCGTTTTTGTTTTTATATTTATTTATTCAAACACGATTAAATTGTGTGTTTGTATGTAGTATACACAGCTTATTTTCTTCATTTTTCTAAACATGTATGCAAAATAAATAATCTGCTTCCCTTCCGTCTTTTATTTTTCATGCATAAAACTTTTTTCCCTTACATTACATTCCATCTTCAAGAAAACTTTAATCTCCTTATGTTTTTTTTCAGATTATTCCATTATTTTCATCTAAAACTTTAATGCAAAAATCATACTTCCCACAGGAAAATCAAATATTTAAAATAATTTTTGAATTAAAATATTACAACTTGCATAATTTATTTGAGTATTCCAATCATGTTTAACTGAATGTGATCCATACTGAAAATTTTCACGATTTTTTTTATTTATATTGCACTTAAGGGAAATATGTTTACTGATGATTGAATATTAGATTATTTTAAAACATTATGATTTTTTTCCTTTTAAAGTACAGCTCATTGCAGAAAAAGAAATTTTGAATTAATTTAAATTTACGTGTTGCCCACAAATCCCACTTTAGGCTGCACCAGTGTTTCTCAAACTGTAAGGCGCTCTCCCTAGGGGGCGTGATAACCCTACAATGTGGGCCGAGCTTATCAAAATGTCGAAAATAAAAGTTTTTTAAAGGAAATTATTAATTTACTGAAAGGAAAAAAAATACATTCCGGCATTATAAAAAATAACATACACATTGATATTGATATAATACACTTATAAATGTTCCAGTACTGCTCAATGTGTTTCATAAATAATTTAAGTATACTAAGTTAAGAACAAGTTTAATAATTACCAGTGACCCTATCGGCATGTCATAAAATTATTACCAAATTTAACATTTATCTTGATAACTTGTATGGCTTATAATTATAATAGCATCGTAGTCTTACGTCGAAGTACATTAGTATTGAATTCAATACCTTGTTATAATATGGAGGAGTGCGAGAAAATTATGATTGAAAAGTGGGCCGCAAGTATAGAAAGTATGAGAAACACTGCATTAATTAATTACAAATGTCTGTTACAAAACAAACATGGGTAAAGAATTACAACTTAAGATAGCTAAGAAACATAATGATCACCAATGCAAGGTATTTTATAAAAATCAAAATATGAAAAACATTTAGCAGGAATTAAATTAAATACATCGTAACAAAACGTAAATTTACTATTGAACATTTAGTTATAAGTGTATGTCAACACTTGGCTCCTAGAATAGAAAGTACCACTAAAATTGCAACATCATGAATGGAAAGAAATACAAAAAAAATTTACTGTACGTAAACAGTGTGGCATGAAGACAAAAGTATAATGTTTGCTAGCAGTTTGAGAATTTACAAGGGTGTGAAAATAGTAGAAACAACTTCCGCATCTGTCAGCTAAAACGGCCTTTACTTGGTTAGGCATGGAACCTAACTGGGCTTGGATGACAGAAAGGAGCAACTCCTTTCATGCTGATTTAAGTCTACGAAGTACTTCATGAAATGTATTCGATGGAGAAGAATATTGAGCTAGTCTGGCAGTAGCCCCAAACAGGATTGTTTTTTAGTGGATGACAGATCTCGATACAGTGCACGCCAAGGAATCAATCGAGTACTCTGTGTATCGAAGAAAGTCAGAAAACGGCGTTCAACATGTAGTTTCGAATTATCTTTTTCAAAGATTGTATTAGGCAGGAATCGAAAATAGTGTAAATCCACTAAACAATCTGAGTTCCAATTACCATCGACACGTTCTGGAATTGTGCTTGCCGTACACACAATGATTGTCCAAACCAGCACGCTGGGATACAATGACCATATATCAAGCAAGCAACGAGGAGCTGTCTACTCGGATATTCCAGGCATGTATAAAGCTTTCAAAATATTGCATGTAGAAAGAGGCTCTTCTGAAAAGACAAAATTTTGTCATTCCTGAATCCAGTTTTGTCGTTCGGAGCACAAGAGGCAGTGATTCTCTCTATACATGTATTGTCAAAGCGAGCCGAGTTAATGGTCATCTTGGGACCACTTTCGCAGAAGAGGATGTCTGCCTCATATCACCTTTACGAGCATCGATGTATAGCAGTGTGAGACCGGATTGTTTTGGAAAACGAGATATAATGCCGATCATAGTAAGCACTGCTGAAATGGAAGATGTGTATTGTAATGTGCTTCTCTGAACCACCGTCAACCAGATATTATCAGTCGGTGCTGAACTGGATGTTCCTCACGAAACGGCGTGAAAAGTTTTGCTTGCAGAAATAATGCACCCATTCCAACTGCAGAAGTTCCAACTCGTTGAGAATGGCTAATATCCCTATGGACAATTGACATCACCAGCACACCGAATTGGATTCAATGCGTCAGACAATCCTACGTCCATCGGTGTCGGCTTTACTATGACCTAAGTGATTGCCACTTCGAACAATTACTACTGCAAACCCTGATCGTTGGATTTCTTAAGTCGAACTTGGCTCCACTGTTTATTTTGTTAACATGATTTACACCTAATAAATGTATATCTTACCTCTTATTGATCATTTTCATTCTACGCGGCATCACACGTACTATAACTGTTTCTGCAATTTACTCCGTCTGAACATGGTTTACGGCCCCATGTTCTACGGTGATTTGTTGTCCCCATGCTGTCTATCTCCCCTTCCGTCTGAATTCGTCCGTCTAATTCGGCACCAACCTTAATATATAATTCATCTTAATATATAAATTTCTTCTTTTTTCTACTTTCGATGTAATAATAATGAAGTAAGCAATTTCAAATGCTATTTTTAAAGTAAAATGTGCAGTACTTTTTTAAAACCTTAGTAATGCAGTTTTTATCTGTTCTTATCTATTTCCGATAAATATAGGACAACTTTATTTTGTAATTTAAAATATTTATATTAAATCATTCAAATGAATAACGTATGGATTATACTTTAATATCTAAAATAAAACATTATTTTTATTAGTATTTATTTTTATTACATTTCATGATTTTTTTTTATCAAAAATGATAAACAAAGTTCCCGAAACTGCAAAGTATTTCAAATTGTTTTCGAGTACGCTGTAATTAAATGAAAAACTTAAGAGCAAATTAACTAATTGATGTTAATTTTAAACCATATTCTATTTTTTTTTTACATTTTACTTTGTTCTATTTCTTATTAATGCTAGATCAAAATTGACTATATTATTCCATTCTCAGAAAATTTCATTCAAAAGAATTTTAAAAGAAAAACAGAAATCTATAAAATTAAAGCAAAGATTCATTTGTGAAAGGGAAATAAGTCAGTTATTAGTTATTTCTTCACTTCCCTCTGTTTCATTTCGGAAGAATGTGTTCTCAAAAATAAAAATAGTGTTCCATTCTCGGATTTTTTTTTTTTTTTTAGAAAATAATTCTGAGTTTACATTTACTTTAAGAAAATAAAAATAATGCTTCATTTACAAAAGGGAGTAATAACTGATTAAATTATATAATATAATTTTTAATTTAACCATGGAATCATTTTTCTATATAAATAATTATTTAAAAGTCTTGTTTACTTCAGAAATTAGGATTAGTGTTTTATTTTTAAAAATATGAAAATTAATCAAAATCATTAAAACATATCTTCAGAACTTAAAATATGTAAACTTTAACTTATTTATTAAATGTATTTTTTCATATTTCTTTAAATTATTGAAAGATCAAAGATTCATTAAACACACAGAACTTGTGTTGTCCCAAATAACTTTCGAAGTTACACGAATCCTTTTAAGGGAATTTGTGAAATTTTTACCCTTACTTCGTTGTATTTAATTATAAGATATATCACATAAAAATAACATAATTTTTACAGGAAAATCCAATTTTACTGGGTTACAGCATCAGAATAAAATGTAATTAATTTGAGAACTTTTAAATTATGAAATATCTTTATTTCACGAAGAAACATTGCCAAAAAATAGATGTTTTTGTATTAATTTTATTTTACTCTAGCTTAATAAGATAAGTGTTTGAAAATAAATATTGCAAAATTAAGAAGAGTGAGTAAATTTAATTCGAGAAATAAATTTTAAATGTGTTTGCTTTCTATAAAGCAGATTTAATCTTGTACATATATAAAACAACAAAACTTTAAGAAAACTAGCTAAGACCACCATAATGGTCTCGTTCCATGGAGTTATTTGGAGGAAACCGTGTCCTTACTAGGGGCTGAAATATCGGGTTCAAAGTTCAAAATCGGTAGTAGAAATTTTAGAAAAAGAAAGAAAACATTGGTGTTTCTTTGTTTTATTTGTCAGTTTTATAACGGAGTGTAAATATCTCAAAATAAAATATGTAACTTATAAATTATAAGAGTATATAAAGAATTTCAAAAAAGCATTAAAAAACTTTGGTCAGTGATTTTCATCGTATAAATAATTAAAACCAAACCCAAACATTATATCAAATGATTTTTTAATGTTCTTTAAAGTTATTCTTTGTTATGGGTTATTATTTATGCTTATATATATAATAAATATGAAAAATATTTTGAACCCTAGAGTATGATATACAAATACAATGTGAACAACAAACCAATACCAATTTGAAAAAATATCGAAATATATTACGCACTTTCTTCACAACTACATCCTTATTTTCATACATACAAATATTAGACTACAAATACTATATGTAAGTAGTATTTTTTTTGCTCTAAGCTACAATATGATAGTCTTGGTTCACCTCCTTGTAGGATTGACATATTTTATCACTCGATGCAACTTTGTATTCACAGTTTAAATAGCTCCGCAGTTTATGGAGACATAAAATTAAAAACGTATACTATTTTGTCATGTTGGGGATCTCTGAACATATACTAGAGACAGTTAAAATTTTTTTTTAGTAAATACCGAAAAAACCCGGTATTTAAACTTGTGAATACTGGTATTACAAAACTGTACGAATGTCTCAAACTATCGGTACCCCAGTATCGCAATATCTAGTCCTGACCTCTCTCTAAATCAACTGACGCTTGAGAATCGCTTGTGGTAATGAAAAGACTCTCATCCGTAAAGAGGATACAACTTCATTGATAATTTGCCTAGTCCTTGTGCCCCTTACACAGTCCTAATTTTTTCTGATGATGGCCAACTTTCAAACAGATCCATCATTCAGGACGACAAGTGAATATGCCTCCTTTGTGAGTCCTTTAAACCACGACACTTATTGCGCCATTTCTGCGCACTGTTGCTGAACAATGATGTTTGCTGACTTTTATAAGGATCTCTTACCATGAAGGGCAATATATCAGCCAATCACGGTAGATGTTTTCGTAGAGTGCCCTCCATCAACCGTTCTAGCAGCTGCGCCTATCGCTTGGAAGGATTTCCAAGCTCGCAAATCGACAATCATGTTGATTCCGAGAGCTTTAGCTCTACTGGTCAAACTACACACCTCTTCAAGCTTTTCTATCATCTTTTTCCTCATATTAACTTTCCCAGATGATTTATTTTAGCATTATTCCAGGAAGAAACTCGCCTGCATTTGCAAGAATTGTCTTTAATGTCGTAAGTGACCACATGTATTTTGCGTACACTCACGCCACTTATACCATTTCGTCCCTGAAATTTGCGTACGCATCACTTGTCTACGTAACTGCGTATATATCGTACTAATCGCAATAACTTATAACCTGAAAATCCATGGCTAATTTCTTAAAATTTACATTGTTGCCTAAGTTTCGCCCACCAGTATAATTTAACTAGCAAATTAAGTTACTTAATGCATTTACTCACAATACTTTATTTTTGTTTTTATCTATTAAGTATATAAAAAGACTAATTTGATTCAGCTGAGATAGGAATTACGAAATATATTAAGATTGTCTCATTTTTCTTAAAAGTGTAATTAAGATATTTAGCAACATAACACTGTACTAAATATCATGGCGGGAGAAGGGGGACTTTCTTCAAATGACATGTGAAGTCCGTTTTTCAGAACACATTATATAATTTCGTATTAAAGAAAACGAGTATAATTTTGATTTTATAATCCAGCACCTGAAAATGTATTATAAACCAGCTACTAGAAGATGCAAAAAATTCTTATCCATTCGGTAACTTGATCAAGTAAAATAATATAAAAACGTTAAAAATTTTACAGATGCTTATGTATAAAAATAACAATTTGCAGTATTTTTCACTTGATCTCTTATTTAGCACTTCTAAATAAGATAAAAGTTGCGGAAATAGAGAGGAAATTCAAATTTTTAGAGACCTGTTTTCCTAGAATATACTATCTGTACATGAATTCTGTCAACGAATCACACACACGAATCTAACACACGAATTCTGTGTGACATACCCATAAGTAATATGGGAATTCGAATCAGTATCACAAATGATTGTCTGATTTTAAGATGCACCATATTTTCTGCGGTATGTGGAGTTCAAGAAGCAACAATTCTAGCACATGGCTATTTTTCTTTTTTTACTCACAACACCATTAACATTAGAAATGTAACAGTGATAGCAGAGAGCAGAATTGCTTAATAAATCACTCTTTTAATTTTCTCTTATAAAGGAAAGGATGCTGCTGTACGAGGAATACCCCATGATGACATCGATCCCAAATAAAAACTAGGAATTACATTTTGATGTCCTGGGTGAGGATTTAAAATGATTTAAAACTTATTTAGCTGCTAATCCTTAGTATGTCTGTTGTCTCTAGAACAATGCTTCTAAAAATTTCAGTATTCAGAATCACATTTTGGTGTCCAGGGTGAGGATTTAAAATGATTTGAAACTTATATTTAGCTGCTAATACTTAGTATATCTGTTGTCTCTAGATTCTAGAACAAAATTCATTGTGCAGCCGCTGCACAATGATTTTTGTTGCTGATAAAGCTTATTCCCAAACTATGGCATAGAGCCTTATTGTGTAATAAAGATCGTGATCTTATTCATTAGATAATTATGATCTCACACACAAGAGGCGTTTCCATATATATTTTTGAGGATAGAGAGAATACCAAATTTTTAGCTTACGGCTGGCTGGTTTATTGTCCTCTTTACTGAAATGGAAATATATTTTTCATATAGGACCAAATATATTACCTCTGTAAAGTCCATACAGTTGTCCGAATACAGATTATCCTGAGGATAGTCACTAATGCATTGAATGATGACCAGAATGGCAGGGCAAGAAAACAGGTGGTCAAAGGTAGGTTCTGTGTCAGGGCAGTTTTTTACATTGCAGGTACGTTCTCGTTTCATCTCTTTGGGGAATTTCATCCTTCTCAAGTTGCGTATCTTGAGAGTCTGGTGAGAGTTTTCATTTAAGTCCTTTTTATAATGGGTAGTTCAGAAATTTGGTATTTAACTTTTACAATTTTGTCTTTGAATCTAGGCCTTTTCCCCAGTGATGGGGTTACACTCTTACGTAATATTGCAGCTGCATGTGCCTATGTACCTGAGAGCTTTACCAGCGGTAGCATAGCTACTGGCAGTATTAGACGAAGGAAAGACACCAGACTAAGATAATCTACAAATAAGTCCAACCTTTCGGGGTTTCGGCAACCAACTTTTGATGGATATGGATAAGTTTTAGATTATAACATTATTCCAAGTAGCAACATTCTGTATCGTTTGCTTATGTTTTAGAAATAATTATTTAAAGTTTTGATAGAGCTGTTTACACATTTTAAGACCATTACAAAAAACAATATTTTAGTAAAACACTACTAGAAAGAAATTGAAACATGAAAATAAAAATTTTAATAACCTAATACTTTTTACATTTATTTTAAACTGGTGTTCAAAGCAAAATTTTAGAGAGTAGAATGACTATTTTTTTTTCTGTTGACTCTAAAAATAAATGTTTTTAGAGCGTAATTGGATAAAACGTTAGAAAATCATGTAGTAAAATTTTATGAAAACGAAAAAAGCCCATAACTATAATTGGAATGAAACAACATTCAGACATTACATTTGCACGAAAAAAAGTAACGGTTTAAATATTGCGAATATATATATATATATATATATATATATATAGGAATTCGTTAAATTTCTTCTAAGGTATTAAAGTGACGAAAGAAAACTTTATCAATGCATTAATGCAATGCTTCTCAAACTTTCAGTATTCGCGACCCAATTTACAGTCATAATTTTCATCGCGCCCCTCCAAAGCAATAATAAAGTATTGAAAGCAGTAATAATGTATTTTGACTCTAAAGCTGCAATGCGGCTTTAATTATAAACCGTACAAATTATCAAGGATAACTTTTAAATTTTATATATAATTGTATGGCATGCTCATAGGGCCTCTGGTACTTATTAAACTTATTCTTAACTTAGTAATGTTACATTAATTATGAAACACATTGTGTAATACTGATACGTTTTAAGTATATTATATGAATGTAAATGTGTATTATATATATATATATATATATATTTATAAAAATTATGTCAGAATGTATTTTGTTACGCTTACTTTCAGTAAATTAATGATTTTTTTAAAAGATATTTTTGTTTTCGACATTCGATATACTCGTGCCCCTCTTGTAAGGTTATCTCGTCCAATCGAAAGCGCGACCCACAGTTTGAGAAACTGCTCCAGAATCATTTGAGGGTAGCAAACTCTATAAGCACAACCATTTTGAAAAAAAATATTGTCTTATGCATTTTAATATTAGCGTATCATCATATCATTATAATAACCAAACAATTATTTTTCGTTTGAATTTTACCCATTTTTGTTCTGAAATTCTTTACATCTAAATATGACGCATCATTATTGAGTTACGTACAAATATTTCTTGTATATTGGAAAAAGAAAGTTGCATCTTCTTTAAACGTCTGCTACTGTCATTTTCTAAATATGTATAACTAAGTAATAAACCAGCATTTTAATTAATTGTCTGTATTATGCTATTACATATATTTTTGATATTCAATTCATTAATATATTGTTTGCTTATGTTTATCTGGTATTCGTAATACACATCATAATATATATTTTATGGTGGTCTTTACTTTCATTATTACTAACTGAAAAAAATATTAAAAACTTTAACTTTTCTGAAAACTTTGTACATATTAACCTGAATAAAGACAATATTTTTTTTCATAAAGCTTAAAACGAAACGGGTTTCATTCACAAAATCGTTAAAACATACCATTATTCTCACTAAAGTTCATTTACATATATATTTCATAGATTATCCAACGTTATTAGAATTTTAAACTAATCATTCGAATGTGTTCTATACAAGAATAGAGCAAAGCGTTTTGAAATATATCATTTATAATTTTCTATAATATTGCTTTATTCTTACTCGTAAAACGTGGTTTCAATGTAATAAACCATCTAAAGCCCCAGAAAGCTCTAAAAATATAGCTTAAAGTTTCAAAATAAATTATATTTATCATATATTCTACTGTAGTGTCAGATATAATGAGTCTGGCTTGCAAATGGACGTGGTATGTCGTAAATTTGAATATTATATTTCCGATATCCTGCTCAAATATGATTTTGAAATTATTATATATAAATGAGGGTATTATAATATTTTAAATATATAAAATCAAAAATTGAATTTATGTTAAAATGTTATTTGCTCTCCAATTATATTATAGATGTATAAATGCACAGTTAAATTGTATTACTCTTGTTGTGTAAGAACGCGTAAATATTGTCAGTGAGTGAGTGAAGATTAACGTCGCGCTGTTCAGCTACACGAGGGCATTTGGCGACGGACCACGTAATTTTGGACCATGGTCAAGTGACGTGGACGACATCTGAGCTGGCATCCCCTCTCTAACTACCACACCACACCAACGGGAGGATGTTTCAGCTCTCGACAGATTTAGATAAATATTGTCAGAACCCTCTGTTAAACGTATTTTTAACAGATTGATAATCTTAAAGAGGTATTTTCCAATGTACCTTTACCATGATTATGCTTTAAATGTATTCCCAAAAACTTTTTGCAAGTCAGACATTGAAATAATGATTAAATAAAATCTTTACCCGATGATTTAATTAAAAAAAAACTCTTATTTAATACTTAATAAGAAAATAGGTTTAACTAAAAAACAATACAATATATATATATATATATATATATATATATATATATATATATATGACAGGCCCCAGGCCTGCTGGTAAAATGAGGAGGGTATCATCTTCATAATATTCCTTTATTACGCTTTCATCATATATAATCTAACATGGCGGACCTTTTGCCGCGCAACCGGGTGTTACCAAATACAACATCACAGCGAGGAGACACCAGCCAAGTCCTTTCTAGTATGCGTTCGCCTTCGTCAGCGCTCGTTGCTCCTTTTAACAGGCTTGTTTACTCATAAATCCTTACGCGATGGTAAAGAGTTCGCTCTATTTTCATTTATTACTTCCTTAATTTTGAACCTAAACTTTTCAAACCTGACATATATATATTGAGGCATTTGATGAGTATAAGTACAATATAAAAGACCTTATGAAGTTTAGCTACCATTCTCAATATGAAACTACTTTTAAAGATATAAAACAGAAACTTTATGAATTACAAAAGAATTTTATCATAGTTTACATTGATAAAGTACCTGGTAACTATATGCTGTGATTTGTAAATATTTTTATTATAATATTCTTTCTGATCACTTTCTTAATAATGGTTCTTTTAAAAATTAAATTTGTCACATAATGAAATTAGTAATCGTATTATTGCTATCCATAAAAATTAGGCTATTATATTCCTAAAATTAAGTATCCATATATTTTTTAACTCCAAAATTCCATAAAAGTCCGGTTAAATTTAGAACTGTGACAAATGGTTTTAGAACATATATTACTACTGCAGGCAAATTACTTCATAATATTATACAAAACTCTATTAATCAGCAATATAATAAAGCTATAATTAAAAATAGTAAATAGATTATAGATTTTTTTAATAATAGAAATATTTATTCAGTTCATAGTTATGACTTTGAAGATCTATTCAATTCCATTGATTTATATGATATTATTAAAGTAATTTTAGAAAACCACGTTATGTATAACCTTAATATTAATTTTAACAAATTTAAAACTCTCATAGATTTTGTCTTTAAAAAATTACATCAATTTTAATGGTTCTTTATATAAACAAGAGAAAGGACTCCCCAAAGGGGGCCCAGCTAGTAATAGTTTGGCTAATCTTTATTTACATTTTTATGAATATAATTATTATGTTATTAATAATGACTACTACATTTTTAGAAATATTGATGATTTAATTATTTTTGGCAAAAATGATAATTTAAATCCTATTATTAATTTTTATCCGTCCTACTTAAACTTAGTTAAAATTAACAATAATCCAATCAAAACAAATTACCTAGATGTATCACTGTATATTAAGGATTTGAAACTACATAGTAATATTTATGATAAAAGAGATGCCTTTAAATTTAATATCATCAAAATGCCTTACTGGAATTCAAATTTATCCATATCTATATATAGAAATATTATTTTTAACTATATTTATCGTAATAATGTATTAGTTAGCGATAAAGCTAATATTTTTTAAATCTTAAAAAATTTTTAATCACTGTTTTGAACATGGATACCCTGCTAACTTTCTTTGTAATTATATTTATAATGGTTTTTATGATACAATTTGTATTACTGTAATTATTTACTGTTATTATGTTTTGTAATGTTCTTTTAAATTAAGACAATATCTAATTTATTCTACAATTATTAAATAGATGGCACCCATGCTTATTTTTTAAAAAAATTAATATATATTTTTGAGTTTCTTTTATATTTTATGCTAATTTTATATGATTTTTATTTTTATGATTTTTAAATGTATATATATATATATATATATATATATATATTTCTTGTTAGCGTGTATCGTATCGCAATTAATCGTTTCTTATATTGTATCGCAATTAACTTTATGCGGTTCTGCTCTCACTATTTGGCGGGAACACGTTACTGCACTCTTGGCCATCGTTTGAATTCCGATTTAGTAGGTTATGTTTATCTTCCTATGTTATTTACTTTAATGATTTTTTAATATTTAAATTCTACATATATAACTCTTTCCTTTTCTTTTGGTACATAGTGTGACAAATTACAGGTGAAGGTTGGCACCGCAAAACTTGTTTAAACCTGAAATTCTGGTTCCTAAAGCCAGGAATTTGTCTTTATACTATGTGCCTCCTTCCTACTTTTAGTTATCTTAGGTATATAACTATGTTTATTTTTTATATTTTTTTTATATTTTTGTTTATGTATTTGTATATATATATATATATATATGTGTATGTATATGTATATAATTATATATTGAAAAAATTCTTTTATATTGGATTATATATATAGATAGATTGTATTTTTTAGTTAATCAATAAATATATACAAATACCTATAAAAAACCTAAGTATAACTAATCAAGATAGGAAATATTAGGCACAGTAGTACAATAACAAACTCCTGGTCTTAGGAACCAAGATTGCATGTTTAAACAAGTTTTAGGGCTAGCCAACCTTCACCAGAAATTTGAGTATACGACTGAGTGAAAGGAAAAAGAAAGCATAATATATTAGGAGAAATTTAAATAGTACAAATACAATCACACTATACTATTAAAATAAAACGATAAAATTATAGCCCACTAGTATTACAGTTATAGATTTAAAGTCGATGCAAAAAGGAAGATTGTAAGACTTACTTCGTGAGTATAGCAACTAGTTATGTTTCCCGCCGAATACAACAGAGGGGGTTCAGTACCAAATAAAATAACAGATTATGATAGAATAATATAAAGCCTATATGTATATGTAAAAATATGTACGATTAAAGAAATATATATATATATATATTGTTTTAAAAAATTGTAGGAAATAAATAATTACAAGAATTTTTAAATATTAATATTATTAATTTATTAAACATGTGGCACCATCTATCGAATAATTGTATAATTAATTAAAATACTAATATTAAAACATAATGTCAATATTAATTATAAATACATATTGTATTTTCACTGAGAACTATTAAAAATATAATTGTAAAGAAAGTTAGCAGGATATCCATGTTCAATACGTTGTTTAATAAAGTTATTAAAGTTTAAATATACATTTTAGAATTATTGCTAATTAATACATTATTACGATAAATATAGTTAAAAATAATATTTCTAAATATAGATATAGGTACATTTGATATCCATTAAGGCACTTTGAGAATGTTAAAATTAAACGCATCTCTTATATCATAAATATTACTATGCAATTTATAAGCCTTAATATACAATAATACATCTAATTAATTAGTCATAATTGGATTGTGATTAAAATTTTAACTAAGTTTAAGTAAATTAATATTGAAATTAAAATTGTTCTTTTTACCAAAAATAATTAAATTATCAATAAATCTAAAAGTGTAATAATCATTATTAATGATATAATTATATTCATAAAAGTGTAAATGTAAGTTAGCCAAACTATTGCTAGATGGGCCTCCTTGAAGGAAGCTTTTAGTTTGTTTATATAATGAACCCTTAAAAAAATTAATGTAATTTTCTTTTAAGACTAAATCTATGAGAGAGTTAATTTTTTTAAAATTGATATTAAGATTATAATCACTGACAATTAAGATATATATATATATATATATATATATATATATAATCAATATAAAAAATTCAATATATACATATATACATATATATATATATATATATACATATATACATATATATATATATATAATTTATACATATATATACATATACACAAATATATAAACGAAAATATAAAAATAAACATATTGTTATATACCTAAGATAACTAAAATTAGGACGAAGGCACAGTAGTATAATGACAAACTCCTGGCCTTAGGAACCAGGATTGCATGTTTAAACATGATTTGCGGCCAGCCAACCTTCACCTGTAATTTGTCATACTATATACGTATATATCATTTTACTAAATATTTATTCAGAATTTTAATTAATTTAGATTACATTTTAAATACACTGGTGTTTAAAATTAAGAAAATTTTAGTTTTGGTTGATTACTTATAGAATTACAGACATAATTTACTGAAATTTTGTTTGTTCACATTGTGAATATTATACGAAAAATAACTATTGAGCAGTTGTAATACACACGAGTGATAGTACGCAGCACTAATTAGAGTAAAAAAAGCATGAAATAGTGGTTACAAAATAGAACAAATAATGGGTTAATACTTGGGATAGTGGGATATGGTCCTCTCTTTCAAACATATGTAGATATCACGTGGCGATCTTATACGAGAAATAAAAGTGTCTTTAAAAGTTCATGTGGCAATAGGTCCCACTTTTTTCAGCAAAACACTTTTCAGGCCATGAACGTTTTTCAGAGAGGGATTGAGAGTTGCAATTTTCCTCCCTATAAAGCCCCAGACATGTGTGTAATTATGATGTTCTGGTTTGCCAGTTCACCTGGCGAATATATTCCTTTGTCAGAAATTGGTCGAACAAATGAGTTCTACGTGATTAAGCTTTGGCATTCATTAAAAGGAAATCATTGCCAAGGACACACTTGAAAATGAGAACATAGTGTACTCCAAGGTCTTATCTCTATATCTACAAGTAGTCACAGTGTCCCTATCAAAGACATGTTGCTGAGTGCGTCCATAGAACGTAAGAACTGCCTAGACCATTGCAATGCTTGATTTCTTGGACATTGAAGGGCAATTAAAGGTTACCTGATTCTCTCTGTAAGCGAGCGACGGGAGTCACTGGTTAGGTTTAACCGGGATTCATCAGTGGTCACCCATTTATCCATTTTGCAATCTTTATGATATCTGCATCATTTTAAATGAACTCTTATTTTGCAGAACTGAGCGGGACTCAAACAATAGGTCTTCTTACAAACAGCCCTCTCTGGTTAAGCATTGCGGAAACTGTCACTCTTGAATATCAGATTCATGTAGCCTCATACAATGGAGAAGCGATAAGTATCCTTGTTATACCCATATTATAGTCCCTATTTATAATGGACAAATGGCAATATTCTCTAGTCGTCGTAGTTCTTGAACGACCTTGCCAATGCGTCTACTCGATAGATCTGGTAACATGAAACTGTAGCTAGTAGCAAACAAATTAATAATTTTGACGCCCGTGCTTATAAATCATGTACCTCAACTAGTCCTATCCACATACACATAAACGCTTACTTATTCGATGTACATGATTTGCATCTATGTTTAAAAGCAATATTTTGTTATTTTGTTCAATGAATTTCATGAAGTTCGACAAAATATGAAGGTTCTCTTGATTTTGAACATCACTATAAAAACATAAATAGTCATAATCTCACAAAAAGTTTTAAAAAATTAGAAAAAAACTCCAATAAAGCGTATAGTAAAATTTAAATCTATCTTGTTATTTTATTTTTACTAATTGCAATTTATTTTTTCGGTGCTTTTTTCTTTATTCAATGAATGTTCTATCTGTGAAACATGCATTAAAAACGTTAAATTTTTCTACTCGTATAACAGTTTAAATTTCAAGTTGAATAGCATTTAAAATTTTCTTACTAGTTGTCATTAAAAAAACATAAATTATATTCCTTCTGTTTTTTTACGTATTTATGTATATGAGAGTGTAAAAAAATTAAAGCTTATTTTTATGGCAATTTTATAAAGAATATAAATTAATTTAAAGCAAATGATGCAGTTAGACCATTACTTATACTTCAAACTATGTGTTTTAAATAATCAAACTTTGTAGCACTTGAAAATCTACTTTTTTCCGAAAGAAATATCCCTGAAATAAAACTGAAACTTATTTTTGAATGCAAGCGCTTTCTATTTATCCAAGCATTTGTGAAATGCAATATTCCGGATATTTTTCACCAAGATTCTTTTCTCATGCATTGTTAAATACTGAACGTATATTTTGGAACAAACTGCGCATTAAATTTCTTCAAGATCAAAAACATTCTCAAAAGTTTCTTTCTTCATTTTAGTTAAACTCACTTATTATGGGTCATGTTTTACTTTAATGGTCTATAAAGAAAACTTTTTATGTATTCCTTTTAAAGCTTTCTTTCACTCGACTTTTGATTACTTTCTAAATCTCGAAGCGATTTAAAAACATTTGTCTCTTTGACATTCTTTCGACAAGAAAAAATGTTATTCGCTTCATTTTTATTTATCGATGCATGAGCTGTCTTTTGATAAAACTTTATTTGAACATTAGTGTTTTTTCATGTGCTGGGATTTCTTAGAAAAATGAGATTTTAATAGATCCCTTAAATAAATTTTATGTAATTTATAGAATAAATAATTAAAAGATACAAATATGAATACTTCCAGGAAAACGCACTTCATTGAGGCTTGATGCAACACACGTATAGGAGTTCTAGAAATATTTATAAAAACAATGTAGATCAAGGTTTATTCCGTTGCTAAATCTTTTTTAAAAATTTATTAAAACTATCAAAATTGCAACATTAAGATGAAAAAGAAAGTTTTTATGTGCTTTTAAAAATATCCTAAGCATGAATTCAAATTTTATGTAAAATAAATTTGAAATACAAAATACACTTACATTATATATTTAGTATATTAATATATGTCCATGTTTCTAAGAAGCGTTTCTAAAAGAATAAATTTTTTTGCAAAATTTTACTAATTTGATTACTTTGTACCACTAAAGTTGCGTAAGAAAAAAGGTTATCATTAAAAGAACTAAATTATAATGTTATTTATTGTAGGTTTTCTTAATTAAAGTTTTGGTTCAATTTAAAATTACTAGAAAAAAAACTTAAAAAGTAACTATTTATCACAGAAAAATATTTTATTCTGTATTATTGTGGGATGCAAATGTTCTCAGAAATTAACTATTAATTGTTTCCTATTGGATACTATAAAAGAAAGAATACTTCTAAAATTTTCAATTTTTTAAGTTTATTTTATTTACTGCAGATGTATCTTAAAACTTCCCCGGAAAACTTAAATTATATTATTAATATTTTAATGCCATATATAATTATACACACTTGATAAATATTTTTTCACAATAAATTTATGTTCTCTTTCTTTCTCGTTTAGGTAAACATCAATATATTTTTAAAGTTATCTACACACTTCCACCACCAAAAATATTTACGTTTGTTAGTGTGTATTATGTACCTTTATTTTCAATTTATTAATTAGAAATTTGATGTATACAAAATTTCTATGCCAAAACATTATTTTTATCATGCTTATAATTTATAATATTTGTATTATACATATAGAAACATTTCAGTAAACTTAATTATATTTCCCATTCTTTGGAATTATTTTCAAAGTATAAAGCAAATAATAAGGCCATTTGAACGATCCCACCGGTGCACCCATGGTATTTGAGCAAATGTCCTGGCGGCGCCTAGGTCCAGGACAGCAGTAGACGAGATTAAATTGCGCTTACTCGTTTACTTAGTAGTCATCTGATGTCTTTGACTTTTGTCGATGGCTCTAAACACTTCGAAATTCGTACTAAGTGTCCTTCTGCTCAGGCGTCCCCTGGCCACATTTTCTCTTGTTTGGGGCTTACCAGGCAGGGCTAGGTTCAAGATCCCCTATTGGTTTTAGGCTTCTTCAGGGTGAATGGACTCATGGATCTGATGTAGCTCGGATGATCTCGGGTATGAGAAACAACATAAAGAACATATTTCACATTCTAAAATATTATTTTCTTAAAAAAAATTTCTATAATCTAAGATCAATTGAAACTCTAGGTAAGTTTCAGATAATCGTAATGGATGAAACTTAAAAGTACTCTAACTCATATAATTACCAGATATGTTTTTAACATACAAATTGACAAAAGCACGTTAAAATTTCGCATTTTCTTAATACACGGCTTAATTTATTTTCGATTTATATAGAAAATATATGCAATATAATCTATGCATATAAATATATATAAAGGAGAAAAGTGACTCCCTCATCATGATATCCCCAGAACTACTAGACCTACTGAATTGGAAAAAAAATTACGCGTGTTCCTTTCATGGAGTAAAGATTCGCTAAGAACTAGTTTTATGGAAATCAAACCCCACGGTGGATGTGAGGGATTACAGGGGCGTTACAGATAAACACCCATGTTTATGAACTATTAGATAAACATTTTTGAAACTTGCTAAGCATGTTCATTTCGTAAATTAGAGTTCCTTTACAAAAGCCTTTTGGCAAAAATTGACTCCCCCCCCAAAACGGGTTGCGTTGGGATGAAGGAGATTTACGCATAAATTATAATCCCATTTTTGAGTTATCAGATCTACAGACTTTAAATTTGGCAGGCATTTTCCTTTCAAAAGAATAGATATCCGCTATAAAACAAGTTTTGCAAAAATAGACCCTCAAAGGGGTTCCGAGGGGTTAAATGGCGTTAGATAAAAATATTATCGTTTTGGAACTATGAAACTTACATACTTAAAATTCGGCAGACGTTTTACTTATAAAAAAAGAGGCCCGCTTCAAATATGTTTTGAGAATATCGACACCCAAGGTTGGTTTCGATGGTAAAGGGCGCTACGAATAAATAATCATGTTTTGGAACTAATAAAACTACCGACTGGAAAGTTGGTAGGCAATATTCCTTTCATGGAGTAGAGTTAAATGTGGAACTGCGATAATCAACTCTAAGGGAAAGGAGAAGGGGCTAATTTTTCAGGGACGTTATAGATAAGAATACCTGTTTTTTAACTGTCAGACACACATACTTGAGATTTTAGTACAATTAGCACTTTTTTTTATTGTTTTTTAAAAAAAAAACAATACGCTTCAGTAACTCAACTTCCTTTTTCGAACACGTTTTTCTTTTGTTGTTATTTTTGAACTGAAATCCACTAAAACAGTTCTTATGGAAATAGACTCAAATAAAGTTATGGGGCTTCCTGATAAAAACTATCGGTTTTTCATCAATTAGATTTATTCCTTAAATTTGAAATCAAGTTTATTTTGTTGAGTAGCAATCCACTAAAAATGGGTTTGGTGAGAAATCACTTTGGGGTAGCGGATTACGTGTTTAAAACATTATTCTACATCAGTTTTAGTTATTATTTAAAAGTCCTGCTATTTGTTTAAAAATCAAGATGTGAGAGTTGTAATAATGATTTTTAGTACAATCAAACAATTAATACTAGAACTTAGATATCAATAACTTATAAATATATGAACAGTATATTTTCATACAACATCATGAAATACCCAGCTTAATAACATTTCTTGTTTTATCTTGCTAGCTTTTTGTAGTTAGTATTTGGGGTCTATTTTAAAATTTGTTTTGAGTCACAGTATTTATAGAGAAATATATTATCTCTTCCGTTTAGTAAAGCAAACAAATATGAATTTTGAAATGAATATGATACTAATATATATAGAGTAGGTATAAAATATGAAAACATAAGCAAATTTAATTTCTAATTTTGAGATACAGAGTTACTTAAATATATAATTTAATGAATGCTGATATTAATATGGATTTAAATAACATAAAATTAATTTGCTAAGTTTAAATGTATATATTATGTTTAATTTTTACTTTAACCACTCCATTATTGGAAATTCCAAACACTTGATAAATGAATTAATTTAGTATATATTGAGGCTTCTTTTTGATTAGTTATAAAGTGTTAGCTTTTCATAGAAGCATCAAGTTTCTAAGTTTGATGAGATGTAATTATCATTCGGGAGACATTGAGAACTATAACTCTAAAATGACAGAATAACATTTTGTTTTGTCGTTTTATGATTATCAATAGAAAGTTCACTGGATTAATTAAATATGTGATAGTTCTAAATAAAATTTTATAGGAAAATAACCCCATCTCTTCAGAGAGATTCTTTCAAAGGATGTACTGTTGTATTTCAAATGATGAAATTCCATTACGAGATAACTATCAATATAAATATATTAATTTTCGGAATTCATTAGCAGATTTTCTAAGCCGATAAGTATTTAATAACTTATTGAAATATAACTTGAAATTATTTGGCATTGACATACAAGGAAACATGCAAATTAGGGAAAAACATAAATTCATGATAAAATGTGATTACCAGAATCAATTTCTGGTTTCAACAAGATAATGACTCGCTTATATTTAAACAGAAATCATAAACAAAAATTAAATATGCATATGAAAGGAAAAGTGATACAATTTACGATCACCGAAACAATACTCTCACTATGCAAACCTTGATCATCAGAAAATTTATTTTGTGACTGGTTTTATAAACTATTTCAAGAATGTTGAAACAACAGACTTCCTCATAATAAATTCTGAAGACTCTGTAATTTATTTACCGTATCATATTTAAATTAAATCTCATGCGTTATTTAAAATCAGTAGAGCACACCATATTATCCTGATATTATTTGCCCAGTACAATGTTTATCAAAATTATACAGCATGAGATCTTATATATATATTTGGCTACACATATATATACTCCTCAAAAGACAGGAAAAATTTGCATCGAAATGGGAAGCATAATTATTATTCATATTAGTCTTTTTATCTGATTTGAGATATCAGAAAATAATGAGAGGGAGAGACCAGTTTAAGGTATAATCATGTCATATGATCTAGGTTAGTAATCTAAAACGCATCACATATTCCCCATATATGTTACTCCTATAAAATCCTAAATAATTAAAATAGAATTAATTTTTGAAATTCTGAAAGTAACACAGTTTAAATATACATATATACCATATGATTAATTTCATTAATAATATTGGTAGCTTAAGAATTCTGAATTAATAATTAAATTTTAATATTAATTCAAGGTCTTATTTGTCTGTGATTCTTTTAATGTTATAAATAATGTTTGTCTATTTGAAGCAATTGGTAAAATTTGATTGAATCTACTGTTTTAATAGGTTTTGTTTCATGCATATTATTAGTTGTTTTTAATTGAATGATGCTCACATATTTTTGTAATTTGAAAAACGGAATCACTAACATTAACTAAATATGTTATGCATATAAAGATTAATTGTATTGATGTACTATAGAGCATAATTTATTTAAATATACAAAATGAAATTGAAAATAAATATTCCTCTATATTAAAAACGTCTTTTATCTATGAAGTTCAATATTCAACTTTGTATTTTTCTTTTCTATAATATGTTAATGAAACTAGGACCATGATAGGTGAAAGTTAAATAAATTAATGACTAACGATTTTTCTACAAATTTATTTGAATCAATAAAATTTTTAAAAACAAATCAGCTCCTCATCACCCCCAGGGTGTTCATTCTCAAAATTGGGGTGGAAACATGCCCAAAAAAAAGTACTGTCACCTGCATGGTGCTCAAGGCTACGGTTACGGTTAACGACAGGAACGTACAATGTAGTCCTTTGCCATGATGAATTTTGTGGGCCTAGATCTATATATGCCGATTAGGACGCATTTAACAATAACGGAAAGAAATAAAATTATCTGATGAAATTCTTTTTTCATATAGCTTGATTCGATCAACAAAGAAAACAATAAAATCCGGTTTTCTTTAATTGCATTACATCTTCTCAGGATTAAGCTAAAAAATAATGCTCCTTTTAAAACTAAAATGAAATAATAAGATGAAGCATTGATAAAGCGTATAGAATGAAATATATATACCTCATATAAACTGTCAATCATACCTCATTAAAAGGATAAAAGGAAATGTTCCATTTGAATTATCTAAGTAAATATAATTTAGTGTATTGTTGATCAATGTTTAAAAGCAAAAATATTTTCAATAACTTCCAAAAAGAATAAACATTTTAGGAGAAACTTAACAGCAAAATTGCATGTACGACTAAAAGGGTATTTTTATACAATTATTAATTGAATTAAAGCTGAAAAAAATAAAAACATGCAAAATAAGCTTTTATTAAAATAAAACTGAAATTTATATATGGATATATATAAACTTATTTGTTTGTATGATTGAGACATCAGCAATCCGAGAGGTACGGGAGAATATTCGAGGTGAGGCTAAACTATGCGAAATAGTTTCAAATGCAGAAATGCATTGAAACTAAAGGAAAAGACAGCAGAGTTTACTAGAAAATGAAGCAAAATTTGCAATTTCATTAAATTTAATTGTCATTTTGTCATTTGTATTCATATTATAGTTTGGATGCAGTAATTTATTATATTGGATGTGCTATGCTTTTTTCCAGGTTTGTACTGATTAAATTTCCTATCATCCCTGAAAATGTATTTTAACCATATTTAAGGAAGACAAGGAATTGTGTACCCTATATGCAGACCATTTTATTCAAGCTTCATCTAAGTTATTTTTTTTCTGATGTATCCTTCCTTTCCTGTCATTTGCAGTGAGCATTCCTACTTTTTTGTAAATCAATGGCAGAAATTGTATATTGTACATAATTCCTAATATTGCATAAAAAATTCACACACACACTTGGTGCTTCTTATTTTTTATTGATGTAAACTATTGCTAAAAAATATTGTTAGCCCGCAGTCACTCGCGCCTGTTTTTGTTACTGTTGTTAATCGCGGGGTGTAGAGAACACCCCAAATTTTTACACGTGTATTTAATTACGAAAATAAAATTAAGTGAATTATTATATATGTTTATAAAGTACATGGTGTTTTTTGTACCATACAAATAAAATTATTAAATGTATTGCATACAAATGAGACTAACATTAATTTAAACTAAACCTACAAAATTTTCATTTTAAAATGCATACATTTATATATTTTTCATAAACCACGAGTAAATGTATGTACCAGATATAAATATACTTTATAATTAATGATAAGAATAGTAGAAAGAAGAAAAATAATCATTTTCCAGACATTCAGAGTAGACTGTATTCATAAGCTTTAAGCACATATTTTTCTTGCATTCAGACTATACAGTACCCTAAAAATTTCCTATTTACCGAAAAAAATTTTTTTGCATCTTTTGGTGACCCATATCATTCAGATGCTTGCCACGAAATTTTAGATCTGTTAGAAAATTAGTTTTTAAGATATTTGAAGTTTTATGAGCTATGGGTTTGGTTTCGGTTTCCTTTTAAAGCAGGTTTTCACACTTAAGTTGGATCAATTAAAAACATTTTTGAGCTCTTAGTTTGAAATGGTTATTAATTCCAATTTTCATTACTAAAATTATTTCTGCTTGATTATGTTTTGAGTTTTTTGAGATCTCATAATTAATTAATAAAGATTAACTTCATGGCCAATTTTTGCTTTAAAAATGGTTTATATAACTTAAAAGCTTTATAATTAATTTTTCCTGTAGAGAAAATGCCATGGTAAATGCGTTCTGGGTTTCTGTGAGAAACAATATTTCGAAGAGAAGGAATACTACTTAAAATGATGTATCTTAAAATCAGTCCTCAGCTGATTCTGCATTTAGACTTCTGAATACAAGTATTCTGAATTCGAATGCTGCAGACATAACTGAATATTTCCTTGCTGTACCAAACTACATTATACTAAACAAACTGTAGTACTATATTTTAGTATTTTAAAGTCGTACGACAAGAGCTAAAACTTCCTAAAATGTCCCAATTTAAAACTGAAAAAAATTAAGTTTTTTAGCTTAAGTTAGTTTCATTATTATTCTGTTCATAAATACTTCGTGTTTCAAAACTTTTATGAAATATTAGGTAAGATAAAGCTGAATAAACTGACGTCTTAACAAATGCTATCAATATTATGCAAAAATATTTTTTGAATTAAAAATATAATTTTCAGTCATATTTAATAAAAAGTGTTTTAATGTAGAACATACATTGGAAAATAACATATTAAAAATTACAGTTTTACGGGCTTTATAAGTTTTTGTTTTATGACTTTACAAACTTAAAATGCGTTTTTCTCAGACTTTTAATTTTCAAGGTATAAGTATTTTTTAATCCCTAAGGCTTTTTTCCTGTTCAAGATAGAGCCTTGATTTTTTTTGTATATACTCCCAAATGTATGTTCTATAAAAGTTAGTATGTATTTAGGGCTGAGAACTGTAGTTATTTTTCTAAACAATGCTCAAGTTGACATTTTAAAAAGTGTCCTGTTTTTTCCAGGTTTTTCTAGAAAAATAATTATTAAATATCAACAAGGGAATATATTTTCAAATCCATGCTAAATATTATTTGTAATAATCTAAGAATCATATATTACGAAAATATTTTAAAAATTGAGTATTTTATAAGAGTTTGAAAAAACTTCAAAAATTCCTAATTTTTTTAAAATTGTAAAATAATAGCTGGTCAAACTGGCTTTCTGCTTACAGAATCAGCTTAATAAATTAATTTAAATATAAAACATCAATTATTTTTACTGTAACTGTCTCCAAATTTTTTTTTGAAAAATGGTACCGTTTAGTCTTAAAGGCAACAACAATTCGTTTTTACATCTTTTACCAATGGACAAAAAGTGCAGTGCCCCTTTTTTGGTGGAGAAATGCTCTTTTTAATATATTCTGTGGCAGTAAAGCTATGTTTGAGTGCTTCGTTAAGGTTTGGGAGTTCCGATTCATATTCCACTGTGACTGCACAAGATCCATTCTAATCTACTCTAATAATCTTGAACGTCTCATTTTCTTTTCAGGAAGAACGAAATGATAGTCAATTGAAGCATTAATTCCTGCAATATTAACTAGATCATAAAATTTTCGCGATACAACATATATATTGCACATTTCATCAGTGATATCAACAACGCGTTTTCAATTAATTAAAATTTAAATAAAATATGCATATATATTAATATATTTGACAAAATGTAATCGGAAAGAGTAAAATGTTCTCTACTTTAGATGCTTCGATTACGAAAATATAATTCACTTGCTCGCAGGGTTTTCTCAGCGCCCCAGAAAAACTTTGAAGGTCATTACACTCCAATCGTCCAAGCGAGAGGGATTGCATCAGGCCTGAAGTTTCAATTACCTGAAATGTGTAGCTAAAGAAAAAATATAGTGGTTCTACACATACTTTTAAAAATCCTGGGAGGATTGCTCAGGCGTACAGATCCCCCTGCACGAGTGATCTCGGGTTAAACAATATATATCGACATTGAACACATTTTTTTCATAGGGCCCGAAGTTTTTATTTATCACCTAATTTTTTTGGGACTTTTTTTAATGAAAATATTTTTACGGAATAAATTAACACATTTAAAAAAAATCTTCGTTAATTTCGTTTTGTTTATGTTTGATAAAAACTGAACAACATTGAAAGATTTAATAAATTAAGCACAGTTGTAAACATACATTCAGGTAAAAACAAATAATGAATTATGCTTCAATTTGTCTGACCACCTGATCGGGACATCTGCTCATGTGCCTCAGCTCCTATTGGTCGCGTATACTGGGATAGGCACAGTAAGTTCCGTCCCTCGGAAGATGTTGTGCCACTGAGTTTGAGTTTGTATTTCAATTTAAAGTATACCCGGAATGTCACGTGAATGTGCTCATTTCTAATAATATTCAACTGACGTTCTTTTACAAAACGATTTAAATATAATGCATTGAAAAAAATACTATAAATAAAATAAATAATATAGAAATATTTATAAGAAGTGTACTTTTCAATAAAATAATTTATTGTAGAATAGATATTTCATTTTTTTAACGTTTACAATTTAACTCATACATTACATTTAAAAATATATTTCAAAATAGCGTTTGGACCACAATGCTTCAAGTTATTATTTTTCGCACTCTCAACAAAAGTTTTTTACATAATTTTACTAGCATGAATGCGCAAAAGGCCTACGTGATTTTGAAAAAGACAATTTTCAATTAAACGGATGTCGAACATGACTTTCAAGCTAATGAAAGTATTAGCCATTCAAAATGTGTAGATGCTTAGCATAAAAATGTGCAATATTTCTATGAATATATTATTGATATAAAATATACGATGTATTTATAATATTGATGTGTAATGAGAAAATTATTCATGTTACTGTGCATATAAAGGTGAATTAAGAAACCCCCAAAAAATCGCTTAATAATTACAAATTTCAACCTATATTGAAATTAAAGCGCCTCTCTTAACTTGAGAAACTTTTTCACATTTAGATGAAACCATTAACATATATACCTTCAAAATGCGATGTTAAAAGGAAATTAAAAATCATATTTTTATGACAAGGTTCAACCAAATTTTGCGCACTGGATGTGAAATTAACCTTTTGGAGACGGCGGTTTTCAGTCGAAAATTTTAAACAGGACGGCACTTTTAGACACGCTGCCTTCCCCCATTTTTCTCACTGATTGATGCTACCGTACACAGGCGGACAAAAGAAGCAAGATAACTTAAATCTCCTGCTGTGAAGTGGGGATGTCCGCGTTTTAGAAAGTCCCTAAATGCGAAGATTTCCCTTTCTTAGGGAAACATGTTTTTCTTAGAATACGGTGTAACAGTATGATTTCAGTTCAAGAAATCTAGAAAAAATTATTTATTTTTTAAAAAAGGAGACATTTCCTTATAATTTAAGCTGCATTCCACCTAGATTTCATCTTCAATATTTTTAAAAGCATTGAGTGAAATAGCATACAAAATTTATTATTATATAAAACAGTGCTGATAATATAAAGCATTGCGTAAAAAATAGAAGTACTTATTTCATTTTAGTTAAAGGTACAATAAACTTAGGTAAAATATTAATTAAATTTTGTTAAGTAAACTTATTTATATTTTGATTTTCAGTAAATGCATTAAAATATGTAAATTATTATAAATTCATTTTTCATTCTATTAAATGCAGGAATTTGTTACACAAACTTGATTTACGCAGGTGTCAAAAATAATGTAATGTTTAATTAATTATAATAATGTATAATCAATAAAATAAAATAAAATGGAGAACGTGTGCTTGCTTTATGTCATAATGTAAAATTATTTAGATTTTCTTAGATCGTTAAAGAATTATTCTTAAATAGTTTAACACTTTGAAGCTCTATCTTTTTTTAAATAAAAATATCTACTTTGAGACACTTGCATACGGCTTCAATAAAGAAGAAAATTACGTGAAACATGAGTTTTGTTTAAAAGTTGTTGTACGTATTTGCAACATATGTATTCCAATAGACATCGTCAAAAATCAACTGATTTTTAGAAAACTGCATTGTTAATGATTTTATAATTGTTTTTCTCTTTTAGAATATATTTGAAGAATACATGGTACTCTTAATACATTCTGTTT